>CM053786.1:841756737-841852037 GCA_028749045.1 Cupressus sempervirens | reverse complement strand
AGAGAGAGAGAGAGAGAGAATAGGATGAGAGTGTGTATGTGTGTGTGTGTGTGAGAGAGAGAGAATAGGATGAGAGTGTGTGTGTGTGTGAGAGAAAGAGAGTAGGGGATGGGAGAGGAGAGAGAGTGAGAGAGTAGGGAGAGAGAGAGAGAGAGAGAGAATAGGATGAGAGTGTGTATGTGAGAGAGAGAGAGAGAGAGTAGGGGATGGGGGAGGGTGTGATATAGAGAGATAATTTTTCACATAGTGCATATGCACTATAGTGCGCACACACTTTATAGTGCGTACGCACTATATGATAACACTAAAAATGGTCATAACGAAATTTTGGGTCCCTACTAATCCATATTCTATTTTTTGTCTATTGTGTGTTATGTTGTTCCAACAGAAAACATGGGTTTCATGTTGTTGGAAGTTAGCAAAACACCATATTCAATCATTGGATATTCTATTTGAAGGATTTTTGAACATTCTTTCATTCTATTTGAAGCTAGAAAACACCAAATTCAATCATTGGATACACTATTTGAAGGCTTTTTGAATATTCTTTCTATAGAAAAGGTTAGTGTAGTCCTTTTTAAATATTCTTTGTTACTATATACAAAAAATTTTGATTATAATTTGACAAGTTGTTTAATATATAGTGAATTCATTGAAATTTGTATGTTTGAATGAATTTTTATTTGGAAATGGTTAGAAATTTGACAACTTATTTAATATATATTGTGTATTCATTGAAATAATTGTAATTTGTATATATATTTGAATGATTTGTAATTTATAAATTGTAAGTAATTCAAATATTTGAATAATTTGTCACATAGAAATCATCATCATGCCGAGGAAGAAATAAAAAACTCAAACAATGGAAGAGAGGGAGAGAGATTTGGCAATTAAAAGAGATAAAATGAAACTACTACGTGAACAAAGAGAATTTCAAAGCAATAATGAAGAATTGTCTTTTTAAGAGGAACAAGAACCACCGATACAAAGTAACAAAGAGGAAGGATTGGAAAGACAAAGAGAATGAATGAGATTGTTATGCTCAAGAAGACAACTGAATTGTGAAGCTACACAATCTTCCAATGTTGGAGTCATATCATCATCTCATATTAAAGAGACACTAATTTGTACATCAAATGATGTACAAACTCCATCATGCCACGTTGAAGGCACACCATCAATATATCAAGTAGGTGGTATTCCATCTTTTGCATCTTATTGCCAAGGCACATCATCTTCGATTCAAGGTATGCAAAACACTCAACCTTATGTTGATGTTCAAGATGTTGAGGGAATGGAAGAGATTATAACACCTTCTGGAATTTGTTTTAGAAGACCAAAATATTTGATTGATATTGATACTAACATTTTGAAATCAATGCCTATGAAGATCAATGAGTGTACTTGTCAAAGAAAAAAAATTATATGTGGAGATTATTCTTTGAAGAATTAAATATTATAGGGCAATGCCAATTATTTGTTGAAATGATGAGAAATTTAAAATTTAAGCCTATCATGAAGATTCTTTGGCTAAGAATGATGGACGATTCAAATGAAAAAAGCATTGTAAATAATCTAATGAGTGCTTATGACAAGTGGGTTCTAAATCACACACCAAAGATAGTAATATCACAAGATGAATAAATACATTGACACTAGTAAGTATCCAAATGAAGAAAGCTCAACTCATGAAAAATACAAGAAAAATATTGAAAATTGGTAGAGGTACTCTAAGAAGAGCCATGCTAAGTTGTGAGAGATTGAAAGATCCAACAAAAATTGACTTATGGAAATTTAGCAGTAGACTATCGTGAAAGGATAAAAAAATTAGTGAAGCTTTGAAATCATTGATCAAAGATTTTTGGATAAATAACACACATGTTTCCCCTAATCAAAGAGATGTTGTAAGAAGGAGGATTGGTAGCCAAAATGGCAACCCACATGCGAAACATTTTTTGAAGGTTAGAAGGTTTGAGAATTTTTAACTATCCATGCTTGAGTATAGGAGCATGTGAAACATATTTTTGAAGGTTAGAAGGTTTCCAATCAGATTTGCATTTTTAAACAACTTTTACAACTTTTGCAATTTTGCACAGAAAGTGCAACTTTTGCAAAGTTCACTAGATTTCACTTCTAGGACTTCAAAAAGGTTCCAAACTATTAAAAAAAACTAAAAACACCTAATCCTAGGCTATCTTGACCAAAAACTCAAAAAGACCCAATTTTTCCTAATTAGCAACTTTTGCTCATATCTTGCACAAAGTGGCCTAGGCATACATATCTTGCTCATATCTCTCTCACCATTCATTGTGGGATTGAATTGTCTATTTTGTTAGCTCTAGGTGGCCAAGTAAACCCTAGCCCCAAGCTCCTTCCATCTAGTTGAGCACTCAAACATTCTCAGGCACGTCGAACCGAATCATTCCTAAGAGTCACTAAATGCCACAAGGGAAAGATCTTTGATGGGTCATATCTTAGAGCTCATGTGAGGTATGGATGCGATTTTGGATGGTACAAGAACATGTTGTGGAGACCTACAATAAATTCTCTCACTTTTTGGAGATCTTATTCTGTTTAAATTTTGCGGTCCCATCTCGGGTGATACTGAAACTTGTAGTGTTGGCCAGTACAAAGTTACCAACTACTGAATCTCTCTCACCATTTTTCATGGGATCAAACTGTCTATTCCATTAGCTTTAGGTAGCTAGGTAAACCCTAGGCCCAAGCTTCTCCCATCCAGTTGAGCACTTGAACATTCTCAGGCATGCCAAACCAAATCATCCTTAAGAGTCACTAAATGCCATAGGACAGTGATCAATGACAAGGCATATCTCAGATCTCGTGTGAGGTATGAATGCAATTCTAGGTGGTACAAGACTGTGTTGTAGAGACCTACAATAACATCTCTTTATTTTTGGAGATCTTATTCCATTTTGATTTTGCGGCCCCATCTCAAGTGATGCTAAAACTTGTAGTGTTGGCCAGTACAAAGTTGCCAACTGTCAGCCAGTACAAAGTTGCCAACTGTCAAATCTCTCTCACTATTCGTCGTGGGATCAAACTGTCTATTTCATTAGCTCCAAGTGGGTAGGTAAAACCTAGCCCCAAGCTCCTCCCATCTAATTGAATGCTCAAATGTTCTTGGGCACACCAAACCAAATCGTCCCTAAGAGTCACTAAATGCCATAGGGCAGCGATCTTTGACGGGGCATATCTTGGAACTCATATGAGGTATGGATGTGATTCTAGGTCATATAGGACTATGTTGCAAATACCTACAATAACCTCCCTCTCTTTTTGGAGATCTTATTTCATTTTGATTTTGCGGCCCCATCTCGGGTGATGTTGAAACTTGTAGTGTTGGCCAATACAAAGTTGCCAATTGTCGAATCTCTCTCACCGTTGGTCATGGGATCAAACTATCTATTTTGTTAGCTCGAGATGGTTAGGTAAACCCTAGCCCAAAGCACCTCCCATCCCGTTGAGCACTTGAATGTTCTCGGGCATGCCGAACCGAATCATCCCTAAGAGTCACTAAATGCCATAGGGCAGTGATCTTTGACGAAGCATATCTTGGAGCTCATGTGAGGTATGGATGTGATTCTGGGTGGTACAAGACTATGTTGCAAAGAACTACAATAAGGTCTCTTACTTTTTGGAGATCTTATTCCATTTTGATTTTGTGGCCCCATCTCGGGTGATGCTGAAACTTGTAGTGTTGGCCAATACAAAGTTGCCAACTGTCGAATCTCTCTCACCATTCATTGTGGGATTGAACTATCTATTCTATTAGCTTTGGGTGGTTGGGTAAACTCTAGCCCCAAGCTTCTCACATCCTATTGAGCGATCGAATGTTCTCGGGCACGCAGAATTGAATCATCCCTAAGAGTCACTAAATGCAAGAGGGTAGCAATCTTTGATAGGGCATATCTCAGAGCTTTTATGAGGTATGGATGTGATTATGAGTGCTACATGATCATGTTGTGAAGACCTATAATAACCTCTCTCAATTTTTGGAGATCTTATTCCATTTTGATTTTGCAGCCCCATCTCGGGTGATGTTGAAACTTGTAGTGAAGTTTCCAACTATCGAATCTCTCTCACCGTTCATCATGGGATCAAACTGTTTGTTCTATTAGCTCTAAGTGGCCAAGTAAACCCTATCCCCAAGATCCTCCTATCACATTGAGAGTTCAAATTTTCTTGAGCACATCGAACCAAATCATCCCTAAGAGTCACTAAATGCTATAGGGTAGCGATCTTTGACAAGGCATATCTTAGAGCTGGTGTGAGGTATGGATACAATTATAGGTGCTACAGGACAATGTTGTAGAGACCTACAATAAAATCTCTCACTTTTTGGAGATCTTATTACATTTTGATTTTGCAACCCCATCTTGGGTGATACTGAAATTTGTAGTATTGGCTAGTACAAAGTTGCCAACTGTCGAATCTCTCTCACCATTCATCGTGGGATCAAATTGTCTATTCTATTAGCTCTAGGTGGTTGGGCAAACACTTGCCCCATGATCCTCATTTCCTATTGAGAACTTGAACATTCTTGGCCATGCCGAACCAAATATTCCCTAAGAGTCACTAAATGCCATAGGGCAATGATCTTTGACGGGGCATATCTTGGAGAACATGCAAGGTATGGATGTGATTCTAGGTGATACAAGACCATGTTTTGGAGACCTACAATAACCTCTCTCTTTTTGGAGATCTTATTCTATTTTGATTTTGCGGCCCCATCTTGGGTGATGTTGAAACTTGTAGTGTTGGCTAGTACAAAGTTGCCAACTATTGAATCTCTCTCTCACCGTTCATCGTGGGATCAAACTATTTGTTCTATTAGCTCAAAATGGCTAGGTAAACCCGATCCTCAAGATCCTCCCATCCCATTGAGTGCTTAAACATTCTTGGGCACATCGACACAAATCGTCTCTAAGAGTCACTAAATGCCATAGGGCAGTGATCTTTGATGGTGGCAACTAGATATGTCATCTCATCCAGTGATGGAGACTCATTATAGAAGGTAAAGGGGTGATCACACACCTCATTTTGAACATGTTATTTTTTTTTTTTTGTAATAAGGTAATCGTTGTTTGTAAGGTCAAGGAACTTGAGGTCACCTATAAACCCAAGTTGCCTTAGCCCTAACAGTTTTTATTTTTCTATTATTTTTGTTAATAAGTTGACTCAATAAATGTTTTTAGAGTCATTGCACCTTATATGGGTCCTATGTGTTACCAAAAACCACTTGGTTAAGTTCTAGGAAGATTTAGTTCAAAAATTGCATTTTGCAATAAAAGTTGTTGACAACTTTTTGGCAATTTTAGCAATTTTTTGGAAAACGTTGAAATTAACCTTGTAACCAATCAAACCAACTAGTAATTGGTTGGAATGGATGTAAAATGATAAAAATACCATCTATGAATTTAGAGGAGGCATAAGGTGTTGGTGATTATTAAGTTCTTTTTATATGGCAAGGAATCACTTCTAATGTTAAACTTGTAGATAGGATCATTGAGTTATTGTCAAATATCATTACTTCCTATTTGGAATAGAAAACTCATACTTTGTCAGAATGAAACACCACTTTAGCTACATGTTATCACTGAATGGAGTTAGTGGAAGATGTTAAGGATCTTCTTGGTTGTCTTAATAGTCATTTCATGGGTTTGAAACATAATCACTTCCCTTTGTGAAGAGTTGTCAGAAAATTAGAAAATTACATGTTGTTGCAAAGAAAATACAATCAAAGGATGTTGGAAGATTGTTTTCACTCATAGGATGTTGAAGAGTCACTTGAAAGGATGGAAGTTTGTGAGATAGTTATTAGGTGTTCCTTGAAGTGTCTAAGGTGTTAGTTTTAAGCAAGAAGTTGATTATGATCCATTTCTCAAATTTGCTCATTTTTCCCTTATTACTTCCCAAGTCTTGAATAGGAAAAGTGATCAAGTAGTTTTGTGAAGTTGGGTAGAAGTTTGTTCAATGTTGTAACCAAGTTGGAAATAGTCTTTGAAGACACTTAGGTAGGTGGGAAAGGTAGTTTTCCTTACAAGTGTTCTTGCTGGGAATCCACTATCTTTTGGTGTGAGCACTCTACATCATTTTGGATGCAAATTACATTAAAATAAAATGCATGAAATGTACTTAAAATGTAAACAAGAAATATATATATATATATATATATATATATATATATATGTATGTATGTATAATGACAACCAATAATGTCATACATGAACAAACATATAATATATTACGATAATCAATAATGTCATACATGAACAAATGTATAATATATTATGATAACCAATAATGTCATACATATAATATATTACGATAACCAATAATGTCTTACACAAACAAACATATAATATATTATGATAACCAATAATGTCATACATTAATAAACATATAATATATTATGATAACCAATAATTTCATACATGAACAAACTGATCATATATTAACCAATAATGTCATAAGTCTAATAATGTCATGCATCAAATATATGTAATACATCAAATATAAAATGTCATATATACGTCAAATGTATATCAAATATGTCCACTAACATAAAATCCAACATATATGTCCACTAATGCCTATACATGTGTGTCTATCCCTATATCTTCTCCTTTCCACTAGGTGAAGGAAACAAATCCCTAGAGGTCTTCGATCATTGTGTGGAGGGAGATAATGGAGATGATGGGGTCTTCCTCACACGCTCACTTGTCCTCTTTTTTAGGATCTTCTCTAATTGGAGCCGATACAAATAAAGTAGATATGAATCAATAATTATTATACATTAAAATCAGATATATGTAAACACAAAATTAATTATTTTCTTACCACCATCAAATAGTCACTCTATACGTCCACCTCAAAGGCTCGCAGACAATTGGGTGTAATAATGCCCTACAACAATTCAATCAATATAATCACTTATAAATAAAATTTGAAATTTCAATACTAATTATTATAAACAACAACTAAAACTAAGAAAATTCTTTCATACCTTGATCAATGGCTCTGAACTAGCCATTGTTGCAGCAACTCCACGATCGATGGACTGACGAAGATGAGGAGGAGTCTCAGATGTCAACAAATGCATGTCATATAATACAATTTGCATGTAACATGAAACATGAAAAAATATAATCAAATGAATTAAATTAAAATGAAAAGATGTACCTCTACGAAGCTCGTATCATGCCTAGGCTCAGAGTCCCTTGCGAATGTCAATGGTCTAATAGAGAACTGATGCACATGGATAATTTTTTCATCAATCCTTCATATGATTACTTAATAAATATATTTATTAATTTAAATGATTAAATTGATACATACATCTCGACTCATTGACAAAACATAAAATGGGGCCGAGGAATCTGTACTAGGACCATCAACACTCTGACCTTGAATTTTGAACAATATCAATACATGCTAATTAATTTTTCATTCACTATACATACGAAATATGATTAAATTAGTTTATTATAATTATAATTTATTTGTGTTTCAATGCCAATTGTGTCACTTAGGAACTCATTAGTAACTAGCCCATCATCCATACTGTTTCCAACATGACTGCCAAATATGCATAAGGATCCACATGATGTGTACATGTGACTGCGATGCATAGAAGGCTCCTCCTTAACTAATGGATTGGCACAATGAATGAGGGTATGCGTCAAAGCATTATTAGTCCCTAGAGTGTTGGTCTCTACATGTTCCTTCACAACTAAAGAAATAATCACATGCTCACCCTATGGCTTGACAACAGGTGCCCTAACTACATTAGAGTCATGACGTACCCTGACCTCTCAAATGATGACCCTCCACCTCTACCCTGAGATTCTAATATATCAAAATAATTGGGGATCTCCCCAAGGAAAAATTCACAATACAATTTCTTTAAGAAATACATTTGAACCTCATGATTATTGCAGGAAGGAGAATCAAAGACCATCCACCATCTATCCCAAAAGTTATTTCTAATATCATCATGTATGCACCAATGGATGGGGAACCTTTTAGTTGTATGTTTAAAGTGTCCTGTTCTCCATGCTTTCTAAATAATGCACAAATGCTACCTTTTGCTATTTCCTTTTTTTAAAACATATTTATAGGATAATTTTTTTGCATAATATCTTCTTTGTTTATCCCTGTTAACATGCCAAATATCTAATTGACCACTAACAGAAGCTACATGGGTCATAATGGACTCAAGGGAGGATGCCAATTGTGCTATCATCAGATTGGTTTTTCCACAAGCTTTCAACCTACCAATGAGTGCTTCTAATTCATTTTTTCCTCTTTCTATTTCATTCATTATGTTGTCTTGGGTACTAGGAGGAGGTCTTCCAATCGATGGAGGTTGCAAAATTTCTTGCTCCTCTTGTGGAGGGTTTTGGTTTTCATCTCATGGAGGGTTTTGATTTGGATCTTGTGGACGGTTTTCATTTTGATTTCATTGATCTAGCTAGGGATTTGGCAGTTCATTATTCACATTTACTGATAAGAAACCAATTGCATTCTAAATAAATAAATAAATTTAAAACAAAATTGAAAAAACCTACAAAACAATGTAAAAACTTACAAAATGATGCAACAACATATAAAATAATGCAAAAACAAGAGTAGAAAACATGCTACGTGATCCCAATCTTGATCTTAGCAACAAGGAGGCATTTTGAGGAGGCGGGTGACAAAATTCTTCAAGTTTTGCAAGCTGTGTACATATTGTTGAGGAGAAAGAATGCAATAACAAATTAAAATGAAATGGACCGCGGGTTTGAGGCCCATAAATAAAAATTTGGTATTCCAAAAAGTGCGTACGTGCTATAGCACACACAAACTTTTTGAATTTAAAAAATTGGTTTTTTGTGTCATGATTTTGGCACCACAACTTGGTGCACTTACCCAAGTACAATCTAAATTATAGGAACACAATTTTTTCCTTTTAATCAAAACCATGTATTCAAACTTTATTTTGGGCACTCATTCACCATATTCATTTCACATATCTTGATGTCATAATATGTTTTCCTTGATCACATCGATCTATATTAGGGTTTTTTATAAGGTTTTCTAAATAACAGTGAAAACATGTTTGACCAACTCCAAACTTCTTCTATATAAATCTTCCTCACCTATGCATATCAAGTGTCAACTATCACCTTAGCATATTTTCATCCATTATGACATGTCATAGTATCATAAAATCTTATCCAACTACTCATATCAATCATTGATCCAAGATTGGTCACTCAAGAACATAAATTGTTCATCATCTAACTCCATCTTCTTCTGAGATCTCACTCTCTTGTCATCCTTTTGAGTTGTGATCCTAATCATAGTTCTTCATGATCATATAAATGTTGTATCTATGATCGCACCAATAGTCTCTTCTGTACACTTTAAATTCTACTATTATAGCCTTATATTCTATGTCTTTTATCTACCTGTCATTGGAATTAGCTATTTCCCCTTCCATTGATCAAGTACACTAATTACAGATCATCTCCTAACTTGTTGGTTGATCCATTCACTTGCTATGACTGATTTTCTATCAATAACAACCAAATACACCATTTCATCTAACTTGTTTACCAATTGTGATATTTCTATCATGATTTAACTATGTGATTTTTGAGTCAAACTCATTAGTCCATGTTTCATGAGTAGTGATTCAACATGAATCCATCTCTCATGAAAATAAGTGGAACACTTAGCACTCATTGGATCTAGGTGATGCTCACAGGGGTGAAGCACCGGGGTAAAGATCCAATGAATGCTGAGTGTTCCATCTATTCTCAAGAGAGATGGATTCATGTTGAATCACTACTCATGAAACATGAGTCAATGAGTTTGTCTCAAAAATTACACAATTAAATCTTGATAACAATATCACAATTTGACTTGCTGTGGAAATTATCTCCTACTTATCAATTATTTACCAATGTTATCACCACTCATCAAACAACCAACAATTTTTCTGATCAGAATGCAAATAATGGTGTTATATAAGCTCCACTTCCTTTTCAAAATTCTTCCCAAATAATATAAAGTTCCTCTCTATTTTTCCTTTCTAATTTTTCTTTTGTTAACATTCCCTAATGATCATTTTATGTTTCTCTTAATACTATTTCCATCTCCATCTTCTCTCCTACTGACTTGAGTATTTAATGAAGATAATGTTGAAGGTTGACAACAAGAACAATCTAGAGGTACAACTACTTTCTCCTTATTCTTTGGGTGCTCTTGTCTCTCATGGGTTTGAACTAGACATTTTGAATTTCAACTTCAATATCCATTTCCTTATCATTTTAAACACCACGCATGTTATCCCATCTATATTCCTAATTTCTTCACTCAAACTGATAAGGTGGTTTGGTAGCATCTATTCATATTTGACATACATAGAGTCTCCCAAATGAAATCCATTGTGCTAATAATTTTGGATATCCCAATTTAAATGAAACATTATGTGTGTCTATGTAGACACACACACACCCTCATCCAATATCCTCTCCTAAATTCAAAATCATCATCAAAATTGGTCCTTGTTACAAGTTATCTTTCACAAACTTCATGATATCAAATAAAGTAAAACCCTAGTAATTAAAGTTTAGATGTTGTTATATATGTTCCAAAAAATTAGTGTAAATTAGAAGAATATTTTCATCAATGAAGAGACACATTGATAAGAAAAACAACCCTTGATTTCTTTCTCTATTTACACCTTTTAAATGATCCCCAATAGAAATTTTGTACACACTTGATTATTATTTTTATCTTTCTCATGGGAAGCATTCCTCCACTCTTTATATATTATTAAGTATTTAAACTTGGAGAAGGAAGGTTTCATAAGTATTCATCAATTAAGAAACCTTAATGATATTTGCATACTCATCATGTATTGAAGTTCTCAAATAAAAAATATTAAAATACATTGTTGCTCTCTTGAAAATTTTCTATCTATTTGAAAAAATTATGACAAAATGTGATATATATCTACCCCTAATGAAAAAAAGACCAAGACGTACAAAAATCTTGAGCTAAAACTATGTCATATGTCTATTAAGTTGATAATTAATAATAATACTTGACTAAATTATCTTCTTGAAATATTATAATAGAAAAAGTAGATCCATGCCCCCAAAATTGTGTGTATCTACTTTTCCTTCTTTGAAAGAGTGAACCAATACCTACTAGTGTATTCTTATAGTGGCTCTTTTTCTCTCAAAAACATTGATATTAGGAGGTGACATTTAGGTTGATTTATAATTTTATTTAGGGAAATCCAAGTATTCCTACAAACCTTTTAAGTAAAACACTTTCTAGACCAAAAATTTACTCATATAAAAAGTTTCTTTTTCCGTTTTGACTAGAAATGATCTAGAACTGGATTCCACTATAGTACATAATTCTAAATCTGACAACTAAACAATTTAAAATTTAGTTTGCAAATCACAAAATAAAATAATTTGTATTACTTTTACTTTTACCTAATAGAGTATTCTACTTGTTATACTCACTATAAATAGTATTAATGTCTTCATATAACCCTCTATTAACCTTTTACTAGTCTTAAATGCTTCCTATACACCGTCTTATAATATGAAAGTCTTATTTTAAGAATAGTAAACTTCTTTTTTCAGAAAAAAGAAATTCTCTTTTCCAATAGCCACGAGATTTTACATTAAACATAATTAACCCCTGAAAATATTAAAAAACAATGGCCTTCAAAGGTGCTAGGAGAATAGAACCTATAATAACATCCTCCATTGGGTTATTGTTCCTGGGTGCCAGTCAAATTTAGATCTCATATACCATTCCAACTTGAAGCAGGCACGTATGTGGTACGTGCAAGGTGGAGATGGCTGATCTACAATTCTTTTGAAGAAGATCATAGATATCATCAATAACAAATCTCTCAAAAACTCTAGTCTTCCTACTGGTTTTCAGTGTAGTTTTCCCCACAACAAACATTGTCCTCACATTCTTTGCCGATTCAAGCTGCTCCACTTCCTCATATGAAGAGAAGTTATTTCCTGCCATTGAAGTTCCTCCCTCATTTTGAATAACACTTGAAGCATTCGTGCCATGATCATGGCCTTGTTTGGTAGTGGTCTTGATGTAATCTTTTATGTTTTCAACAACCTGGTTCATAAATTCATCTCCTTCCAAGTTGGGTTCATCCATATAACCATATTGAGCTAAGCATGTGTATATACCCTTTGGCCCAAGTCGATGAACTTGGTATCTCTCCTCTAACAGAACGCTCTTGACTGGAACCATTCTTATTGTAAGAAAAATAACGATTTCATGGAGAGAACCCACAGTATTCACATAGTGTCTGAAAATTGGTGGTAGACCATAGAGGAGGTCACTGCACATGAAAGACACTCCTGGGACTCTACAACCCACACCGGCAACCAATTCATTCATATCTTGTGCACTTAATTTCTTCTCCATTGTATATTTATACTTCCTATTCCGCCCATAATTCCAAGAGAACATTATGATCAGAAAAAATGCTGAAATAAAAAAGGGAGCCCAACCACCATCAGGTATCTTATTCAGTACAGATGATAGATAAATGCTTTCTATCAGGAAAAATACTATAAAGAAGAAGAGTATCAGTGATATATGTAAGTTCCAAACTACCAGCATAACCACGGTCACCAAGCATGTTGTAATAAGCATCACAGAAACCACAGCAACACCTGCAGCACAAGATAGATATCAAAAGTTTGGAAAAAAAATCGTACCATATGATATATTTTGTTGGGTGCCAACTTTATCAAGGTTCGCAAATGAGATAATAAAATATAGAGGTGTAAATTTGGAGGAAACTCTATGATTAACTTTCTTAAGCTAGAATGAATCAAGATCATGAAAATAATGCCTTCTCTCTAAGTTAATATCTTAAGAATGATGTAATCCTATGATCAAATGCATGAGTTTATATCCAAAGTGAGAAACCCTTGTAATAAATCTTAGATATTCTTACCATAGGCATTCCCAATTAAGGTACCATCTCGGAAACCTAAGAGTACAGCAAGGCAGAGAAGCATAATTATGTAGTTAATCTCTGGAATGTAGATCCGCCCCTCCTTGTCCTTTGATGTTTGAATAATCTTCACCCGAGGGAAGCAACCAAGTGCCATAGATTGCTTTATGATTGAATAAGTGGCCGAAATCAATGCTTGGCTGGCAATTATGGCTGCCAAAGTGGCAACCACAAACATTGGCCAATACACTCCATTATTTTTTGGTAATGATTTGTAGAATGTATCTTCAACAGCATCTTCATGCTTGATTAAGTAAGCTGCTTGCCCCGAGTATGTCAGAATCAAGGAAGGATAGACCAGAAAAGAGAAAGCAATCTGCAATGTAAAACATTAATTTTGTCATCAAAATGCAAACTAAATAAGAAATTGGAAACCTTAATAATTTATTGTTTGGAGATTAGTTGAACCTGGATAGAATCCTTGTTGAAGTGGCCCAAGTCAGCAAACATGGCCTCAGAACCTAGAAACAAGAGGCTTCTTTTAGGCTATCTTTGTAAGTATCGTTTCATACGAAAACTTGCAAACTAGTTATAAGCATATAAAAAATGAAGAAAATCTTTTACAAACCTGTTAGAGCTAAGACTGTTCCTCCAAGCAACACCCATCCATCTTTCCCATTATTTTGAAAGAAACGGACTATGTAGTGAGGGCTCACTGCCTTGAAAACTTTCGGACAGTATTTTATAACGTTATATACTCCAATAATGGCATTGGGAACGAACCATACAACTGCTACAGGAGAGAACAGAAAACTCACTTTACCAGTACCAAATCTTTGAAGAAGAAAGAGTAGTACAAGGATTGCAGCAGACACACCCACAACAGCAGCTGCATGGAGTACAATGTTCATTATTAATTGTCTCAATTGACTTTATAAACAACCTATTATATTATGCTTAAAATTAATAAATGTAGGGATTAATATATTATGGCAAAATTTCTGATGTTCCATGAAATTGGTAAGAGATTTCTTAAACATCACATGCTAAGATTTGATTCTTAAACTAAGAATAAATTAAACATGCTAAGATTTGATTCTTAAACTAAGAATAAATTAAATAATCAAAATTGACTTATTTTTTCCAGAATTTAACTTTTCCTTATAAAATTATATATGATACTTTTAGATTGCAGTCTTTGATAATATTTAAAATAAACACAAATTATTCAACAACAATAGGTAAACTCTCCCAGTCATTCAAATGGAAACACAAAACCTTCTTAATCACAAACATCAGCTGATCAAAGAGATCAGGCCTTCAACAAATACAAGTATTTAAGCCTTCGACAAATACAAGTATTTAAGCCTTCAACAAATACAAGTATTTAAAACTATTAACTAATTCTAGAAGATGGTAAAATTGAACAAACGCCTGCAAAATCTAAATATAGGAAACTTATATCCATCTCATACAAATTGAAAAAGTGCACATAAGATGCTCATACAAAATGAGGGGAAATTAGTGTGCCTAACAGTCATACCGTTATCCAGTCCAGAGTGCTCTGACTTGATTCCCTGGATAGCTGATATCACTGCTCCACATTGGAAATTATAAATAAAATCAGCTATCAATTTTAACTTTACAGTTCTAACACTTATCTTTTCAGCCCGATTCTATTAGAAACGTATGACAGAGAAAAAACCTAAATAAAAAAGAGTTCATTTCAGACCTGAAATTGCAGGAGTGAGTGCTCCATCACCAATGACCATGCAGGTGCCAATCATCACAAAAATAAGAAGACTTCTCTACGCCACTGCGCTCTTCTCAAGCAATTCCTTTACCTTGTTGATATTTTTAAGTTTATTTTGTTTTCCATAATGGGTCAAACTAGAATCCGAAGATAACTGTTGGAATTGCTTGCTACCATTTTGCCCCATATTGACATGCTGACATAGCAATGAATACAGAGCAAATGTTCCTCCTGACCAAAAGAACGCAATTGTATTTATGTTGAGATATTTTATTTTTCTATTCTTACATTCTCTTTTATTTTTCTATTCTTACATTCCCTCATTCTGATGATAGATATTTAGAGAGTGTGATCAGATTGATATTAAAAATAACATATACAATAGAATCTAAAAACAAATCTTGTTTAAAAAATAGATTGTGAAAATCTAACAAAATTTAAGTTGAGATATACTTTCTTTGGATACCAACATAAGAAATAAACCAATATGTTGAACACTTAAAACCCTTCTATGTTGCTCACCTTCTCCATGATCATCTGCTCTGATAACAATCAAGACATACTTGACCAGACTGACGAGTGTCAATGACCAGTATATGATGCTCAAATACCCCAAAATATCAGATTCTCCATGATTTATAGTAAGAGCATTGAAGGTATAGAGGGGCGAAGTCCCAACGTCTCCATAAATGACTCCAAGTGTTTCATAAGCAAGCCACAAGGTCCCCCACTTTCCAACATCCTGTATTGCCTCAAAACAAAGCAAAAGATCCGTTGATTTAAACGTCCCACACTAAAAATCCAGATTAATTTGTTCTTGTATTGTCTCAAAACAAATTAAAAATATTAGTTGGTTGAAACATTACATACTAAAGATTGGAATTAACTAGTTCTTTAGTGTGATAATTAAAAGCTGTCTAAAAGAATCATCTGTATAAGAGCTCTCATCATAAATCTCAAGAACATGATTCATATAAGAAATGAAGAAGTTAAAGAAAGGACTTTATACCTTTTTCGTGGGCCGGGGAATTACATAGGACCGTGAAATTGTTCTATCTATTACCCCTTCCGACATCTCACTACGGGACTCCGGCCCATCCATCTTGATCTTTCTAAAGAGAACTCAAACAATTATAACAGAGCTAATTTACTTATGCGCAAACGCAAGAGATATAAACAAGGAAAGCTCAGCGGTAGACTTATATAGAAAAAACCAGAGCTAGACTTCAAAATCCAACGTTGGTTGACGGAAGAAGCAATGAGTATATTAGGTTGTCTTTGCATTATTATCTGATTACGCGCACAAGACCAATAAAACCATTGATTCTTCAGCCGGCGAAATCATGCACCATAAAATAATAGTTAATGGAAATAAAATATTGAAGCAGGACCAAATAAATTTAGAGATAGAAACAATATTTTATTCCCATCTTTGAATGATTTTCCTCGGATCACAAACTTCTTATCTTTGGCAGGAGAAATTATTGACAGTAAAATAATAATAATTGCTGTGAGCGTGGCAAAGATGTCACCTATCCTGCCCTGCCTGCTAACTTTTAGTTGATGTCTGTTTAGATAATTGGGATATTTCATGTTATCTATGGTTAAAATATTCTAAGCAAGAAATTAGAGAGTACCTGTAATATTTAAATGACATGATTGAAAACAGAGATTATCCACTTTGAATTTTTACACTTTAATATAAAGTCATACATGTGACGGATGGACTATTTTTTATTTAACATTTTCTATACTAGATAGGGAATTAATGCTAATTTTTATAATACAAAACTCAACATTCTAAAGTTTGGAATGTTGCATTTTTAAAATATATTTTTGCAAATTAATTTCTAAATTCTTATTAGTCAGTAACAATTTTGTTTGGGTTTAATTTTTTTAAATTGAGAAAATAAGAGAAATAAAACTTAAGTTTAGTCTACAATCTCCCAGATTCTAGCATTTTTTTTTCCGTTCAGCCAAGACAATAGGGTCTGCAAATAGAAATGAATCCGGCCTCCCTCCACTCAGCAAATCAATTGGCAGAGTTAGCATTGTGACTAATTCTTTACTACCACTTTGACATAGAAATGTTGTACATCTCCTATACAAATCCATGCCCAAGTATTGCATTCAACGAAAAAAACAAAGGGGAAATCTACTTGAGATTTAATATTTAAATTTTTTTATAAATAATTCTTGGTAGGAAACTATTTAACAACATCCTCAGTTCTATTGCCGTAAATTTTACTCGTCATATTTTTTTTTTTTTTGCTTTGGTAGCTAAAAAATGTATGTGACTATTGTAGAGTACCTGTTAGAAAGGCCAAGGTTGTCGTTGCACCAAAATATTGACATGTTAATGCCGAATACAACCAATAGTCTTATAGAACCACAAGAGGCAGTCAAGCCAAGTTGTGAACCCTACGAGGGACGCTGGCCCACTGCCAACAATCCCTCTCCCAGCATCACTCGTTGTGACCTGCAGGATTCAAACTTGTGACCAAGCTCTAACACCAATTGTTAGAAAGGCCAAGGTTGTCATTGCACCAAAAGATCAACATGTTAATGCCTAATAAAACCAATAGTCTTATAGAACCACAACAGGTGATTAAGCCATTTCATGAACCCTGTGGTGGACGCTGGCCCACTGCCAATAGTACCCCGCTATAGTATTGGTATTTTACTCTCTTCCTGAAGAGCTAAACCACACTACCCATTAAATATTACAGAGGGTATAGTCAACAAAAATAATTGTAGACCTTGTCCTCCTGATTTTTTGGCCTATAAAAACCTCCTTTGTAATATCTTTGTACCGTTCTACGAGTTGTACACATAAACCCAATGAAGAAAATATCACATAACACCTAGCATTTAAATATTTTGATGAGTGTGTAATTTGTCACAAAACATGTTAATATGGGCAGCCATTAATTTGATGTAGAAGTGTGGACACAAATCAAGACATGTGGATGTTTTTCCAATAAAATTCTGAAGGTACAATCTAGTCACACTATTTTACACACACAAAAGCATTGCCAAAGTATATTATTGTGTGGAAGACTCTAAAGTCTTCTATATTCTTATTTAGATAATTTGCATTTGTAAGAAATGAAATTAAATAAATAGTATTGCAAAATGAAACTTTTCACATATTGGGTTATTGGGGTGATGAATTGAAGCATAATTTAACAAAAAATGTTATTTTTTAAAGCTAAGGGTGTGTCTCTGCTACCCACCCAACAACTCATTTTGGGGCAAGCAAGATGAAACTAGTCCTCCTTGGGGCACATGCAAATGCCCATAGCACACACACCATTCAAACCTAGGGCGGTCTCAAACCCAAGACCATGGGGGTAACCCACGACCATGGGCCTGAATGCTACCTTGACTAGTGCATCTATTCATGCAATATTATTTGCAATTTTCTAATGATACTTTGTTTTATTTACAAAACATCTATGGTAATTTATTTCCTAGTAATTTATTCTATTCAAATAGAGCTCCTGTTTTATTTAAAGGATGTTTTATATTCTAAATTGATTACATTAATGTTTAATCTAGAATATTTAGTTAGAAAGAAAATTTCATTAGTGATGTCTTATAATGTTACACAGGATGATAAAAGTGTACAATGTTTACATGCTATTTTACTTCTTTTCTTAAAAAAGTTTGAAGGTAATAGGTTAGGAAAATAACATTTTTATGGTCTTATAATATAATTATAGGGATACAAAGTTTCTAATGCATACATGGTTTGCCATTTTTCAATTAAAATATAAAACTCTTTGTTTAAAAGATTATATTGCAAACATCTTATAATTTTTTAAAATTAATTTAGTAAGAAGATGGTCCTAATTATCCCTTGCAAATATAACCAAGCAACAAATAAGACAAAACTACCAAATAACTTTTGGAAATACACAGTAAGAAGCAACAACACCCCCAAAACTATATTGTCCAAACCTTTATAATATATATAACCTTGGGGCTCAATACTTGGATAAAAATCCACATATATAATGATAGTCTTATAAGATCTAATTATTAACAAAGTATTGATTAAAAAATAGAACTTAGAGTTATAGTAATTATAGAAATTTTTTGAATAAACTATAGTGTTTATAGGCACATAAGCTAGAACATCAAGGATAAATTGAGAACTTGAAACTTAGAAGAACTAAGACTAAGATAAACAATGATGCAGTGCAAGGTAGGAGAATCCCCAAAGGAGATGTCCTAGTCCCCAACAGATAACCACACAATAGAAGATAAACAATAGTGCAAGATTTGAAGCCAAGTCACAATAATTTATTCATAGATAAAACTAATTACATGCAATGTGCTGGGTTATAAGGCCTTCCCAATTACGACCAAATACAAAGAAAGTAATAGTTCTGCAAGATCTCTCAATACCCAATCCAAACCCTAGCTAGTCTAGATCCACAATCTAGTAGAAACCTCCAAGGAAGATCCAACTGGTACTCGCACACCCAACAAGAAATCTCCTTGTTTTCCAAGCCTTAGCCACTAGCCTGTCTCAAAATTCACTCCTCTACCACCTCCTCTTCTTCAAGAAGGATGAATAATGACTAAAGACTTCATCACAACCCCTACTTATACCCAACTAAGCTACAAGTCAGCCCAATAATCTACAAATTATCTATCCCTTACATTAACTACTTGAAGAGCCACAAGTCGACCTCCAACAGAAATTAAATACCAAATGCCTTTAAAGTCTTACAATACTTATTAAATACATAAAAAAAATTAACCAAGACCCAAATGGGTCCACTCAACTCCACTAAAATCCCTTAATCATGTGGGATAGCCAACTACCCCAGGGTGCTCTTGCATGAGACTCACTAGGTGTGAAAAGATGTTCTCAGTAGCTAGAAGAACATCTTTTGAGATCCAAAACATAAATCCCAAATTGATTCTTCACATACATGTCCTCCAAGTCTTCAAATTGTACACTCTTTCCCTACTCTTCTTCTACTTCTTCACATCCATCCTTGGTGTTCCATAGGTTTTTTGTCTGGACACACTTATCACTAACCCTTTCAAAATCTATTAACTCAACTCAGTTGCTAATACTTAGGTTCCTTCTACTGACTGACCTCTTCATTCTGCAAAGAAATTAGGAAATGCCTCTTGCCACCTTTCTCAATTGTAAACACATTCTTGACACAATCATGCATAGTAGGTTGCAATTACTACCAAGGTCTACCAAGCAACACATGACAACTATTCATGTCCACAATATCACACAACACTTGATCCTTATACTACCCAATCTGAAAATCAACAAGGCACTGCTCCCTCACTTCCAAATCATGCTCACCTCATAACCAGCCAATCCTATAAGGACAAGGATGTCTCACTCTTTTCAGACCAAGTTTTTGAACCATCTCCTCAGCAACAAGGTTATCAGTACTACCACCATCAAAAATCACATTGTAGACTTTACCACCAGACTTGCAACAAGTCCTGAACAAATTACTCCTTTAACAATATTCTAGTGTTCCTCTGACCAATCAGCACCCGTCGAGCTAGAAAACTCTCTTCTTGCTCATGTTCATTATTTCAACCTCATTCGCAACAATAACTCTTTTGTCGCCATCCTTCTGCAGACACTCATAAGATCTATGTCCTTCTTCATGACATCTGAACAAGTACCATTAAACTCACCTCTACTTGTCCTTCTCTTTTGATCAATAGGTTTTGGTTCATCTTCTGCACTTAGTTTAGCCTTTTTCGAGTAGTCTTGCTTCTCCTTCCCTTAGGAACTACCTCGATTCTTCCTTTTGACTTCTCATCATCTCTTAAAGCATAGTGATAAGCATCCTCAATCGAAGAAATATTCAACATACCAACCTCATCTTGAATATTGAATCTCAAACTATTAATGTACTGAATTGCCTTTTCCTTTGATAATTCTCTATGCCCAGACTGAATAGTCAACTTGTAGAACTCCTCAGTATAATATTTCACAATCATATCCTTCTACTTCAGATTTTTCAATCTCTTAAACAACTCAAGTTCATAATCAACAGGAATGAACTTAGCCTTCAACTTAGTCACCATCAACCTCCATCTAGTGATATTGATTTCACCTTTCTCTTCTCCGTCTCTTTTCATTTCCTTCCACCAAAGAGAAAAATGTCCCTTCAAATTAGTTTATGCCAAACTTACTATTGTGGTCCCACAATGCACGCCCCATTCCTCACTAGGAATGGGGACCCCCTACTTTTTTGGACTCTCGAACTCACAGTTCTAGAGTCAACAAAAAGGTGTTAGAGTCAAAAAGTTAAAAAACCCCAAAAAATAAAAAATAATAATTAAATAATAATAATAATAACTATATATAATAAAAAATTTGCATGCTCGTAACACTGCGCATCCATGCATGGGCGTGAGGCGCACCCCGCACATCCATCAGAGTTATAAAACCCCCACCCGCTAGTGAAACTCTAACTCATTTTTTCATTTCACATTGTTGACTCACCCTTGTGCAAAGGGGAGCACTCCTTCACCGTCCGCATGTGCTAGCGTGCACCGCACAACGCGCGTCTGAGTGCACATCTATGCGTGCGCATGTGTGTGCCACACATTCACCCACCACCATAGAACTCATGTGTCACATGCCATGATGTGCCCATGTACGCTGCATGCACCACTCCTCATGCACCCTCTGACACCGCTCCACACACTTCATTCTAACATCATGTGCCCTTAGCCTGGCATCGTCACAAGCCCAAAAAAATACAATGCCATGCGCCACTAACCCCATGCATGCCCTTTAAAACCTGGCACCGTACGTGCACCCACACCTCCATCTATATGTGGCATTTAACCTCCTCCACCATAGTGTACTTTGCCTCCCCTCACACTGCGGCTTGCGCCCATGTACGTGCAACCCCTTCAAATGCTGCCACGGCTTCATATATGCCACTCCCGCTTCGAGTGCCACTTCATGCCATGCTCCCACACACGTATGACATGTGTTGCATCTCCAATTCAAACCCCGCGAGCACTCTTGCACCACACCTCCTAACACATGCATGCGCATGTCCTTTCCACCTTACACCTTCACTTTTCTTCATCTCACGTTATTTGTTTAAAAATATAAAATATAAAATTTTAAAAGTAAAAAAATAATAAATAAAAAAATGATAAAAATGAAAAAATAAAAAAATAAAAAATAAAAATGCCCAAATTGGGCATTTATTCTCCTTTATGTTCATTTAAATTTAGAGCTTTTATGTTTTATTTCTAGTCTTTATTACTGTGAACTAATAAATGTTTTTCTCACAATGTATAGGTGATCAAATGGCATCCACATCTGGAGTAGCACCCAAACCCATTGTGTTCAAGTTCCAAGGCATACCCTCTAAATCGAGATTCCATGATGATTACATAGAAATCAGAGATACCGACCTGGGACACACAAATTTGGGAGAATTCCTAAGAATTTGCAACAAGCCCACCAAGAGATCAGCTCTAGTCTCCTCATTGATCTGTTCTAGGTTAGTCAACATAGCTTCACATCCTGTGTCAGTACAATCAGCAGAATTAATCATGGCCCTGGCACAATGTTTTTTTCCTAAAGAAAGGGTTGTCAAGAGCATCATAGGAGAGGTTGTGTTGGACCACGACCTGAAAATATTGAGAGGGTCTTTCATCTTCTGAGAGAAAACTAGTTCATTAGGCTCTCATATGAAACAACTAAAGGATGCTACAGGGAGCACCAACAAGATGTGATTAACATCATATAGTCCTCTTACCTCATTAAGAAGCATCCTCGGGGAAGAATAACAGGAAAAGTGGATATGACTCAGGGATACATGAAGGAAGACATTGGATACTCTATCATTCTCTTGAGCAGAGTCATGGGCTTACCCGCAGTGGGCCACCTCAACACTTTCATGGTACATTTCATTGAGACCATCAAATAGCTGAAGATACCACTAGATTGGGCCACCACACTAAGCGAAAACTTGTGTGAGCAACTGAGGATAGTGAAGGACAAGAAGAAGTTTTATATGACTTCTTACATGGTATACCTGCTTGCAACAAGGGCGACAAACTATCAACAGTTTGTACAGGAGAGGTAGTATGTAGGATCCCAATGCCTGGCCATACATAGTCTACCCTCAACTAGTAAAGAAGAAGCTCTTGGCATAGAGCAAGGAGTACATAATCATCAATGATGCTTTCATTTTTGCAATCATTTGATTCATCGAGGGAGACTATGGGAAGAGGTTATCTAATGAAGCAAAAACACAAATTATAGTTCTCAGAGCTTACTTCATCTAGTTCAAGATGTTCACATATCTACAAGTAGTTGGTGCCTCCATCAATCCTAAGAAGCTCTCGAGATATCCTAGTGACAAATTGGTGCTATTGGAGATTTCCTAGCAAATTGAGTTGATGTATGAAAAAATAAAGAGACAATAGAGACCTTGATGGGCATGGCCATTGGTCGTAGGGCCATATCAAGTGAAGAGGAAGCAAGATATTTTGTCCTTCGAGTGGGAATGGGAGAACTATCCCCTTGAGGAATACAAATCTCCCTTACCTTATTTTGACAATATTGGGAGAGTGGAGAGTCTGGCAGAAAAATACTTCCATCATGAGGATGTTGTTGAAGATCACTGGATGAATGCCACAAATGATTATGATGTCCACATAAGGGACTATTGTAGGATGACTTTATATCTAGTAGAGAAGGCTCTCTAGTTGAACATCCTAGAGGAGATTAGGCAATATGATTCTAAGGAGTTACTAGACCCTCTGTTCAACATAGACAAAATAGGAGAAAGATGGAATATGAATGTTGAGGTTGATAGGGAGGAGCCCGATGACATTAATCATCAAGCAAGGCATGTCATCAGAATGAAAAAGGATTGGATCAAGAAACCTTTTCCACTTGATCCAATTCTTGATACAGTGATCTTCAATGTGCATGCCTACCCAGAAAGAGGTAGAGGGAAGAAAGTCATAATTCCTACCTTTGCGGCCCAGTCTAATATTGGGCCAGAGATAGTATACTAGCTTGATCGCCTGGTTTGATACTATCATCCTCCAAAAATGAAGAGAAAGAATAAAAGAAAGAGGACCTCCCCTCAGAGGATTCAATCAGAATAGGCTACAAAACATGCATCTCCCTAGCAACAAAAACAAAGTGCACAAGGGTTTGAAGATACTGGAGCTACTCAAGTCCAAGATGAACCTCAGCTGCCTCCCATTGTGTCTAGCCAACCAGAAGAGGGAGAGATTCCATAGGCCTCCATTCCTCCTATGTAAGAAGAGATAGCTTCTCCTTCTGTCCCCAAGAAACATAAGAAAAGGATTAAGATTCAGATGAAGAAAAGGCAAAGGATCAACAGAAGATTGGCGTTCCCCATCTATTCCCAAAACTATCCTGGAAGGAGATGAAGAAGAGGAGGAAGAAGAAGAATCAAAAGAGGAAGAGGAACAAGTGCCCCTATAGGAAAGAACTCAGCTAGTAAGAGCTGTAGAGTTACAAAGGAGAAGAAGTGCCATGGGTACCTCACCATTCACCCAAGTAGAACTCTTAGAACTCTCTTCTTTAGAAGATGAAGTACAATAGTGGGTGGATGAGAAAAGTGAAGAGGGCAATGATGTTTTCTCAATGTCAGATTTTGATTTCATGCCCATAGGTATAGAGTTGATAAGGGATAAGATCAAGGACACCCCTATAGGTGAACCCCAATAGGAAGATTGGATGTAGATGCCACTAGATACATAGGATCCTAATCTTACTCCCCCATCTCCACCAAAAATTATGGTGGTAGATAGTGGTTCGGTGACTCCTTTGTCTTAGAGTTCAAAGGAAGAATAGGTTCAGAAGGAACCATCATTAGAGGAGCAACTAGAACAAATGGCAACCAATGAAGTGTCGAAGGAGGGACAAATGGTGGAATATTCTCAGCCACCTTCCCAAGATACTAAGGAGACTGAAGCTATAAAAGGGGAGCTCTTACAATAGGAGATAACTCAAAGCAAAAGTGACAAGGGGAAGGAGGTAGCGGAACACACCCCTTTGTCATCAAGAGCTAGATCCTTAGAAAAAAACATCCTTAGATGGATCTGGAAGGAGATATTGAGGAGTACTAAGCCCTAATTCTATGCTTCTGAGGATGACATTTGTAACATTGCAAAAATCTTGAATAAACCTGAGTCTCCATCACACGAGGAAGTGTCGTTGGAATTTGTCACTAGCATATGAAACCAAAAATTATTTACACAAATGGCTCTCCCTCCTAATGACACAGATGCAGAAGGCCTTAGCCTCGAGGGTTATGACTTAAAAGATGTTATGTTGGGGAGGCCTACACAGGATTCAACCCAAAAAATAATGACTATGGGAGTCAAAGAAGTCCTCAAGCACATGGAGCAAGAGGAGGCCAAACTCCAAGCACTTCGAAGGTAGGTTGAGATCCTAAAGGGATATCTAGCTGAAGTTTTTGGTCCTCTAGATCCCCAACACCCCAAGCAAACTCTGAATACCATACTTAGAGAAGGGGGAGGTGTACAATTAGACCCATTTTTTAAGGCTTGTCAGGAGTGGTGAGAAAGCCTTGAAGATAAAGGTGTAACAATAATCATAGAAAATTTGAAGTTACTGCATGCTACGCAGGAGAATGTGAATAAGATAGTAGCAATTTTGAAGCAAGACTTCAGTATTATGGATAAAGTACAGGCCTAGAGTAAGGATTTGCAAACTATACAAGCCATAAAAGGGAAAAGGTACCACATTTTGATCAATGTATAAATAGGAGAAGAGCTAGACATGATCGATGATTGGATAGAGAAGATAGTGGATAGCAATAAAGTAATGGAAACATTACACGAGGAGATCCATTGGCTCAAGGACCAAGCTAGAGAGTGAATTTTGGAAGCAAAGAGACATTACAGTGATGTGTGCTTGGATATTTTTGAAGATGATGAATGAGAGAAGCTATTGCTAGTGATGAGGATATCCGACAAGCCTTCAAGATTGAAGAAGAACCATTAGAATTGGATACCAAAATCGAGGATTTTGTAGATACTCGAATTAAGGTAGACAATTGTAGACAGAAGGTAAAAGATAAATATGAGGCTTTAGATCTTCTAGATGCGGCTAAAATTACTAAGATGATAGAGAAATTCAAGGGCAAACATCCAAACATAGCTTTGGGATGAAGAAGAACAAAACCTAGATGCCAGAATTTCAATTTTGACACTCAGTAAAATTTTGAGATTTTGACCCAGTCAAGGTTCATAGGTATGTAGGTCCATAGGTATGCATCTCCTAGCCCCGCAGGTCTGTAGGTACATAGGTCTATAGCTCGACAATTTAGAAGTGCACCAATAGTTAACTACTTGTTCCAAAAATAATGCTTTCCATGCATCAAGAACTCATTCTAACAACAGTTTAACTTCAAAACACGCTTAGTGAAGGACCAACTTCCAATTTTGATGCCTCCAGACACTTCAACTTCGAATGAAGGCTTCCTCCTATTTATTCTCTCATATTTTTTTAATTTTTGACATGTAAAGGGCTCATGCATCCAATTAATGAATAAAATATGGATGGAGTCCCTCTAAGCACCAGATTAATTGTTAGATTGTATATATTTAGTTTGTTTTTCTTAGGTAAAAGCATTTTATTGCATGAAAAACATTTCTCACTCTCAACACAAATTGAGGAGACAATTTCTTATAAATACCCCATTGTAATATGTAACAAGGGCTGCCATTATTATGCAATAAAATTATGCTTTTGGTGCTCACATTTGGATTGTAGTCATTCTTGCCTAAATGTGTCATTATTTTGTGAATTCTGTTCATGAGATTGTGATTGAGCCAAAGGTTTACTGCATTGTTTCTGGTTGTGCAATCTTTTAATTTTGGTGTTTGCTATAGTTTGACAAATTCTGTTGAGATATCTAGCTTGAGAAGAGATCATCGAATTGTGCCTGCATAACTTTTCATCTCACATGAGTGCACTTTCTGTGGCCTTGCAATTTGATGAAGGGTGAAATATCATACGATTGTTAAAGTTTCTCACTAACAATTGCATTAGTGGATTCTAGGAAGCACTGCTCCTATCTTCATTGGTTTCGTACCAATTTATTCAAAACCTTAACTTGCAGCATGTTGTTTTCTGTAGCTTATGTCTATTAGGTTTTCAATTTCATGTTATTTTCTTTGCTAACCCCTTGTTAGAATAAGAACTCATCTAGTTGCATTGTTAGATTGCATTCATTTAAAAATTAAAAAATACAAAAACATAGTTCTTTTGTGTGTTATTTTGAGACAACGAATAGATTTTACTTCATTCTGAGAGCATAATAGAACTAGCAAAGGCCTCCTCGTGAACAATCACATTTATCTTCAACTAAGCAGATTTTGGTACATCACAAGTCAAATACAAAACCTTGGAGTTGATCCCAAAAGATTAGCTTTTCAAGAGAGGAATTGCATGAAGGATTCCTATCATTGGCCTCGTGCATAATGACCATCCAACAGAAGTGGCAATAGGAGGAGGGCTTTCGTTAGACTCCCAGAAAAGAAGAAAATTTGTCAAAGTTTCAAAATTCTGCACTTTTGCAATAATCTAAACTTCTCACAAGTTTAGAATTTTTTTAGTTTTTTTAGAAATTTAAGTGTGCAAGTGAGTAGGTGCACAACTTTGAAGGTTCGCAGGTCTGCAGATCCGTAGCTAAGCAAGTGCACAGTTATGCAAACCTTTGTGGTGCACCTAAGTTGTGATAAAGTGGACTTTTGTAGAGGTGCACTTTTTCTAGAATTGATGCAAACTGGAGGATATTGATCCAAAATCCCAATTTCAGCATGCTTTAAGATCTTCACCAAGTGCACATGAGTTTCTTGAGCTTACTCACTTTCGTAAGCCACACAGTGACAGAGGAATACCCGAATCCAACCACTTCCATTCAACATTTCGTCATCTTCTTCTACTCCACCACCACTTCAACCATCGAGTGGACCTCCACAAACTCTAGCAACCCAACCACCATTCCAACCACCTTTAGGTCCACAAAATCCCCTAATAACCTTTTTTGCAAATTTTGTAGACTCACTCATCAACTTGAGAGGAGCACTTCATGACCTCCCTAAGAATCCCAAAAAGTTTTGCCCAAGATTCATTTATGGGGAGATGCAAATTGCTGAAGACCATATCAAAGTGTTCAAAGAAATTTACAACCGAAAATAGATTACTAATGAAGACATGGTTCTTTTTTTATTCCCTTAATCTTTGGAGAAGTTTCCTATAATTGGTATGTTAATTTTCCACTTGGATGCATTAGAGATTGGGATACGTACAATTTTTTTATTTTGTAGCAATTCAAGACTTTTATCAACTCGGCTGTGATACACCAACAATTCATATCATTTAAAAGGGACCCAATTGAGATAGTTTCATACTTTAATCATTGCTTCCACAAGGCATACCACAAATTGGAAACACCATATACTATACCAATTGAAGCAGCTATTCAGATTTATCTAAACACTATGGACCCTCTCATTGTCATCTTTCTTAGAAGGCTTCCTAAACAGATATTGATACATTAGAAAAGGTCTTTACAGAGGCAATCATGTTCATGAAACAAGTTAATCCTAATAGAGAAGGAATGATGCCTCTAGTTCAAGCTGTTGCTACAATATCGACATACCCCATTGGAGCACCCTCGGTGCCTAGCCAATTCATACCTATGAATCTAGTTCCATTATAGTAGGCACCCACTCCACAGAACCCTACACTGACATATCCAAGGTATGACCTACTAAAGACCACTTTCTTTGAAAAGAAGGTGACAGTTCCTTTAGAACCAGATAATAGCTTCATCTTAGAATTTGACCAAATGAAAAGGAATATGTCACAAATGAACAATGAATTGATGCAACTTAGATTGTCACAAGGATAGAGCAACAATTTTCAAAGAAATAATGCTCCTCCCTTCAACAACAACAATTTTGGTTAAAATTACAACAGGAACAATAACAACAACAATGCGAGAAACAAAAATGGAGGAAACAACTTCAACCCTCCTGACCGTAATAATGGCTTCCAAAGGAAAAACTGAAAATGGAACACCCGTCTAAATAATGGAAGCATTCCTACTGATAAAAACAATAACAATGTTCAGTATGTTGAGATCAATCAATATGATGATAGCCAAAATGCGCCTAACAATGTTGGTTTATACTATAATGGCAATCTGGAGATGAATCAAAGCTCATAGGTAAATGATAATCCTCCTCCTGTATAATTCAATGCCATGCTATTGGAGTCATACAATTCTACACAAAATGTCCCAATGGAATAATCAACATGTGAGGAATTCTTGTTCCTATTTAGCCAGGAGCTTGACATTCAACATGAGGAGATGTTTTCTTTCTGCAATGACAATTAGAATATGTACAATCTTAGAAGTAGAAAGGATCCTTTGACAGGTGAAATTCCTCCAGCATTACAACCAACTCCACTCGATCCTAGGGCAACCAATAATCCACCACCAATCAAACCACCGCTTGCAGGACATCAAAATCAAAACCAAGGGAATGTGTCAACAATATTGAAAAATCATGCTTGGTCTACTGAAAAATACAGTGCTATTGAGGATTTGAAACACACTAAGGCCAATATGTCTATGTTTGATATGTTGTAAAATTGTCCACAATAGCAAGAGGCACTCATGAAGATGCTGGACCGTACAAAGTCTCCTTACAATGCTAATACTACCTCTCAAAAGACAGTCTCGCAACAAGTTAATTCTATAGAAGAAATGCCCACTATGTTTAAAGATAAAATAGAGGTACCCTCATTTTTTCTTAGTATCAGGATATACAGGAAGAATCTTCACAATTTCTTTATTGATTCAGGGGCCTCATGTAATGTCATGCCATTATCCATAGCACAAAAGTTAACAATCACTCCTCAACCTTCAAATTGAGTGGTGATACAGTTGGATAAAATGAAGGTAAAAGTCATAGGTGTATTGAAAGATGTGCGGATACAGCTAACAGTTGACCCATGGATTCACGATTTTATTGACATTCATGTGGTTGCTATCCCTAAAACATATGGGTTGCTTCTAAGCAGAGAATGGACAAAGTGTCTAAGGGGATGGTTTTCAATGGACTTCACTCAGCTTTGGTTGCCATGGAAAGGTCTCAACAATCAAATCAAAATTGATGCAAAACCAAAGTTAAAGAAAATGATTACTAAGTACAACACCCCAAATGAAGTAGTCTTTTTACAAATGGATTTAGGCTCCTATAAATTGATGGTTTTTGACACAACTTTAACCACAAAACTAGGTGATCAAGATATGAGCCCAATGGTTTTAGCCCCGAAAGAAGAAGTTGTGACACATTTCATAGCTCATATGATGGCTAACTTGCAATGTCTAGGAGAAGAAGCTGACCCCAATATTCTCCTCCTTCCCAAATTTTGCTGATTACATAAAGTGAGTCATTCAGAGTTCGAATGTTCATCATGCCAAGAAGAAATTACTAAAGTATTGACGTAAATGGTAGGAGTGAAAAGGGTTGATGACCCACAAAATGAATTTACAGAGAACCAAACTCACATAGGTACATCCAACACTCTCAAAAAGATTGACGAAGAAACTGAAGATCTAAATGCATCATATAGCGATACTTCTTCAGATGGTGGAGGTTTGTCTTCTCCTCCACTCAGAATGATTAAAATTCAAAGGCAATGGTGATACATAAAAGGCCAGGGATGGAATTTAGTGTTCATACATCCTCTACCCAAAATTGTAGAATTTAAAGAGCTGATAGGGGAAATTCAAAATAAACAAGAAGATCTTGCAGTCCCTTTGTCAGAAATTTAGAGTGAAGAATCATCAAGTCTTCCACTTGTAAAGTTGCAATGGGTTCCTCAAAGACAATCTTTCAAGGCTCAAGTGAAAGAAAAGTTAAAGACAAACAAGCATAAAGTTAGAAAACCCAAAGGGGATTAGATTTGGTTTCTTCACTTTGATGGTTCTAGATGCAAATTAGGAGCTAGTGCAGGTATTGAATTGGTTAACCTAAAAGGTAATTCATTCTATGTCGCATATCAATTGCAGTTCAAATGCACTAACAATGCTGTAGAATACGAGGCTTTGGTTCGAGGACTTTTGTTTGCACTTGAGAAAGGATTCAAGGCTATCATAATCAAAGGAGATTCCCAACTAGTCATATGATAATTGAAATCAATATACTCTTGAATCGATAAGAGGTTACTAGTTTACTAGAAAAAGGGTATGGGATATATTGGATGATTTTGAAACTTTGAACATAAAGTTTGTCCCAAGAAGGAAAAACATGGTAGCTAATGGTATCGCCATTTTGGCAAGTGCATTACGACCTATCAAAAGAGCCAAGTTGAAAATATTTTTAGTATAATTGGTTGTCATCCCATCCATTCCTAATAATATCACAAACTTTCAGGTCTTTCAGGATGATCAACATATACTTGAGTTTATCATGTGCAGTCGTCATTTTGAGGGACAAGAAATTGATGATACACCGGATGAAAAACCTGAAGATGATGAGCTTGAGGACAAATATGGGATTCTTAATCTGAAAACCAACACTATTCCAAAAGGGATGGTTGAGTTAGAATGCATATTTGATCATGATGAATCAGCATTGAAAAGAAGGGCTACCCAAGAAAAGGGAACTGAAGAATGTGACTCATACAAATTGGGTGTTGACAAGGAGCCAAAATTGTATAGATAGGAAAAGTGTGCAATCCACAAGAAAGGGAAGATATGCTCATATTACTCACTGAATATAAGGATGTTATTGCTTGGAGCTATGAAGAATTGAAAATGTATGATCCTAAGATTATTACACATAACATCTCGTTGAAACCATGAGTCAAACCATTCCAGCAAAGACAAAGACCTGTAAATCCTATCATTGAACCATGGATAATGAAGGAAGTTAAGAAGTTACTAGATGCAAAGATCATATTCCCCATCTACCATTCTACTTGGGTGGCTAATCTAGTTCCTGTACAAAAGAAGATTGGAGAGATCCGTCTCTATGTCGACTTTTGCAACCTAAACTTAGCATCTCAAAAGGACAATTATCCTTTACCTTCGCTAGATGAAGTGTTGCAAATTGTGAATGGGTCAAAGATTATGTCATTTTTAGATGGGTACTCTGGGTACAATCAAGTGATGGTAGACAAAGAAGATCGACTGAAAACAACTTTCAAGACAAAATGGGGAAATTTTGCCTATATAAGAATGCCTTTTGGATTGATTAATGTAGGAGCTATGTTTTAGTAGGCAATGGGTGAAGCCTTCAAAGGATTCATTAACAAATGTATAGTGATTTACATGGATGATCTGACTATCTTTTCTAAAGATCAAAGTACCCACATTGCTGATCTAAGATACGTATTCAATAGATGTCATAAATATGGCATATCTCTCAATCCCAAGAAATGCTCATTTGGTGTTAACAAAGGAAAGTTTGTAGGGCATGTCATCTCTGAAGCTAAAATCTCCATTGATCTCGACAGAGTTGAATGTGTTCTAAAGTTAGCACATCCTCATAGTCAAAAGGAACTAAAGTCTTTCTTTGGAAAGACAAACTTTGTGCGAAAATTCATAAGTGGATTTGCAAAGATAGTTCATCCCTTTAATGATTTTCTCAAAAAGGGAGCTAAAATAGAATAGTCCCTAGAGATTAAGAAATCATTTGAAGATTTCAAAATAGCCATTTCCATGACCCTGGTACTAGTAAGTCTTGATTATCAATTGCCTTTCAAGATATATTCTTTTGCTTCAAAACACTCTTGCGCCGAGATTTTGACCCAGAAAAGGGAGAACAAAGTTGAAAGGCCAATCTCATTTATGAGTTTCCCCCTAAAGAATGCTGATTTGAAATATTCTAACCTTGATAAATAGTACTTTGCATTGATCAAAGTAGTATAGAAATTCTATCACTACATACTAAGAAGTAAGGTGTATGCAATCATACTTGACCCAGTAGTAAAGACGCTTTTGATGCAGAATGAACTCAGTGAAAGATGAGGAAAGTGGATGGACATACTTCAAGAATTCAATCTCAAAATTCAATCTATGAGATTAGTCAAAGGTCAAGGATTGTCAAAGATGATAGCTAACAACTAGGATGAGAATGAAAAATAATTCAAGTTTGACAGTGACACAAATGAGGATGATCAAAAAAGGATGGTTGTATCACAAGTTGACATTAATTAGGGAGTGGTGACAAACATTTTGTATCAAGATATTGTTTATTATCTCCTACAAGACCAATGTCCAAAGTGGATGAATAGTTCACAACATAAGGGACTTCAAATGAAATGTGACTCCTACATGTTACATGACAACAAGTTGTATAAAAGGAACTATGAAGGGATTTATCTGAAATGCTTAGGACATGAAAAATCCAAGGAAGTCTTGGAACATTTCCATGATAAATATGGTATAGGACATGGTTCAGCAGAAGCAACGGTTCACATGATTTTAAGATCGGGTTATTTTTGATCCTCAATATTCAAGGATACTTTTAAACATGTGCATTCTTTCCATATATGTCAAACCAGTGCTAATAAAGAGAGGCACCTAGAAATGCCATTACAACCGTTGTATGAGGTGTGCCCCTTCGCAAAGTGGGGGTTGGATTTTATTGGTCCAGTCAATCCACCATCGTCAACTAGGCACACATTTATTCTCACAGCTATGGATTATTGTACAGAATGGATAGAAGCAAAAACATTTAGGAATTGTACCACTAAGGTAGTAATTGACTTTTTAGAAGAACACATTTTTACTAGATTTGGAATGCCATTTGCCCTTGTATGCGATAATGGGTTTGCTTTCGCATCTGCATTCTTGACCCAATGGGCATTTGAAAATAAAGTCATCATCAAGTTCTCTTCAAATTATTACCCACAAGGAAATGGGTAGTAGAATCTACAAACAAGAACTTGATCACAGTAATAAGATGGTTGTTGAAGGAGAACCCTAGGGATTGGCATACACAACTCAAATATACCCTATGGACAGATCGAGTGAGAGTAAAAAATGCTTTGGGGACTTCTCCATATTTTCTTGTCTACGGACAATAATTGATGTTCTCACTTAATCTTAGAATTCCTATTTTGAAATTCATGAGTGGGTATGCTAAAGATGCTGAAAAAGTACAAATTAGATTGATGAATCTTTTAGAGATGGATGAGAAGCGAACAACTACATTGGAGCATATGGCTAAACATCAAGTTGTTGTGAAAATATGGTTCAACAAGAGAGCCATGATAAAGTCATTCAGGATTTTTGACCTTGTTCTACTTTGGGATAAGGTGAAAGAAAGTCAGGCATCCATACCAAGTTTCAATGCTTGTGGATGGGCCCTTAACAGATTGCAGAAATTCTTGGAGAAAACACTTTTAGGCTCAGTTCCTTACAGGGGGAATTTCTTCCCTTTCCCATAAATGAGCAATTTTTGAAGCATTATTTCGAAGCCTAAAAGACACAAAAAAAATTAGTTAGATTTTATTTTTGCATTTAGCTTAGATTTTGATTTCTGCAACTGTGTTTGCTTTCATGTTGCGTGTTTTCTTTCAATCGTGTCTTTCCTTTCAAATTTGTGTTATTCCTTGGGGGTAAGGTGTACTTTAGATTCTCTCTCAAGATTTTTACTAACCACTCTTTGGTTCTAATTTTTGGAAGAGGTATTTCTTTGTCAAAATATTTGGATGATTATGTGACTCATACCAATCGAGCAACCAACATTTCTTGTGGAAATAGGGGACTTTTAGTCTAGAAATCAAAAGCCTAGACCAACAAGTTCTCAACACTTTGGAAATTTAAAATTGATTTTTTAGGTGTTGTTCAATTGAAGTCAAAGATGATGAGGGATGATCCAAACTTCAATTGGTTCAAACAAGGGGGGTCTCCTTGAAAGGTTGCCAAGATCATTGTTTGGCATGAGAGTTTCTAAAAGTTCTAAAAGAGGAATGCAATGGATGTTCACAAGGGATTGAATCCAAGAAACAACACTGATGTCCTAACTACATAGTCTAAGCATAGTTAGGATATAGAAGATATTTTAAAAAAAAGAGAAAGAAAATTTTAAAAAATACCGTGTTAAGACTAAAGGATTCTAAAGATTTGAAATGGAAAAAGATACGTCTTCAAAATAAAGTATCTTGTATTCAAAATATCGCTTCATCAAAAGTAACATTCAGAATGATATGGAGCGATTATTCAAATTTGCTAGAAAGCTAAAAGAACGTGGTACCCTGCCAAGAGCCCTCAAACTGATTGTCTTATCTGGTCAAGCAATTGATCAGTGAATAGCCTTTGTGGAGATTTTGAATGAATGAGCCAGGAGGAGTGGAAGATTATTTCGAGTTGTTAGAAAACTTTGATAGACTGCATCCTAAGATGTCAAAGGGAATGAATAGATAAATCACACACTAAGCTTGAAGGTTTGAAATTCTTGGATTTTGATTGCAAAGTCATTCGAAATCTGCTCAAGGTGTTCAAAGTTCAGTTGGTGTTTGACACACGTTGGAAGAATGTTTGCTGATGAAGAAATGCCTTAGTCATTTCTTCCTTTTTTTGAGGCTATTTGTTGTGGTCTGATAATGCACACCCCATTCCTCACTAGGAATGGGGACCCCCTACTTTTTTAGACTCTTGAACTCATAGTTTGAGAGTCAAAAAAAAGGTGTTAAGAGTCAAAAAGTTAAAAAACCCAAAAAATTGAAAATTTTGAAAAACCCAAATAATAATAATAATTAAAAAAATATATATATATATATATAATAAAAATTTACATGCGCGCGTAACATGTGAGGTGTGTACCATGCACCTGCATATCTACACATGAGTGCGATGTACACCCCGCGCATCCACTGAGGTTATAAAACCTCCACTCGCCAATGAAACTCTAACTCATTTTTTCATTTTGCATTTTTGACTCACCCTTGTGCAAAGGTGAGCACTCCTTTGCCATCCGTGTGTGCAATGCATATTGCGCAGTGTGCGTTTGAGCACAAATCTATGCGTACGCTTGCATGTGCCATGCATTCACCCACCAACATAGAACTCATGCATTGCACACCACAATGCACCAATGTATGCTCTGCATGTCGCTCCCCATGCGCTCTCTGACGCCACTCCACACACTTCACTCTAATGCCACACACCCTTAGCCCAACACCATCGCAAGCCCAACAAAACATGGTGCCATGTCCCACTAACTTCACATGCATGCCCTTTAAAACTTGGCATCGTGCATGCGCCCACACCTCCATCTGTGTGGAACATTTAACCTCCTCTGACGTGGTGCACTTTGCCTCCCCTCGCACTATGGCCTATGCCTATGTGCACATAGCCCCTTCAAATGCCATCGTGGCTTCATATATGCCACTCCCACTTCAAGCATTGCTTCATATTGTGCCCCCACACGCATGTAGAGAAGGCTCTCCAATTGAACATCTTAGAGGAGATTAGGGAACAAGATTATAAGGAGTTACTAGACCCTCTATTCAATGTAGACAAAATAAGAGAAAGGTCCGTTATGAATGCTAAGGTTGACAAGGAGGAGGACGATGACATTAATCATCTGGCAAGGCATGTCATCAGAATGAAAAAGGATTGGATCAAGAAACCTTTTCCACTTGATCCAATTCTTGATACAGTGATCTTCCATGCGCATGCCTACCTAGAAAGAAGTAGATGGAAGAAAGTCACATTTCCTACCTTCCCGGCCTAGTCTCCTATCAGGCCAGAGATAGTATACCAACTTGATCATCTGATTGGATATTATCATCCTCTAGAAAGGAAGGGAAAGAATAAAAGAAAGAGGACCTCCCCTTAGAGGATTTATCCGAACAAGCTATAGAAAAGGCATCTCCCTAGCAGCAAGAACAGAGTGCCCAAGGGTTTGAAGATACTGGAGCTACTCAAGTCCAAGATGAACCTCAGTTGCCTCTCATTTTTTCTAGCCAACCAAAAGAGGGAGAGATTCCATAGGCCTCCATTTCTCCTATCCAAGAAGAGCTAGCTTCTCCTTCTGTTATGAAGAAACATAATAAAAGGATTAAGATTCAGATAAAGAAAAGGCAAAGGATCAACAAAAGATTGGTGCCTTCCCCATCTATTCCCAAAACTATCGTAGAAGGAGATGAAGAAGAGGAGGAAGAAGAAGAATAAAAGAGAAAGAGGAACAAGTACCCCTATAGGGAAGAACTTGGCTAGCAAGAGCCATAGAGTTACAAAGGAGAAGAAGTGTCATGGGTACCTCGCCATCCACCCAAGCAAAACCCTTAGAACTCTCTTCTTTAGAAGATGAAGTACAATAGTGGGTGGATGAGCAAAGTGAAGAGGGTGATGATGTTTTCTCAATGTCAAATTTTGATTTCTTTCCTGTAGGTATAGAGTTGATTGGGAATAAGATTAGGGACACCCCTATAGGTGAACCCCAATAGGAAGACTAGACGCAGATGCTACCAGATACACTTGGTCTTGATCTTATTCCCCATCTCCAACACAAATTATGGTGGCAGACAGTGGCTCGGTGACTCCTCCACCTCATAGTTTAGAGGAATAATAGGTTTAGATGGAACCATCATCAAAGGAGCAACTAAACAAATGGCAACTAATGAAGTGTCAAAGGAGGGACAAATGGTGGAATATTCTCAGCTACCTTCCCAAGACACTAAGGTGCAAGCTATAGGATCCACAGAGATTGAAGCTATAGAAGGGGATCCCTCACAATAGGAGATGACTCCAAGCAAAAGTGACAAGGGGAAGGAGGTAGCAAAACACACCCCTTCATCATCAAGAGCTAGATCCTCAAAAAAAAAATATCCCTAGATGGATCCAAAAGGAAATAATGAGGAGCACTAAGCCACAATTCCATGCTTTAGAGGATGACATTTGTAACATTGCAAAAATCTTGAATAAACCTGAGTCTCCATCACACAAGGTAGTGCCGTTGGCATTTTTCACCAGCATACGAAACTAGGAATTATTTGCACAAGTGGCTCTCCCTCCTGAAGGCACAAATGCAAAAGCCTTAGCCTCGAGGATTATGACTTAAAGGATGTTATGTTGGGGAGGCCTACATGGGATTTAGCTCAACAAATGATGACCATGGGAGTCAAAGAAGTCCTCTAGCACATGGAGCAAGAGAAGGCTAAACTCTAAGCACTTCGAAGGCAGGTCAAGATCCTAAAGGGATATCTAGCCGAAGTTGTTGGTCCTCTAGATCTTGAACACCTCAAGAAAACTCTGAATACCATAATTAGAGAAGGGGGAGGTGTACAATTAGACCCATTTTTGATGGCTTGTCAGGAGTGGTGAGAAAGCCTTGAAGATAAAGGTATAACAATAATCACAAGAAATTTGAAGTTACTGCATGCTATGTAGGAGAATGTGAATAAGATCATAGCAATTTGAAGTAGGAGTTTAGTATTAAAGATGAAGTACAGGCTTGGAGTAAGGATTTGCAAACTCTACAAGCCATAAAAGGACAAATGTACCACATTTTGATCGATGTATATATAGGAGAAGAGCTAGACATGATCAATGATTCGATAGAGAAGATAACAGATAGAAATAAAGTAATGGAAACATTACACAAGGAGATCCATTGGCTCAAGGACCAAGCCCAAGAGTGAATTTTGGAAGTAGAGAGACATTACAGTGATGCATGCTTGGATATTTTTGAAGATGATGAATGAGAGAAGCTATTGCCAGTGATGAGGATATCTGACAAGCCTTCAAGACTGAAGAAGCATTATTAGAAATCGATACCAAATTTGTGGATTTTGTAGATACCCGAATTAAGGTAGACAATTATAGATAGAAGGTAAAGGATAAATATGAGGCTTTAGATCTTCTAGATGTGGCTAAAATTACTGAGATGATAGAGAAATTCAAGGAAAAAATCCAAACATAGGTTTAGGATGAAGAAGAACAAAACCTAGATTCCAGAATTTCAATTTTGACACTTAGTAAAATTTTGAGATTTTGACCAAGTCGAGGTCTGTAGGTATGCAGGTACGTAGGTTTGTAGCTCTGCAATTCAGAGGTACACTGATGGTTAACTAATTGTTCCAAAAATAGTGCTTTCCATGCATCTGAAATGCATTTTGACAGTAGTTTAACTTTGACACACGCCTAGTAAAGGACCAACTTCCAATTTTGATGCCTCCAGACACTTCCACTTTGACCGAAGGCTTCCTCCTATTTATTCTCTCATATTTTCTTTATTTTTGACATGTAAAGGGCTCATGCATCCAATTAATGAATAAAATATGGATGGAGTCCCTTTAAGCACCAGATTAATTGTTAGATTGTATATATTTAGTTTGTTTTTATTAGGTAAAAGCATTTTATTGCATGAATAATATCTCAATCTCAACACAAATTGAGGAGAAAATTTCTTATAAATACCCCATTTTAATATGTAACAAAGGCCACTATTATTATGCAATAAAATTATGCTTTTGGTGCTCGCATTTGGAGTGTAGTCATTCTTTCCTTAATGTGTCATTGTTTTGTGAATTGTATTCATGAGATTGTGATTGAGCCAAAGTTTATTGCATTATTTTTGGTTGTGCAATCTTTTAATTCTAGTGTTTGCTATAGTTTTACAAATTTTGTTGACATATCTAGCTTGAGAAGAGACCATTGAATTGTGCCTGCATAACTTTTCATCTAACATGAGCACAGTTTCTGTGGTCTTGCGATTTGATGAAGGGTGAAATATCATACGATTGTTAAATTTTCTCACCGACGATTGCATTAGTGGATTTTAGGAAGCACTGCTCCTATCTTCATTGGTTTCCTACCATTTTATTCAAAAGCTTAACTCGCAGCGTGTTGTTTTCTGTAGCTTATGTTTGTGAGGTTTTCAATTTCATGTTATTTGCTCTTAGTTTTTTTATTTTCTTTGCTAACCCCTTGTTAGAATAGGAACTTGTTTAGTTGCATTGTTAGATTGCATTCATTCAAAAACAAATAAAAATAAAAACATAGTTCTTTTATGTGTTATTTTGAGATAGCGAACATATTTTACTTCATTCTGAGATCATAATAGAACTAGCAAAGGCCTCCTCATGAACAATAACATGTATCTTCAACTGAGCAGATTTTGGTACATCGCAAGAAAAATACAAAACCTTGGAGTTGATCCCAAAAGATTAGCTTTTCTAGAGAGAAATTATGCAAAGGATTCATGCCATTGGCCTCATGCATAATGACTACCCAACACTTACTCTAAGTGGATCCTTAATATTTTGAAACTCAAAGTAGTCTTCTAATTCATAAATCCAATCAATTAGGTCTTTAGGATTCAAAGTAATTGAGAATTTAGAAACCTCCATATTATGCTTCAACTTCAATTGAGATCCAAGTGTAGCAAACTAACCAACCCTATTTTCCATAGGTCTCTCCACATGATCAGTTCTGGCCTTGCCACTTGATCCAACAACTTCAAAGTCTTCAATAGATTCCTCATAACCATCATTAGTACCCATATTCCAAGGTACACCACCTATAGCACTTATGATCTCAGTGATCATATCACTCTTCATCAATACCATCTCAAATTTGGAACTAACTTTAACCTCCTCTATTTTAGATAAAAAGTCTTCTTTAACCTTCTGTGAGATCCTTTCTTCCACAACATCATTGAGATCATAAATCACCCTAGGGTCCAATCTTCTCGGAGGCATCTTCGAAGATTTTTGCAAACCATAATAAATTCACTTTACAAGACCTTGGTGCAAACTACCTCAACTTTAGCACTTGGTCTACACACTTAGGAATAACCTTTTCTCTAATACCACTTGATTCAATGCAAGGTATAAGTCTCCCCAAAGGAGATGTCTTAGCCCCCAAAAAATAACCATAGAATGAAAGATAAACAACAATGCAAGATTTGAAGCCAAGTCACAATAATTTATTCATATATATAACTGATTACATGCAATGTGCATAGATGTAAGGCCTTCCCGATTAGACCAAATACAAAGCAAGTAATAGTAACTATCATCAAAAAATATTACCAAAATCATCAATCCATCATCACTTTCTTTCCAATATAGTTTACTATCTACCATACCTTTGCTATATACAAGCTTAGTCAAATGCTTGTCCAACCTTGAATACCAAGTTCTATGTGCTTGCTTCAAGCCATACAATGGTTTCTTCAATCTACATACTATGTCCTTGTCATCAGTTAAAGAACAACCTTTAGGTTGTTCTATGTATACCTCTTCTTCAAGTTCTCAATTTAGAAATGTTGACTTGACATCCATTTGATACACTTTGAATTTCTTATATGCTACATATGTTAAGAATAACCTTACTACTTCTATTCTTGTTATAGGAGCATAGGTTTTGTCATAGTCTATTCCTTCTTTCTATGAGTAACCTTTACATACTAATCTTGCTTTTTTCCTTAAAACTTCACCTTGTTCATTCATATTTTTCTTGAATACCCATTTTGTTCCTGTCACATTCTTGTTTGTTGGTCTGGGGATCAATTCCCATGTCTCATTCTTCACTATTTGATCCAATTCTTCTTTTATAACTTGTTTCGAATAGTCAACTTTTCATGCTTCATCTACATTTTTTGGTTCAACTTGAGATATCAAAAATAGTTCATAGTTGATTCTGCTTCTTGTCATCACATATTTATCTCTTCTTCTAATGATCTACTTGGGTGGGTGATTCTTTGTCATATTCTTACCTGAAGTAGGAGTTGTTATCTCAACTCTTATCTCCATTGAAGATTCTGAGATTTTTCTGGCTTATCTCTCCTTCATTTTGCAAATCATTGTTAGTCTCAAAGAATACTTCATTATTCCTTGGTTTAATAACAACATTCTCATTCTTTGAATTGTAGTCAACTATTCTTTCTTCTATTCTGAATTTCTCATCAACTCTTACATTTGCACTTTCAACAATAGTCTTAATTCTGAGATTATAACATCTACAAGCCTTGCTTTTTAATGAATAACCAAGAAACCTATATTTATCACTTCTAGCATCACACTTACCAACATCATCATCTCTTTTGATATAAGACTTGCTACCAAAAATTATGAAATACTTAATTGTAGGTGAATGACCATACCATAGTTCATAAGGGGTCTTATTTGTGTCTTTCATGACATGTGCTCTATTTATAGTGTAGACTATTGTATTCACAACTTCTCTCCAAAACATCTTGGATACATCATTCTTAGCTAACCTAGCTCTTTTTGTTTCTATTACTGACCTATTTCTTCTCTCTAAAATGCCATTTTCTTCAGGGGTTCTTAGAGCTGGAAATTGTCTTTTGATTCCATTAGATTTACAAAAGATGTTAAACTTATTTGAAGTAAATTCTCCTCTGTCTGATCTTAAACATTTAATCTTCCTGCCTGATTCATTCTCAACTCTATTCTTGAATATCTTGAACTTATCAAATGCCTTATATTTTTGTTTAAGAAATGCAACCTACATCATTATAGAAAAGTCATCAACTAAAATCATGAAATACCTTTCACCATAAAATCCTTTAGTCTTCAAAGGACCACTATGATCTATATATATAATCTCCAATTTTGCTGTAGTACTAAACTTATTGTTGGGAAAAGAAGTTTTGTTATGCTTTTCCAATAAACATTCCTTGCAAATTGTATTAGTAGGCTTTACAATCTTAGGCAAATCTCTAACTACAAACATACTATTAGTCTTCATAATGTTGTTAAAGATTATATGACAAAATATATTATGCCATCACCAATTGTCATCTACCTTTACATCTAAACATGTCAATTAAGGAGGATTCAACTAAAATACATTACCTCTAGATCTAGATCCTATTCCAATTACCTTTCCATCTTTGTCTTTGATCATGCATGTCTTCTCTGTGAACTACAACTAACAACCTTTATCCACTAGTTGTCCAACACTCAGAAGACTATATTTCAACTTATCAAGAAAATATACATCCTCAGTGTTACTTTTACCATCAAGAGTTATACATCCAATAGTTTTACCATCAAGAGTTATACATCCAATACCTTTAACATTGCATGTTGCATTGTTTCCAACTCTGACAATGCCTCCATCATGACTTTTGAATTCAACAAACTTGTTCATATCACCAGTCATATGATGTGAACAACCACTATCAATTATCAAATCAAATTTATTTTCAACCTATGATACCAAAGCTATTTTCTCTAGACTTTCTTCTTTAATTTCTACAAATCCTATTTCATTATCACTATCACTTACTACTTGTTCATCAGAATCATCTTCTTCATTTGCATATAGACACTCTCTATCTCTTCTAGATTTGAACTTTCCTTTATACTTTTTCTCTCTTTTAGGACACTTAGATTCATAATGACCAAATTCATTACAATTCTAATATTTAAAAAAATTCTTACTATCCTTTTCTCATCTTACTAGAAGAGCTACTCCTTCTTCTATCTTTCTTTCCTCATCAGATCTACTACTGCTAGCAAAGTCTCCTCTAGCACTTGTGCTCCTTGACAAGCTAGGTTAAATATTTAGGTCATTGAAATTTGTTTATATTCTGGTCAATTCTCTAGACTATCTAAGCTCATTTTCAATTGCTTCAAGTCTCCTAGGTAATGTCTCCTTTGTGAAATATTTTGTACAAGATATCAAAAACTGTATCATTTGAACTACTTAGTTAAATGGTGGTGTTAAGCTCTTGAATATTTTCCATATCAGCTCATCATCTTCTCTACTGCCTCCTTGTGATCTAATACCTGCAATAATTTCTGATATCTTTCCTACATATGTTCTTATAGATTCATCTTCCATCATCTTAGCATCTTGAAATGCACAAATCCAACTTTGTAACCTCAATTTCTTAGAATGTTCATCACCTTCAAAACTATTTTCCAAAGCTTTCCAAATCATATGAGAAGTATCAAGTGATTTTACCTAGTTGTACTCAATTTCAGGAAGTGTAGACAATAGTGCTTCTCTAGCTCTCATGATGCACATGAAAAGTTCCATTTCTTCCTCAGTACAAGTTTCCAAATTTTTTTTAGCAATGATTATCTTTTCTAATTTTGTCAAGATCCAAAATCTTGGACCCATACACAACATATATATCTTCATCTTTTCCTTAAAGCTATCATAATTTGTTCCATCAAACTTTAGCCTATCGTTTCTAAATATGTTCACTATGGATCTCCCAAATTTGTTGAACTTTATCTTCAAGGGCTTGATGCTCTAATACCAATTGTTAGAAATAATAGTCCACCAAGAAAAATAAGAGGGTTGAGAAAATAAGTTATCCAATAATTAAAACCTTTATTCACCTTAAATAATCTTAACCATTCAACCAAAGTAAACAACAACCATAACAAGATGCACATAGACAATTACATGAGATATGTTAACTAGGGAAACCCTTGATCAGAGGGAAAACCTTGGTGGGAATGATGCCTACAAAATGATGTACTAATATAAATATTCTTTGTTAAAGGATTGAGCCTATTATGAGTCTATTAAAACATTTAGTATATATGAGTCCCTATTAGGAGACTTTTAATCCTTGTTAGAAGATTCCAACCCTGTTTGGAGTTGTAGAAGATAGAAGGATCCACTGTCCAAACAACTTTTGTGGCAAGACCATTGAACTTACTATCTAAATAATCTCTCAATTATTACTAGTAGAATAATTGTATGTACTATATTTTAACTTCTTTCCTCTATCCTTTCAACTGGATCAATCACTGTCAGACCTTGTAGACTAGGTCACAGAATTTAGATCCAAGTATCAAACTTCAGATCATAGAATAAAACCTCGGCATTAAAATTCTCTTCACCTTTTCTTTGCTCTACTTATCTTCACATTCTACTCTTTTTGATGCTTATAATCATTCACTTCCATCCATGCATGATAAAGGAAAATGTCCTTCCTTTATACTAAATCCATAAATCAATTTCTTGAGTCAGTTGTTATACCTTTTCAATTAATTATTATAAGACCACATTAAGAACATGTTACACTTAGTGATAACATTAATCTTTCACCTTGTAACTTAAATATCTTTTCGTACACATATCATTATGATGAGAAATCTTAGCCACATCATCTCCAACATGTCCTCTTTACATCTTTAACTTTGGCTTCTTAGAATAACAACTTTGCTAAGAGATATAACAAGTTTACCAAAACATGCCTCTATAAACTCTATTTCAGAATAGTCTTCACTGAAACATGTATAACTTCTTCTAGAATTAATATCTTATGCTACTATGGTTAGCTACATATACTAGACACTTAGTAAAATCTCCCTTTAACCTCACTTAGTGAAGGTACTGAACTATCTATCTATACCAACTTGATCTTTCCACTATTCTTCTGTCAGATACCACATAAAACTGCTATGTTGACATTAATGATAAACACAATCATGAATGTGACATATCATCATGATAATAATATAATCATGTTTATACAATACCCCCCATAGGAATATCATTAGCAATCATGTTTCTAACATATGCCCCTACCTACTTCTGAGTAAATGATGTAGAGATTGCATGAGTCTAGTGGTATAGAGCACGATTTCTTGACAAGATTAAATATTGATGCTTCATGTATGGGGGAGTATCTAAGATTAGAAGATTCATCTAGGAATCTTGGTAGTTGATATAAAATAGTTTCTTTGAACACTAGAGCTAATTGAAGACTTGGAAGAGATGATTGACACAATGAAGCCTTTGTCATTGATGTCAATGGGGGAGACATTGCATGAATAACATCTCCTTAGATGGAAGAAAATGCATTTGGGGAGAGTATGTATAGAAGAACATCTCCTTATTTCTATGGGGGAGAGATTTTATAGAGACATACCATGTATGGAGGATAGATTGACTAATGGGGGAGAGATTGAGATCTCCTATGTTTAGGTTCAATGGGGAGATACGTTGAATGGGGAAGAAGTTGAGATTTATTTAGTGTGAACAACTAATGTTAGTCCTAAAGAAAGAGATGCTAAACAAAGTAGTATTTCAGTAAGTTTTAGATTTGATTGATGAAGATTATTTGAAAAGATGAGGACACCAACAACAATAGAGTACTATTTTGGTATTCTTGGAAGTTTGATGTTTTTCATCTATGTCGCCATCAATGCTAAAGGGGGAGATTATTAGCATGAATTTTGATGGTATTCTTTTGGAGGAGTATCCTAAGCATTGGAGAGATTGTTAGCATGATTGACATGTTGCATTCATGATTGTGTTTGTCATTGATGTCAACATAGCAGTAATTCTGTGAATATTAAAAAAGTAGCAGATAGAGAATGAGGTCATACAGTTAGAGGATCAATGTTCAGGTCAAGTGTGGTTAAGGACATGTTCTATATTGTGTCCTAATAATGAGGTTAAGTGTGCATCATGTAAGTTTAAGATATGCTTGATTTATAGAAAGAAATATATAGATAGAGTGTCTGAGAAGAAACTTCTAATGAATGAATTATGTCTCCTAATAGAGATTGAATCTTAATGTCGAAAGATGTATAGTAATATTAGATAGCTAATGATAATGTCAGTGAGTGCACAAGGTCTAGTGTCATACATGTGAGAAGTTGTAAAGACTATGAGCTAGAACTGTTGTGTAATTATAATATAAAAGAAATTATCTTAATGTGGTCCTATTATAATTAATTGAGAAATCCTCAAGGCTGACTCAAGGAATTATTTTGAGGACATGATATAAAGGGAGGATATTTTCCTTGATTGTGGGTATGGAGTGTATTCGAGATTGTGCAAAAAAGAGAAGAGTATTTGGTAAATGCGAGTAAGCAATCTAAGAGATTATTGGATGTAAAGTTGGTGATATGGTATCAAGATCAGAAGGAGCATAAGGTTGGTTGACTAGATAGAGGAAAAGAAAGTGTAAGTATAGTTCATTTCTATTTTTTTGCAAGGAACAATGTGGAGATTAGTTGGACAATGAGTTTGGTAATCTTGCCCCTAAAGTTGTTTGGACAGTGATTCCATCTACCTTCTAGAACTCCTAACAAGGTTGGAATTTTCTAACAAAGATTCAAAGTCTCCTAATAGGGATTGATATATATTGAATGTTTTTATTGACTCCTAACAGGGTCCATCCTCTAACAATGAATATCTATATTAATACATCATCTTGTGGGTACCATCCCCATTGGATTTTTCCCTCTGATCATGGGTTTCACTAGTTAACATATCTGGTGTTATTGTGAATGAGTATCTTGTTATAGTTGTTGATTATATTAATCATATGGTTAAGGATTATTAAGGTTTATAATTGTCATACTAGTTTGATAACTAATTCACTCCCCCCCCCCCCCCACAAGTTATATTGGTGGACTTTACTTTCTAATAGACCCCATATTAATTTTTATTAGTTTTATATTTATAATCACTCACTTATCATCCCAAAGATTGGAAAGAGTATCTTTAGCTAGGCAGTTGAGATTATCAATAGGAGGAAGCCCACCCCAAGAATCCTCTCAAAATAAAGCATCTTGACCTAGACCCATACCCCATGTGAGATTGTTAGCTATTAAGGGATGATAACTCATCATAAAATTTTAGTTTTTGGATCCTTTTGATGAATTCTTGGTTTGAAAAAGGGATAAAGGATTTAAACTATTCAAGTATTTATGATATAGGATTTTAGCTCATTTACTATCAGGTTCTTGATAAATTCTCCATATGAATTTCACACCTAATTAGGCCTCATTTTTCCAGCTCTACAAATTTTTTCCCATTTTATCAATGCTTGTTTCTTCTTTTCTTTAGTGCACTACCAAAAGTTTTTTTTTAAATTTCTATCCAAGTTTCTTTTTACTCCTTTGGAGAGGTAGGGGGGACAAGACATCTACTATATAGGTACAACGTCAGATAAAAATCCCTTGATCATAGTTGTTTAGCCTACTTATGTTAGCCATTTTAATCCTTTCCAACTCTCCATTATTCTATCTAGTTTATCTAAAATAAGGTTCCATATTTGTCTCCTCTAACACCTTTTCCTAGCTAGATTCCAAGGTATTTACATGTAAACAATCCTTTCCTATATCCCATAATATTTCATATGTAACTTTCTATTTCTTGAGAGGTGTTTAGAAAAAAGATCTCTGATTTTGAAGCATTCACCTTTTGACCTGATGCCTCCATATAAGTTTTTATATTTTTTTGGGTTTGATCCTCTTCCATGGTACTCTCTTGGGAGGATGGTGTCATCTGTAAATTTTTTATGCACGTAGTTTTAAGAATTACTTGTATACCTGTAATTTTTCCTTTGGTCAAAGCCTTGGAAATGGCTCTACCAAAGGCTTCTACTACAATTATGAATAGGAAACATGATACCCCTTGCAGGTAGATTTTAGGTATTGATATACAATTATATATTAAATTAATCCATTAGTGAGTGAAGCCAAAGGATTTAAGAGTTTTGCATAAAAATTTGTAGTATACTTTTGCATAATTTTTTTGTATTTCTAACTTCATTAAATTACATGATTCTTTATTTGTTTGAACAAAGTGTGCATAAGTTCTTGAATTATTATAATGCCATCAAAGATTGATCTATTTAGAATAAAACATCTATGTTCTTCTAAAATAATTTTAGGTAAAAATTTCTTTAATCTATGATCCAATGCTTTGGATAGGATTTTACAAATGGTATTTCATAAGGATATAGGCCTAAAGTCATTAGGGTCCTTACATACAACTTGCTTAGGTATTAAGGCTAAAAAGGTATTATTTATTTCAATTAATAGGGAGCTTGAATTTTTAGTTTCCTTGATAGCTTCCCATAATTTGTGCCCTAAAATTTCCCAAGACTTTTGGAAGAAGGCTTGAAAACATTCTAGACATGATGATTTGCCTGGGTTGAGCTAGAAGAGAACTTGTTTAATTTCTTCTATGCTAAATTTATTATTAATATTTTTGCTATCTTCTATTGTTATTAGTCTAGGAATAGTACTGATCATTTTAATTTGAGCTATCAAGTTTGAAGATTCAATATTTTTTAGAATACCTTTATAGTATTTAACAAAGACTTATGCTATTTTGGTTTGGTTTTCAATTACATTTCCTTTAGTATCCTTGGTTTTTGTAACTTTGATAATGTCTCTCTTATTTAGAGAGGTGGTGTGGATTTTTTTGTATTTCTATCTCCTTATAAAATCCAAGTCTCACATGATTTCTATTTCTAATATCCCTTCTTTTGCTAAAATGTTTTCCTGATTGGCAAGTAATTCTTTCTTTCTATGATATTTGTCATTGTCCATACCTACTCTAGTAAATTCTTCATTGAGTTTTTTCAACTCCTCTTCATTTTCAAGTTTTCTTTTAAAAATTATTTAAGAGATTTTTCTTTTAGAATTTTCATTTTTGTACAAATAAAAATCTCTTTGAACTTTTGAATTTATCCTCTTGTGACCAATGATCTACTTTTCTAAGGAATTCATCATCTAAGAACCACATTTTAGGATTCCTAGAGGGTTTATGTAGTTCTCGTATTTCTAGCCTTACCAAAAAGTGGTTAGACTTGACACTAAGAAGGATGCTAGAATTAAAAGATAAATTGAAGGTAGTTAAGTCTCCTTAAAAAATTTTTTTTCTAATCTTTCTACTATATTAGAGAATCTAGATCTTCTATTCTTCAACATAAAAACCCCATTGGAAGTGAGAATATCCATTAGATCATTGTTTGCAAATCAATTATTAAATTTTATCATTACCCATGTGATCTGTTTTGAACCTCCAAACTTTTCTTCTAGGCATAGAACAACATTAAAGTCCCTACACACCCCCCTCGTCCCCCCCCTCAGAAAAGTATTCCCTTGAGGTTGCCTCCATAAAATTGCTAATGTCATTCATTAGAACTATCTTTTATGTTATTGGAATAGGTCCATGTAAAATAATAAGTGAAAAATATACTTCACTTTTGAAGCTATTAACTATACAATATTGACCTTCCTAGGGTCCCAATGAATCTGTAACCCATCAGATGACCCAGCTAATTCTACCAATTTAGTATTCCAAGTTCCTAATTTTTTCTAACTTTATCTTCTTCTATTTTATTAAGTTTAGTTTCCTAAATTAATTTTATATCTAATTCAAAGAGTGATAAATTCTACTTGAGTGAGAGAATTTTTGTTAGGGGCATTGAGACCCCTAACATTCCACATTGTATGTTTTATGGATTCTTAGGAAGGGACTTTCTCTTCTCTACATGAAGTAAGTCATTGATATTTATTTGATTTTTATCCATCCTTGTAATTTCCTTGAGTATTAGTTTGTGGTGACTAATTAGGGAAGTATTGTACACTCTCCATAATTCCTTGGTGAGGTTCGAGGCCAGGTTAGGCACAGATGGGTAGTTTGGGAGTGGTTGCCCCAAATACAATCATTGTTGATAGGCTGCAACTTTTGGGGGTTCAAGGCATAGCCCCCTAAAAAGAAAATTTTTAGGCCTATTTAATTAGTAATTTTGGGCCAACATGTTGTAACTTAATATAACCCTAAAGTAGAAAAAATATTGTATGGATTGGCTTAGTATTAGGAATTTTAGGGGGTGTGATGCAATAATAGCTTCTTGAGATAGTATTGAACTATAAGGGATTATAGATTGTAATAATTGGATAATAAAAATATTGAGCTTGTTTTTAAGTGGATATAGCCCAGAGATTGGGTGAAACACATTAAATCTTTGTGTATTGTGTTATTTTTTGTGTGCTTTATTATTTTCTAGTATTGGATAAATTTGCATGTAACTATTTTTCTATCTTGTTAATGTTAAGTTTCAGGATTTGCACCCTATTGAACTGGTAATGTTTAGTAACCCTTACTTAAAATGGGAGTCATTTCATTATGTGAGACTGGATAATGAAATGAAACCTCCAGATTCTAGGCCGGCTCCTATTGGATTTTTCAATGGTAATCTCTACAACTCAATGAAAACTTGTAGGAAAAAGGTAAGAAATGACTGAAAACAAACTTAAAACCTAAGGTTTAAATTAAGGAGGTGATACACCAAAATTTAATATGAAGATGTAACACACACATAACAGAGAGGATTATATAGTTCTATGAAATACAGATAAGGCATATCTTCCTGTAAAGGCTTGCACGAGTGATTTATGATAAGGTTTTAATATTGAAACTAGAAAAAGAGGATAAATTACTACCTCGCTTTGACTAATTTCACCTATAAACACATATCATAACCTGTAAGCAGACTTACTTTTCCACAAAAAGGTGCTAGAATGAGATAGAAAATAGGGAATAATGGAAACATTCACAGGTTAACTTATCAAATCATTCAAAAACACACACATAATTTGTAGAAAGGAAAAGGGCTTAACAATTTACTTCATAAAACATAATCACATTGCTGTCACTAGCATTATTTCTTCAAAATTATGAATTACAGACCCTGTAACAAAGCTTAGGACTCAAAAGATGTCTCAAAACTCTGTCATAAAATCAGAACTCTCTCCCAATGAGTTAGAAAACTCATTAAGTACAAAAACCCAACTCCTTGGGTCGTATGCAGAATGATAGCCCCAAAAAGAGGGCTTAATCACTTACATAATGAAGTCCTACCCCTGGGAAAACTCCATTATCTCATAAAGAACCCAATGACTCACTGATAACTGCCCTAAAAACACTCTAACAACCAATAAACCTCCTCCAACTACCAAGGCAAAGTCAAATTCGACCCCAAAGCCTATATTCTCTCCTAGAAGGATTCATAATGTCTATAAAAACTTAAAGGCCATAATGAGAGAAAGATGACTCATTTATTTTCTCTTAAACCATGAAGAGAAATTATTAAATGATTCATAACTTTATCATTTAACTATTTCCCTTTTACAATAAAACATTGATGCAAAAACAATAATTCATACCTCCCTTATTCTTTTATATTTTGCATTTTAAACAAAAAATAATAATATTTAATGATAACAATGTATCACTTTAATATTATTTTGTTTATCATTTATGCAAAAATATAACACCATTTCCTTTATTAGGAAATACCCCCTTTTACAATAAAACATTGATGCAAAAATTAATCAAAGGGATAAAAATCCCAAATTGGAGCCCATGGATTCCAAAGAATTATACAATCTTGAAAAGGCATAACAAGCCTTTAACCTTAAAAGGCTTTCATTTTACATATGCATCTTTCTTTGAAAAAACTGAAAAACTCGAAGGTTTGAAGAAAATGGAGAAATTTGTTGGTCTCTGAACCGCCATGAGAAGTATTTCGAGGCATTTCTACTCCTTGTGCTATGAAAGTGTGATGTAAATTTAGCAATCTTCATGAGAAAGATGTATTGGTTTGAAATGAAGCTGCCATTGATACAATTGTTGGAAGGTAAGCTTGTGTTTAAACTATATCTCATCTTGCTGTTCAGATTTCTTGTTTTGTTGTTGGCATTTGGGAGTCTTCATGTGATTTTTTTACATGAGCTCATATGCTAGAACCATGAGCTAATAAAACCCAAATGGGATTTCATTATATGTCGCCATGTATTTGGGTACCATTGAAAACTACCTTGTTCTCTTAATGACTATTGTAGCCTTGAGGAGAGGCAGTTCAAATGTAATAATCTCCTATAGAAATAATTGGAAGAGCTTCTCATACTCAAATGATTATCAATGCCTTTGTCTATCTTTGATGTTTTATATCAAAATAAATTGCTTTGTTTCTTTTCTAGTGCTAGATTGTCCATGCACGCGATTTTCTCTTAATCTCCCTTATAACATTTCATCAGGTTTATCATCTTGGCTTTTTTTTAACAGGCTTTAAAGTAGAATACTTCTATTTTTAAAGGCTGAAAGCAATATTTGATATCGTGCCTCCAAGAAAAATGTATAACTTGAATGAAATGACTGGTGGATATTGTGTACATGTTGCACAATCATAATTAATGGCCAATTAACCTAAAATAGAAGGTTGGATATATATCTTCCAACTGCCTCGACATTGAAATAGTCCCTGTGAAACCCTTTCTGTAGGAAGACCATCATAAATGAATATTCTGCAATCTTACTTGTCCTTTTAAAATAGGTTCATCTAGTACTTGAATTGTTCAAATTCCTTTGTTCATATTACATCATTTGCTGAAAATGATATGCATTAGAATGAACAACATCTACATACAAGTCTACATTTCTTTCTTGAGACTCAATCTATCTCACACCTAAGCCAATATATGGAGTTGTAGCCAAGAATAATGCACAACGACACCACTTTATCACACACCAGTTATCCTTGTTTTGTCCAGTAGTGATATTCTTGATTTTAAGTGTCCAACAAGATTAACTTAGATTCCTCAGTAGTGGTATTTGAGTAGCCCAGCAAGTTTGTGATTAATGCCTAGAAACTAAGCCTAAAATGTGCCTTACTAAATAAATACTAGATTGACCACTTTGTTTTATTCATATTGTTGTGGATAATAAATTAGCATTATTCAACCTCCTTGATTCATAAGTTCTTAACAAACTCCACACAGCCTTCTATGTTGACTTTGAGCCTCCATTCGATACTTTTCATTCCTTTTGTAGATGTTGTATCTGTTAAATAGTTATACAGCTATTAAGCTGAATATGAGCCAAAATGTTGATGGAAAGAAGACTTAAAAGAATATCTAACTTTGTGAAACAACACATGTAATGATTGTTGTAACTAAAACCATTATAATCAATTGCATTAATAAGAGTCCCTATCTTCATGTGTTGCAATTGTACATCCCTTTGCTGAATACATTTGTCTTTGAGGTTCCAAAAAAACACACTTTCTAGCAACATTTTAAAAAAAAATTGCAATGAAACTTTTCATTATTTCTCGAAGTATTCCTCCTTGATTACCTCACATACTTTCTTGCAGTAGTACACATGTTTGAAATCTGCAGTGACAATCATTATTTATTGATGCAATCCTGTAGCATAATATTTTGTGAGGTTTGAGCATGGGCTCGTGACACTCACAAATAACTTTTCTAGCTTATTTCCTTGTAATGAAATGCACCAGAAGATAGAGTATGTGTAGTTATAAAGATAGGTAGTCATTGCTTAGATCCTTCGGGATCTAACATCAGTTGTTTTCATGTTTTTTGGCAGCTGATGGATATCATGGAGCTTGGAGCTGGATGAGTGCACTAGGCAGAGAGTTTATAATTAGTCAAAGCAACAGGCAATGACTGGTTATCTTTACTCTTCTTTTCTTTCATTCATATATATCTGCTTATGAAAGAAATTTAATGTAGTGAGCTATACTCACGGCTTGTGTGAGATCTTTTCCTATTCAGCATTTTAATTCATTTCATTGTTTGAAAATGTCAATGTATATTTGAAAGTAATTAAATACAAGGACATTTCTATTATTTGAACGAAATGAATAGCACTTCTGTACTTTTATTGCATGTATGCTTAAAATTTTACACATGTACAAAATTTTAGCAACAGTTAATCCTAACAAGTAGTATTAGAGGAAGGTTGTTTTTAGTTATCCTCTATAAAAGTCTCATGATTAAGTGGAAGTAATTATAGATGAGGATAAGATGAAGGTTAAGAAGTTTAATGGGCAGAATTTTCAATTATGGAAAATGCAAATGGAGGAATATCTTTATCAGAAAGATTTATGGTGGTCATTGGAAGGAATATCCAAGAAACTATTTGCTATAAAAGATGAGGATTGGGATATTTTAGATAGAAAGGCACTTGGAAGTATTCATTTATGCCTAGCATAGTCAATGACATTTAATATTACAAAAGCGAAGACAATGGAAGAGTTGATGAAAACTCTAGCAAGGTTCTATGAAAAGCCCTCTGCTTCAAACAAGGTATTTTTTATGAACTATTTATTTAATATGAAGATGGAAAAAGGTGGATCTGATGCAGATAATTTAAATGAGTTTAATATGATTACCAATCAATTATCTTCTATAAATATTAATTTTGATAAATAAATTAAGGTTCTCTTAATTTTGTGTTATTTTCCTAAAAGTTGGAATGGATTGGTAATGGCTTTGAGTAATTTTATTTATGGATCTAATACCCTAAAATTTGATGATGTGAATGGTGTTTTTCTAAGTTAGGAAACTCTTAGAAAATTCCTAGGTGGATCTACATCAAGAAGTGTTTTGAATACACAAAGTAGAGGTAAAAAAATGAAAGAGGGAACAATTCTAAAAATCACGGGAAATCAAGAGAAAAATCAAAGGGTAAGAGGTATCAACCAAGAGGACCAAGAGAATTTTGGTGTTGTGGAAAACCAAGGCATAAGAAGAAATATTGTTGGACTCAAAAGAATAATTAAGGACACAAACAAGAAGGGAACAAGGAGGCAAATGTAGTAAGTAATAAATTTTAAGAGGATACTTTTCTTCTTTCTTTAGAAAGTATTGATAATTCAAGAGTTTTAGATTTAGTGGCTTCATTTCATGCTACTCCCCATAGAGCTTATTTTTTGATTATGTCCAAGGGGATTTTAAGCCTATTTATTTGGGGGATAATGAGCCCTGTCAGATTGTTGGAAATGGAAAAATTAAAATTAGATTGTAGAATGGGAATCATTGGCTACTACAAGAGGTAAGACATGTTCCAAGGTTGAGTAGGAATTTAATTTCAGAAGGACAATTGGGTGATGAGGGTTGCATAGTTACTTTTAATGATAAGAATTCGAATATTTCAAAAGGTTCCCTTGTAGTAGAAAAAGGTGTGGAAGTAGGCATTTTCCATATTTATAGAGATCATATTGTTCCTTTTGGTTTAATTATTTTAGATAAAAATTAATGTTCAGGAATAGTTGTTGCAGTTGAGCAAAGAAAACAAACAGATGGTGTAGATTCTGATACAACATTGTGGCACACTAGACTTGGACATGAGTGAGAAAGATATGAAATTAATTCATTCAAAGAAAGTTTTACTATTTTTGAAATGTGTCAATATAGGTTTTTGTGAAAATTGTGTGTATGGAAAATAAAAGAGAGTTAGTTTTGTGAAGAGCAGGAAGTAAAAGAAAAATGAGAAATTAGAGCTTGTGCGTATTGATGTATGTAGAGCAGTTAAGGTATCTTCCTTTCGTGGATCTCATTATTATGTTAGATTTATTGATGATAAAACTAGAAAAGTATGTGTTTATTTTCTTAGACATAAATTTGATGTATTTATAACTTTTAAGAAATGGAAATGTTTGGTTGAAAATGAGAGTGATAAAAGATTAAAATATTTCAAATCTCTATAATAGTGGTGAGTATTGTAGAAATAAATTTGAAGATTATTGTTCCACTAATGGTATTCATAGGAAGAATTTTTTTCCAAGGACTCCACAATAAAATGGAGTGGTTGAATGCATGAAAAGGACAATAATGGAGTGTACAAGGAGTATAAGGTTGCATATTGGGATACCCTTAAACATGTGGGTGGGGGCTATCAATACTATAGTATATTTGATTAATATAGGTTTTTGTTTGACTTTACCTTAGTAATGAAGGATTGGACATCCTTCCATAATTATTCTATGGTCCGACAACATCATGTGTTTTACTTAAAATAGTACACTGACTTTATTTAGTTTATCAATCTGGGAGCACAAACTTGAAATGGTGACTGCAAAGTATATGCTCTAATTCTTCTTTAAGTCATTACAAATAAATAAAATGAAATGTTAAAGGAAACCTATGATAGAAACTAAAATTAAAATTTGACTTAAAGATAAAAGTAATGTTGCAAATGGTAAACCTATCTATGCACATATTCTGTGGGAACATATCACTAATTTTGTTATTAATGGTTGCAGGAGAAATATAATTCTACCTTACTTAGAAACAAAAAGGAAATGAAATCTATTCTAACATATAGTTCACTCATCAATTTGGCTCCATTGGATTAGTGAACAGAAAGTATAATCAAGATAAGAGATATAAACTTGTACTGCACATTTTATTCATTCATGGTGAAAGACTACACTTGATTAAAAATAGTATCACACTCCACTTCTATGAAAATCAACTTATTCTATTCTTCTTGAATATTAACTTCAAAGCTACAATAGTCCTTATTTAAAGGAAACTACAACTACTTCCTAAATATAAGATCACTCCATTAATGAGGATCAATTACAAACTCATAAAGTTTGAAATAGAAACATCATTATCCACTAATAAATATTCTAGGAATATAGCAAGTTGTGGAAGCTACACTCGTGTGCTACAATAATAAAAAACAATAAATGTTCATTCCATTTGTGAAGGTCTAGCAATCTGGTTGGCTTTGACTTCTTTAGCACTAAAATGTCAATCTTTGAAATATTTGCAAAATAATCAATGCACATGCAACCTCCATATACATGTATTTATTTCATCATCAATATTAGAGAAAAGATGTAAAGTTCAAATTACCACTCTTGTAAATCCTATGGTTACAGGAGGAAAACTACCCAAAACATAGCATAGATGGGGAAACATTTATCAGCATGTAATACTACTTCATTACATCATTTTTGTCCATGGATTCAAGAAATATAATATATTAAAACTATCCATACTTCTACTTCACGTCTTAACATATATATAACATACACATAAAAAAATAAGTTCATCTTTTTGAAACCATAAAGTCATAACTATTGGCAAGATAACTTCTTAAAAGTAAGATAAAAAGAACTTAGAATGATGGCATTTGGAGACCCATCATTTCCCCCAATTGAGCTATTATTGGTCCCCAACAACCATGAAATTTTTTATTCTGGTTTGAACTCTCCAATCATTAGTTATCCTCTCCCCTGGCCCATTCTTAACATAGTCAAAGTATCCATAATCTTCCTTGAGCCTTCTCCATTGCCAAACTTTTGTTTTCATATTGTGATATTGCTATTAGGATTTAATTGTGTGATTTTTGTGGCCCATGATTCATGAGTATTGATTCAACATGAATCCATCTCTCATTAGGATAAATGGAACACTTAGCACTCATTGGATCTAGGTGATGCTCATAGGAGTGAAGCACTGAGACTTCCTTGGAGGTCACCCATCCTAGTACTACTCCAAGTTGAGTGTGCTTAACTATGAAGTTTCCTCCATGGTTAAACCCAAAGCTTGAAACCTCATTTTCAAAACCTTCACAAGTGTTGTACCTTATGAACCATTCATTAGAAAGCCCCTTAAGCTCATCAATTGATAAGTAGGAAATAATTTCCACATCAAGCCAAATTGTGATATTGCTATCAAGATTTAACTGTGTGATTTTTGAGTCAAACATATCATGATCCTCTGCATTTTTGTTCATTACTATAAGTGGTCGTAGGAGAATGGGAGACTGAAACCTTAATGGAAGCCAATATTTATGCATACTCCTTCCCAAATCTATATACCATGGAATGCTGATAGTAGCAAGAGTTATATTTTGAGGAGAGTGAGGTTCCCTTATCTTCAGGTCATGTGGCATACATGTCCACCTTTTTCTTCAAGCAAAAATTTTTGTCTCAACATTTATAGATGTGTGTTGCTCCCAATCTATAAATACTTGTTCTCTAACTAGGTATACTTTATTAGCTCCACTAGGGTTTCCTAAAATAGAAAGCCAATCCAAAAATATCCACTTAGAGTTTTGAACTTATGGTCTCATGAGTAGAGGAGCTGTCATTTCATCATCCCTATATGGAGCAGCTTGGTGTTCCATGCTTGTCTCATTCTACATCCAAGACATTACTACTCCCAACTGCACATCTCCTATATAAAGGAGTGAGTTCACTTTTTATCATTAGGCACTATTAAATTATATAGATATAATTCACACAATAAAGTCTTCAAAGACATTGGAATAGGCAGGAATGCACCATAAAAATCATGTGGAGTTGAATGGAGGGATTAAGTCCTTCCATAATTCTTGTCAATTTGAAGATTACAAGTTGTTCTTTGAGAAATAATGCATACACCAATGATGGTGATCTATATTCCATTAGTTCAAGAATCAATGCTATGATTTGTTCAATCCTTGTCTTTAAAATTTAATTTTAGTTTGATTTATGCTTTAACTGATGACTTTGTTCACTAATAACATGTTTTAATTTTTCTCTTTCCATCTTCCATTGTTCTATTTCCCACAATAATTGTTGGAACAAATTGATCCCTATGTAGATAGATTGGATGGTGGCAATGGTTCTTGGTTGAAAATGTTTACCAATCAGATGTTGGATGAGGATTTTTTTGGCACTTTATGGTGTGAAGCATTCTACTTTCCTTATGACAAGAATTTTCACCACATTGTGTTCCTTATTGGATTCAATTGCTTCTTTAGCCAATGTTTCCAGTCCATCCTAATTGAGCTTTTCCAGGACTTCTCCAACAATTTCTTGTTTGCATTCTGGGTACGTAGTTAACACTAAGGTCAAGTTCAGGTTGGTGACTCTGGTTACTGCACTCATTATCACTGGCTATGTTTTGTAAAAAAAATTCCTCTAATAAGGATTCCTTCACAAACTCAAAAGACTCTAGGTTAACTATTGGAATAGAGGATTCAATAACCCTATTACCTTAATAAATCCTCACAATTTTCATTGTAGGGGGTGTAGATAGGCATGGATGATTCTTCCATTTCCTCTTGCTTGTAGTCACTTCTATTGTAGCTTCTTCAGGAGGTTTTTCTAAAGCTTCCTCCCCTTGCGGGTGTAGGGTTTCACTAATATTACTTTAATTGTCATGTTGTTGTTCTAAGTTTTCCTCTTCCTACTCCACATCTTTTTCTTTACCTTCCTTAATGGTAGACCTAGTCTTAACAAACAATGGGGTCTTGGGGGCACTAGCCGTCTCTTTATTCTTATTTTTCTTCTTCCTAGAGATGGAGGCATCAACTTTATAAATCCTTTTCTTAGTTGGTCTAGAACTAGAGGGAGAGGCTTTAGGAAATTTTTAATCTTGGAATAACCTTGCAAAAACCAATGGATGTTCTTCCCCTTTGCCCAAGACCCAGGCCTCTAGGGCTGACCAATCTAGGTTCTACCTTTAGACAAACTAATCCTTTCTTGGTTGTACTAAAGAAGCTTGCTTCTTTACAATATTAAATAGGAAATTGGGAAGATTTACCTATCTATAGTCATGTCGTAGATGAGCCAAAATCTTGAAATGTAGTTCATGTAGGTACTTGTAACGACCTTCACAAGTGAAGTACTAAATGATAAATGTTGTTGGTTGGATAAACTCCAAGGGAAAAGATAATTTGGAGGTGTCTTGCTTCTTGTCTATGAATAGCGAAGGGTTAGGATGCAAACTGAATTGTGCCCTAGCCATACATAAATCAAAATCCTTTACCCAATTTTCTCCTTCCTGGGGTAACCTAGTGACTTCAACCACTACATCTTTGATAAATTCAATTTTTAGCCCCTTAAACATTGCAAAGACATCCTTTAAGGTTCTCAAAAGTTGAAGAGAAACCTCTTCATCAAACCCATTAAGACTAAGGCAGTAATCTAACCATCTTCTTCTCTAGAACATCTCATAATTGGTCACATCATCCAGTAAAACTTTGTGATCGACTGGCTCATATCTCTAAAGACCACCACCCATTTTTATTAACAACAAAATTTTGGTGTTCTTAGAACTCAAAAATGGTGAATTATAAAAAAATCAAAGAGTTATGATACTAGATGTTATAGATAGAAAAATGGTGTATAATTACTACGTGCCTCCTGGAATTAAAGAGTTTAATCCACAAAATCTCATGATATCATTTCTTGCATCAATTCTCATAATATTTCACTCATGTATAGGCTTGACACCCTGGACAAATTGCTAATATATTATTAAAAAGTAAAACTCAACTTTTAATGTCCTTAATTTCCTTAATGATGCAATCGCAGAAGGACAGGTCATCAAACATGTGATGACAGTCATATCATAAGACAAAAACTTTAAAGATTACATGTGATTTGAAATTTTGAAAAATGAATATTTCCCTCCCCCAACTAAGTAAATGCATGGGTCCCACCAGGCCAAGATATGCAAGAGCAATAAATTCAAACAACATGAATTCCTAATAAAGAATGAATAAAATAAAATATATAATTTTATGGGCACGTACCTAGAAAGTATTGTAGGAAAAGTGTTCTAAAAAAGATCACTTAAATTGATGGAGTAATAGGATGAGATGGAAATATGGTGAAGAGAGAAGGTAAGGTAGAGTAGATGGCGGATAAATTTCTTTAAAAAAGAAAGTGTTTATTATAAAAATCTTGAAGAAAATCATGACTTAGCAAAAGTTAGGGTAGAAGAACAAGATTGGTTAGCTATAGGAATGAGTATGTCTTCACTGTGATGGAACATATATAGGAACTCCTCACAACTGACTAGTTTGTTGTAGAGCTTGAGGTGATGTCCATTGACAAGTAACTTGAATTGAACAGGATCAATAGTAAACAACTAGACCGCTCCATTTGGAAATATAGCAACAATTTCATATGGTCCTAACCAATGAGTTTGAAACTTTCCTAGAATATGTTGATACTTGAAATCATAAAGAAGTACCCAATCTCCTACAACAAACATTCTACCTTTGATGAACTCATCATGCCACTATTTTTGTTGATACTAGATTAGTTCTGTGTTATTTAATATAGATTTGCACCATTTATCAAGGCCATTTAAACTTAGAATTTGGTCTTGTTGGGAAATAGTAAGTTTCATACCAAGCTCCACAATAGTCATCAATGTTTTATACTCAAAATCCATAGGCATTGCAACTGACCTACCATGGATGAGCTTAAAAGGAGTGAAACCTATTATATATTTCCAATTGGTTCTATAAGCCCAAAGATCTTTAGGAAGGTGTGCAGTCCAATCCTTCCTATGACATGTTACTATTTTGATGAGAATGGATTCCAAGTCCCTTTTGGTAACTTCTACTTGGTCATTGGCTTGTAGATGGTAAGGTGATGATTTACCATGTCAAATGGTATATTCTTCCATGAGAGTAGCTATCAGATTAGATGTAAAATGAGCTCCTTGATTAGATGTTAACTCTTGAGGGACACCAAAACATGTAAATATGGATTCATACAAGAAATTGGAAACATTGTTATCCCTTGGATGCTTCATGGGTTTGGCCTTTGCCCACTTAGTTACATAATTAATGCAAACTAGAATATTGGATTTTCCTTGTGAAGAGGGTTTAATAGGACTTACAAAATCAATCCCCCATTTATCAAAGGGTGCAACAACTACTTGAGGCTAGAGGAGCATTTCATCTGATTTAGAGGGTTTCTCCATGTGTTGACACTTATCTCATTTCTTTGTGTATCTAGATGCATCCTTGTGTAAACTTGGCCAATAATATCCGGTTGCCAATATTTTAAAGGTTGGGTGTTTGGCTGCAAAATGAACTCCACAAGGCTATTCATGGCATGCCCTCACTATATCATATATTTCATCTTCCCTTATGCACAAATGCATTACTTGATCAAGACCAATATGAAACATAAATCCAGAAATCCAAGAATGGTTAAAGGCTTTTCAACTAGGAACTTTCTTTCTTTAGCAGACAAGTGAACTGACATCTTTCCTGTGGCTAGGTAGTTTGCAATATCTGTATACCATGGATTTTGTGCTAACAATATAAAAAAGGTGTGCATCTAGAAAACTATCGTTAATGGCTGTAGAATCATTAAGGATATGCAACTAAGAGACAAAGGTAGCTACCGCATTATCCCTACTAGGCTTATCTATTAATGTGATATCAAATTCTTGCATAAGTAGTAACCAGTGAGCCAATATTCCTAATATTTTAGGATTATTTATCAAATACTTTATAGAAGAGTGCTCAGTATGAACAAATATTTCATATCTAGTAATATAGTGCCTGAATTTATTCAGTGCATAGATAACTACAAGAAACTCCTTTTTAGTGACTGTGTAGTTAAAATTTGTTAACATTAAGGTTAAGTTTGTTTATTAGTGACCCACACTTAGTCAATTGGTTAAGCTGCTATAAAGCTTATCTTTCATTTTGCAGTATTAATTGAGTGCTATAGGTACTATCAAGTAAAATAGTTGTTACACTAATACATTCGAAATCAATTTGCGATGGCTATGTGTCACAATTATGACAGCAATGTGTCACCACTGCAACACTAATAGACGTCACTATTTTTTAGTCACAAATTATGACGTCTATCCTCTTCCATCGCAATTATGACACATATTTGTCACTATGCAGCCACTTTATTGTGACATCAACCTCGTTGCAATTCTTGAGGCTGACATTGCAATAGTGATGGACATCCAGGTACTTGCAACAACAGTTGGGGCGTCGCTGCTATAGCGACCCTGTCACAATTCTTGTGGGTGAAATTGCAATTGCGATGGCAGTTGGGCGTCACCGCTATAGTAACCCCATCACAATTCTTGTGGCCGAAATCACAATAGCGACGGATACAAAGTAAAACTTAAAAAAAAAAAATTGTTGGCTTCCAGCTATGTCAAACCAAATCAAACCTCCTAAACCCTGCATAACTTCGTTTGGTCACATCTTATATTTGAGTAGGATGGTGTCTTATTGGTGCTCCTTCCATTATTTCATGATATATTATTATCAGGCCATCCAATCGGCTATAGGACAAAGATGATTCCTAAACAATCGAATTAGCAATACGGTCGATCTGCATTGTATCTGGACACTTGGTTTGAGGTTCATCTCATCGATTCCCATTCATCACAGGATCTTTATCTGATTAGACCTCGATAGAAAACATTGATATTTCTTGAGCCCCAAGCCCAAATCATGTAGGCTTCAATCTCCACATATCATAAAGCCTGTATATAGAGTTGAGCATCCCGTAGCTGGAAGCTTCACTTGCATCAACTCTCGAATGGCATGAGAATGCTTAGCTCTAAATATAGGCTTTATGATATGTGGAGATCAAAGCCTACATGATTTGGGCTTGGGGCTCAGGAAATCTCAATGTTTTCTATCGAGGTCTAATCAGATAAAGATCTTTTGATGAATGGGAATCGATGAGATGAACCTCAAACCAAGTCTCCAAATGCAATGCAGATCAATCGTATTGCTAATTCGATTGTTTAGGAATCATCTTTGTCCTATAGCCGATTGGATGGCTTGATAATAAAATATCATGAAATAATGGAAGGACCACCAATAAGACACCATCCTGCTCAAATATAAGATGTGACCAAATGAAGTTATGTAGGGTTTAAGAGTCTTGATTTGGTTTGATGTTGGAGGTAGTTAAGAATGACGTAGCTGGAAGCTTTACCTCCCTTGTCTCCTCCCTTTGCCTCACTCCTTCTCAGGCCTTAATATGTCATACTTATGTTGCTTAAATCATTGAGTACTGACAATTTTGCTAAAATTGATTCCTTACATTTCTCTTTTCAGAAGGTTTCTTATAAAGATAAACTATGATAGAAACAATCTCTTGAACATGCACACACTTTTTCGGCTATGGTGGACTAGGAATGTGCAATATATATTTTTTGCACTACAATATCATGTAGTGAAATCGATTATACAAATATAGAAGTAGTGAAACCATGGAAGAAAAAGCCAGTAAAATTGGGAAGGTTCAATGAAAACAAATATTATGAAGAAAGATTGCAATGATGTGGCATTAGATTGAATACATCGATATATGTAATTGGATAAAAAATATCTCTAGATATTAATGCCAGTAAAGCAACATCATAATTTTCTAAGATGTGTGTATTGATCTCATCATTTTTTATTTAATTAACATTACTTGAATGATTTGAACAAAAACTTACACAAAATAATAAGGCTACTTTGATTTTTAATCCATGTCACTCAAGTAGAAGAAAAATAGAACAACTTTCTTTTTTAATATGTATAGCATACCTGAAATGCACCTGTAAAGCCCCATCTTAGTTGATTTGTTGTCAATATTGAGATGACAATAGAAATTATTGGCATAGTAGGCCTGTACTTAGCAATCAACTTAGGGCAAATAAAACATAAATATCGTGCTGAGAATCAGAATGCGTAGATGTCTTATCTATATATTAGAAAATAAAATTCAGATATAGAACAAACCTTAATTGCATCATGAAATTTATTTGAAAGTTCCAACTGTTTCTGCTACCCTTATGTAGAGACCTTTCTACATTCTTCCTATCAAAAACAAAGCCCAACCATCAAACTATCATGATCATACTTAAAAAATTTACTATTTAGTTTTTGACTTCACATTTCAGAAGTTAAATCACAACAACAACAAAACAAAGATCCATTTTGCAAATTGCATGAACACCCCTAAATCTAGAGGGGCATGCTTGGGAAGTAATTTGTTCCCTATCACCTTAGAACTGAAATAAGAAACTAGTTTGTGTTCAAAAGAAACATTGAGACCATAAACATACAGAATGAAAAAATAACACAAAATTTAGATATTATAATTTGTTATCACAGTTTGAAATAGCAAAATTTCATAACAACAAATGATTAGGGAGCTCCATGAAAGTTGGCTTACATGTGCTTTAAAAAAAATATAATTTCATATTAGCCCTTTGCAACTTTTACTAAAATAAATACACAAAACATATCGAGATACAACCCAAGCTAACTTCAGTAAATAAACAAGAAACAATGTTTAGGAAAGCCATGAACAGTAATAGATCTTTTAAGTAAAAGTTGCAAGAAGCAGCTTATATAAAACACCCTATTAGGAAGTTGTGATGAAATTTAGAAAAAAAATGAGGATACAATTCATAACTTTGTTGAATTTTGAGGATACAAATCCAGTTAGGATAGGCTTGAATGAGAAGATAGTTGGATCGAAAAGATTAAACATTGAATCCATAATTTTTTTAAAGTGTGGAGTATATAAATTGAATAAGGATAGATTTGCATCTTTTCATTAAAGAAAGTTTTAATCAAAACCTCTCAAAATCTAATAGTTAAGATCGATCTTCAATCTCTTCAATCCAACTTTCCTACTGTTCAACCTGGCTTCTTGAATGCTTTTCTACTTGAGCTTCAACCCATATCAATGGCTTTACTTGCAAAGTAATAAAAACATATGATATGAAACCTACTTTAGAGAAATAGAGAAATATTTAGTATCTTATTGAGGTTCACTTTGTTTTGAGAATAGTTTAATATTCTCTACTAAAGAGGGCCAACCACGTGAAGGTGGAAGTTCATTTGGCCCCACCCCCCTCCCCCTAACATCACTCTACATTCCTCGTTAACATCTAACATTAATTCATTCTTCCAACCATTAATAAAATGTAACATTCAATCAATATCACATGATAACATTCAATCAATATCACATGATAACATTCATTAACACATTAGATTTGTTAACACGCAACATTCATCAATATTCTGCATTAACACATAATTCATGAACATTCATTAGCACATAATTAAATTCATTAAGACATAAAATTCAGTCATTATCAATTAAGGTATGTAGATGACAATCATTTCTTTTTTTTCTTTCTATTTCTTTTTTATATGTAAGTTGTAAGAGGAGTATCAGTGTCATCATCAATTCCTCCCTCATCAGTTGTTTTGTTCTCTGTTCTTGATGATCTCAAATTCTTATGCTGTTGCAAAGGGGGGTCCTCTGTAATAACAAACAAAAGAGTTAAATTAAAAATAATTTATTATAATTGTTACAAGTATTTAATTATTTTAAATGACATAACTATGGCGCTCTTTACCTGATCTAACCACATCATTTTGCCTGGACTCAATGTCAACACGCTCATGAAGATCAACCCCTCGATCCTCTATAGTTGCTATACAAAATGTTATGTTAATCCAAACACCAATTGCAATTACATATAAAATTTTTAATAGCAAATGTATACCTCCACCACTGGTATGCACATCATGCAAACCTTCAACATTCATAGATTGTGTAGAAGGATTGTCAGGTTGCATTCCAACATCCTATGCATTGTTATCATTGCTTTCTTAAAATAGATATACTCACTTTATATTGGAACTTAACATTAAATAGATTAATTGGTAAAGTATTCAATTTGAAATAAATTTCATTTAGCTTATTTACTTGTGCCTCAGATGCATCATTATTAGAACCTTCCACACTGATTTCAGCTCGTAGCCATTCAACCACGGCTCTATAGCCTTGTTGGAAGCCAATTCTCTTATCCTCTTCTATGAGGCATCTCTTGAACTCTGAGCCCTACATTTTTGTATGGTATGGTGAATTTTACTTGCATTGTTTCATCAACCAATGGAGGGTAGTTAAAATATCAAAAGGAAATACAAAAGTTGCAAAGTTGCATTAGCAACTTTTTGCAAAATGTTACAACTCTTAATAGAAACCACTCCCAATGGCCGCAACTGCCATGGGGTGGTTCTACCCACTTTGTACAAGCCTATAAAGGCTCTAAACATCCATCGGATGAATAACAATCTATGTACTTTCTTTAAAATCAATAAAATCTGTTGTTTCTGGGAAATTTTGACTTTTTTCCGTACAATACGAACTCTTGAAGGTTGTATGGTGGCTATTTCACATTGAAAAGTTGGAGTTTGTATTTTAAGAAGTTTTGGCATTGGTTTCAAGGAAAGATCTGTTTGCATTTGCAAGTTATCCATTTTTCTTTCTTGCTACCTGTGAAACCCTCAAAACAAGGGTTGTGGCCAAAGAAATGGCCCTAGTTTGAATTCCCAATGTTGGAATTTTCTCCAATTTGGTATGGAGAAAATTAGGGCAATGTTTTATCATATGTCAAAAGCCTGGAGGCAGGAGGTTGCAGCAGGTAATTTAAGAGCAAGCCCTAGGTCTAATAAGACCCATGTATTAGACCTTGTTTGTTGCAATTTGATGAGTTAGAGTGAAAAAGGGAAGTTGGGACTTGGTGTGGAGGCAAGACATCTCAAATTTGGCTAGGAGGACATACTGAAGTTGAAGATTTGATCCATGCACCCATATTTTTAACCCTTTCATTGTAGACCAAGCCTAAAGTTGCTAATTAGGTCTGAGTGCATGATTGAGGTTAGGGTATGCTAGAGTGGAGTAGAATTTTGAAACTTTGGAGTCTTTTGACACTTTGAAAAGGGTGTTTGAATTTTCTTTTTGTTTGCCTTGTCCTTTGTAAACATTTTGAGTTGTTGGTGAAAAACAATGCTAAGAAACATAAGTGCTTGTTAGGTTGGTTGCAGCAGTTTGCATGGTAAATAGTTAGCATGGTTTCCAACCCTTGTTAGACCTTATTTTGGTCATGTTGGAGTTGTTCTAAACTATCTTTGGTGTTTGGGAGTCCTAGAGGATCCAATTGCACTCTTGGTTGGGTGTGTAGAATAAAGGTCAAGTGTTGCAGTCTGCCCTGTGACTGGTAATAGCAAGTTTTCCTTAGACCTAATTTGTTTTGGGTTGTGTTGATGTTTGTTTTGGTTTCCATTTATGTTAGAGGGTTGGAGTTATCCAAAAAACTTGGTGTCAAGGTTGGGTGTATGAGGCCTTGAATGGTACAAGGGAGAAGTAACTAGTATGCAGGCTTATGTGATGAGTTGGGTCCATGAATTAAAGGAGCAGTTGTAATAGAAGATTAGTTCCTTGTTTGAAGGTGAATCAAGTCTTGAATTTTCTTGTGGAGAAAAAAGGATTGGGGTGATAACTTGAATTGCTTAGTTTTTCCAATGTGCTAGGAGTTTGTTGGTGCTTCCAAAGCGTGTTACTCTGCATCATATATTGGTGTGGAGGAACACTGAGATCCAAGTTGAGGATTAGGAGCATAGACAAGCTAGTCTATCCTAGCATTTCCCATCAAAATATATAAAAAATTTGATACCATTTTTCATTTACTAATACTTACAACTCGTGCTTGAAGTTTCGAAAAACCACTAGAGCCGAGCTTGTGTGTCCTGTGCTTTTCTAGTCTTGCCTTTGTTGCCTTTGATGTGTCAGGAAATCTATGAAAAGTTTGAAATATGTTAGATAGCATAAATATAGAGGTTAATTAGTACATAATTACATTCTCAACAGTATCACATACCTTGTTCTACTCTCTACTGGTGTAATTTCTTTTTTCCTGTCAGCTTTATACTTTCCATCCAAAATCAAAGCCTACCACTTAGCCTCAAGAACATAGGGTGGACACTCATACCTGGGGTTAACCTATAAATTTTTTCTATACTAGTCCCTAATATACTTCAAACATGAACCAACTTTTTCAAGGAGCTTGTTTCTCTTGAATGCATGAGATCCAAAAGTTGGGTCATGCTCTCTATAAGCATCCTTCAACTTTTTTTTTTGGTTATTCCACCTTTTAAGTAAAAAAAAACATGTTAGATTCATAAATGAAGTGAAGCTACCTTTAATATAGTTCAAGAAATGGATGAAAAGGAAAACTATTCTAGCAATGATATGAAATCAAAATAGTGGTTTGGGGCTTTAGTTAGGATACGATGTTCCACCAAGTACACAGGGTGGGCCCAAATATTCGCAAACACTCATCACCAAATTTTCTCCAAAAAACATCATTCCCTACAAAACAATCATGGGATCATTAGTTGATGAAGAGTGATCAAAAACTAAATTACTATTATATCACTATAGAATAATAATAACTTTAAAGTACCTAGAACTTTGGCTACTTTTAATGGAATGCCTTCATCTTCGCTGATGATCAATATGACATCCTTCACCGTTCCTGTACTAGGAACATAGGAAAATCTAGGAAATGATGCTGCAGCTCCTATTGCAAAAAGCTTCATAAGTTTCATAAGTCTTTGTCACGAAGTATAAAAGAACAAATGATAATTGATGTTAACAAGTTGTAAAAAAAAAATTGTTTGTTGCTGTCATAAGACAGTTATGAAGGGCAGTTGGCATCCAAGGAGTCTTTTTTTAGTTTGATGAGTCAGTTAGATGGGAAAATGGATTGAAAAGCAAGGTCTTTATAAGGCACAAGTGTTTTAGTCGAGAAAAGGGGTGTGTGTGGATGAAGAAAAAATATAAATAAAAAAATTCTGCACTTCACTGTCACAGGGACAGTTTTCTAATTTGCAAGATTTAGATTGGTAACTCAATAAGGTTCTTGCCATTCAAAATTTACTATTTTTCTTCTTGAAGAGATTTTCATTTTGGTTAACTTTGTGCAAGGGTTTTGTAAGTTATTCTCAAGAAAAACTACTTTTTAGATCTCTGTTGTCACTGGAAACGTGACAGTCTATCACTGTTTTGAAGTAATTTGGGAAAATGTGCCTCTCCCACTTTCTGTGATTAAAATGTAACTTGTGGGAGAGGTACTAAGGCTTGTAAATATGATGAATTTGACATGATGTAGATGCAGGTGACAGTGAACAAAGAAAGGAACGACAGGGTGACTGTTAAACCAAACAGTGAAGGTGCATTTGCAAGGCACCACATGGTGAATATGATGATCTGAGGGTTGGAATGACTAAATACTAATTGAAAAAATTTGAGGGGGTTTTTTTAAAAGTGTTTGAGCCATTAGAAAGATTTTATAAGTTGATTTAGGGTCTTTTCTGGGAAGCCCTAGGCTAGAAACCCTTAAAGGGAGGGTTTGATGGAAAAGTATCTAGAAATGCATGGAGGGTTTAAAAAGTTGAGGAATCCTACTATTTATTAGATGCCTTAAGGTTGTATAAAGGTTTGGGAGGTTGATAATAAGCACAAAAGGTAGTTTCTTTGTTAGGCAAGGGCTAATTAGGCCTAATTGATTGTAGAGACAACCATAGAAGGGTTCATCAGTCACAAGTTGAAAGGTTGATATTTGCAAGGGTTTAAGAAATCATTAAAGGGTATTTGAAGAGCTGGAGAAGTTACCACAGTGTTTGAGAAATTTGGAAGAAAAATGCAATTTTCTTGCAAGACAGGGCTAATAGGATAGTCCTACAAAAGGCAATTTTGAAGATTGGTATAGAGTTGATGCTTGGTTGGGATTGGAACTCCTTAGTTATGTTGTTTGAAGGTTATTGAGGAATTGGAAGGATCAGGAGAATCCTTGAAGATAGAGATTAAGTGTTGATTGCATGAAGGGTGAATTAGGAGTGTTCCCAATGAAAGGGAAGTTGAAACATGGACAAAGTGAATTGAAAGTTGTTCAAATGAATCAAGGCAATGAACCTATTACAGAGGAGTGTTTGGTTGATATCCTAAAGTCAGGGACTTCTTATTGATCCTTGAGTTGAACTCTAGTTCCTTGAGTTGAACTCTAGTTCCTTGAGTGGATTCCAAGACATTGTTGAATCCTTGAGTAACTTATGAAGGGTGACTATTGGGAAGATGACAAATCAGATATAGATCAGAGCCAATAATTACAACATAGTTTTGGCAATGGATATATATATATATATATATATATATATATATATATATATATAAATTAAAGATGATGAAAGCATTGATTACTACTACGGAAGATCAAAGCAAGACAACTCCATTTATCATGAAGTAACTCATACATGTTAGAAATGGAATCATACTTGATGTAAGTTTATAAGGCTCATCTGAAATATCAACTACATCACTGTAGATTTATTATCACATTAACCAATCTATGAAATCAAGGAAATTATATTAGACAATTATTTCATCAATAAAAGCAATATTTATTCACATCTCATTGCATGATCAAGCACATGAATATGGTGTAGGGCACCTAACCTTGAAGGTCTTGGGAACCCACCTAGTCCATCCTTCCTTGAAGCCGTAGCCTAACTTGATCAACTAGGCCTAGGTACTAAGCAACAGTTTGGAGGGTGCTGGAGCAAGATCATCCTAGAAGCTTTTGGGATTCTAGCAAGTGTCTTAAGAGGTTCCTAAAATAGTGGATAAGTCCCTATGCCATAGAGGGATAGTTGGTGAAAATACAAGAAAATGGATTGGAAAGGCTACAAGGATTATAGGCTTAGAAGTGCAAAGGATTGTTGTGGATTTGGTAGATTCCAACCAAGCTGAGGATTGTGGTTGGACTGAAGGTCCTGGTTGCTATCACCATTGTCTGTGTTAGTGAGTGAAGTTTTTGAAGTGGATTGCCCCATTCGGGCTTAGCAGTTGTGTATACCTGGTGTGGGTAAGGGGACTTATACCAAGTCCTAGATCCAAAAATTGGATTGTGAAAGCCTTCTGAAGGCTAGTAGAAGAAGTGGCTGCTAGACTCTGCATTAGAATATAATTGCGATAATATACTACAAGAGAAGATGATCTTTAATATTACAATCTTTCATAACTAAAGACAGCTAATTGAAGTTTGACCTATAACATAACCTTGTATATCCAAGCTATGAATGGAGTCGAGTTCTTATGGTTTGGAATCATAAAATTGTGAAAAAGTTTAAATGTTGAGTGACTACCAAAGGGGTGTCATTACAATCTACATCATAAACACATAACAAAAGAGAGAAAAAGAGGGATTTGTGTACCAGTAGATGGTGCAACAGTCGATGCCTGTAAGCTACATGTTGCCAACTCAGCAGTCAGAAAGAGATTTGTGGTTGTCCTGGATGGAGGCAGCGTTGCCATAGGATACAATTGATTTGAAGCTAAAGAATAAAATTGTTAGAGCATGCATAAATATAGAATGCGTGGACTAGGTTGGACAAGATTGTTAGAGCATTAAAAAAAAGGATTGTTCGAGCATGTATTGTCAATAATTATGATCATTCCTATATATATTCAGTGGAAAACAAAAGTGGGGAATAGAACATGCGATCTACCTAAACCACCTGTAGCACCCTCATCATGGGAATGGGGCTCGAAATCACGCAAAAAACTCTGTAAAGAAAACACATCCATTTTTTAATTAATTCCATAAAAGAGCATAACATAAAAACCATTATTGAACTCTTGTTATATTTTAAAATTTCATTAATACTTACTTTTAAGGTTTCAGAGGTGTGCAACAATTCAAATCCCCTATCTTTTATTTCCTGAGTAGTAGGCTTTATGGTTGCCAAACATATAATTTCTCTGCCAATTTTCTTTAGCACCTTTTTAATCGAACCGATCAGGTCATCGATCTCTGCTAAATCAATATAGAAAGGGTCCTCCTCAAGAGGGGGCTATTGAGGGACTGCAAGTTCCTTTTCCTCCCTTTGACCACTGGCCCTCTGTGACAACAATAGTATTAGTATTATCAAAATTACTCCAAAACAATAAAGAAAACAACATTAAAAAAATAACATTTTGCTTCTATCTAGTTTGCACAATTACAATGAGTTTTACCTGCTCATGTGTAGATGAGTTGGGAACATTGCCAGCATCCCCTCCAGGCGGTTGCTCCATATTGTGCCCCTGTGTCAAAGATCAAGTATAAAAATGTTAGCCAAAAATTTATTGACTAAATGGTATGTTGGAGTCATTGATTAGACGCTGGTTTAATAGTATGTACCATCCCCATGATAGTAGCCTTGTTTGTATCTATGTGGTTCAAATTATAATCAATAAGTAGCTCTTCTCCTACACGTATTGATTTTATCACACAAATGAATACACGATTTCCCTCGTGCGCCTCAAATATGCAATTGGGTTGCTTTATAGTTGACCCAGGTCGTGTACTATCTATAAAACCTACAATATTCCCTGTTGCTTTTGGCCTTCCATCAATGTATATAGCCACACTTTTACTTTGATTATTGTCTTGCTGTTGTATATAATTTTCCGAGAGGGCATACCTACGCATAATTTTTTTATATTGAACAATATGCATCCAACTTTTGTAATCTTAACATGGTCCAACATACTCCATCAATTCAGAAACTTTTTTGTAAGACACCTTTATGCCGTCCATAGAAAATAGGCCCAAACCATGTAATGATGATGGTGCTATGCGATATATCCTCTCGTTAACACAAAAATTAGTGTTTATTGGAGGAAGTTCCTTGGGTACCCAATGTTTCTGTAGATGTTGGTACCTCAAGGGCACCTTGATGTCACCTTCTATCTCATCATCATAATAACATGACCCCCCTTGAGCAAGGAAAAATTTCATGCATTTATTGAATTTCCTTCTAGTGCTTTGACCTCTAGTTAATCTCCCTATTCTAGATAAACTACATGTCTCACTTTCCTCTTCTATTCCTATATTTCCCTCACTTGAAGAAGACACTTCTGAAAAATACCTATTCGCTGGTACCTGCAAATGGGAGAGATCTTAGAAGACATCAATCTTACTATTGATAAGTGTATAAAATAGACTATCTATAAGGAGTATTGACTTATACCTGTCGATCCATGAGATTGTACGAGATGCTCCTGAAAGGGGTTCAGTTTCCTGCAAATGTAATTCAATTATCGTGAGCATAATTACATCATAATCATAATCACATCCATCATAAGCATCAAATAAAAATTAAAAAAATTAAAAGGTACACAATATAACACTTAAATCAGGCTCACATTATAAGCCTACTAGGGAAGTAGGCCTAGTGAAGGGCTAAAACTAGGTTTTTGTATCAGCTGATGAGTTGAGGGCTTAGTCACCTTGGTAACATACTATTTGAAGTTGTTTGATGTGTGTGGAGGTGGAGGAAACACCTAGTTAAGGTGAAGTCAAGTTTGGAACCTATTGAGGCATTGTGAGCATTTGATAGTTTGTTGATTAGATTCCTTGGATGAATCCATTGGATGGATTGAGAGACATTCATGGGATTATTCCAAAGATGTAGAACCTAAGGTGGCATAAGGATTTGGTGTTCACTCTGATAGTTTATGGAGTTGGCTTGGATCAATGAGAGGGATCTTATGAAGATGCTTGGTTGGTTTCATCATCATCATCATCATCATCATCATCATCCTCGCCATCATCGTCATCATCATCGTCGTCATCATCATTGTCATCATCATCATCATCAACAACATCATCATCATCAACATCAACATCATCTTCATCATCATCATTAGTAGTAGCATCATTGTCATCATCATCTTCTTCTTCTTCATGAAAATTTGTGTCAGGAACATCATCTAATAACTGTCGATCGTGATCACCATCTACATCATCTTCTACTTCTTTAGTATCTTCTTCTTCCATCGCATTATACTTCATCGGCCTTCCTCTCGATTCATGTCTAACAACAAATGACCAACTTGGTTTATGTGGAACCTCTGAGTAAAATACCTACTCACATTGGCTTGGAAGAACATAGGGCTCATCCCCAACTGGCTCAAATGACCTCGTATTAACCATTGTAAATCCATTATCATGTTCAATAACAGTTCTATCAGGATCATTTGGATTAAGTCATAGCCTGTACCATTTGACAACGAAGAGTACTAATTTGAAGGAACTAAAGTCACACTCAAGTATATCATCCAAAATGCTATAGTATTGATTTTTAGACTCTCGAGGATGTAAGTCATTTCTAGATGAAATATTAGTCACTTGAAAGACTACAATTATTCTTGAATCACAAGTTTTCTTTGTGTCATCCAACACTTTGACGCAAAATTTTTGACCATTATAGAACATAGCCTTGTGGTGTTTAACCTGTAATAATATGTGAAACATGTCAAAATTATTGTATTGTGAGTTGATAAACATACGGGTGATTAATAAATTTGTACGTACCTGGAAATCTCTTAAACCATGCGCTAAATTTATTTCCCTTTGCGTAACATTGGAATCTCCACTATGATGAGCTTCTTTAACCAATGAAGATACACCTTCCCATTTTAATGTGCAACCAGAATGTTGACATTGTTCAATCCATACCGTCATCCAATCAAGATTGTTTACAATATACAAATGTAGTGCATCCCACTCTCGAGCACCTGTACAAAAAAAAAAATAGACAACTTACAACCGATTTATTTTGAAGATTAAGAAATAATTTATTATAATAACATCTTATAATTTATTACCTCTCACTTTCCTCAATGTACCTTTCCCCATCAAATACTCCCTTCTAATTTTTAAAAAGGTTCAAGATCCCAAATGTGATCTACACGGATATTTGATGCAAACTTAAGAAGATATTCAGTAATGTACACCATAGTCTGGTATACCATATATCCCTCTACCATAGAACCCTCAGGATGTGCTCTTTTTCGAACCAAAGCCTTCAAATATTTAGAGTGCCTCTCAACCATCCACATTGACCTAGTGTGTACAAGTCCACACAATTCAATCTCCTCAACTAGGTGTATGAGGTAGTGTTCCTGTGCATTGAAAAAAGTTGGAGGTAGGCACTTTTGCATTTCACACAGTAAATGAGGAATTCTTCTCTTCCAATAGTTTATATCCTCTTTATGGATTTCTTTAGATGAAAACCACCTACATTAAGAGATTCAAGTCACAAAAAATATATAAATATGAGACTTTACAAAATATAATACAATAGATTACATAGCAAGAAAAATAAATCGCAAATATAATAATTATATACAACAAATTGAATAGATATTACTGCTTACCTCATGTATTTTCCAAGATCGTATATCACTTGTTTGATGTTATTGTTGAAGTGCTATAGGAGAGATAGAGGAAGCACATACTGCAGTAATTATAAACCAATCATTTCATTGTTTTCTAACATAACATAACGAATAGTACACGTAGTTTATGAATATATTGTAAATACAAAAGAACATAACTTACCTTGATGAAAGTATGCCAATCATGATTTTTGAGCCCTGGCCCAAATTCACTTTTTTTAAATATGAGATTGTTTATGTTCGTAGAAAATCCTGTGGGAAATCAAATTTTTCATATGACTTCTTTTATGGCGTCACTTTGTTGCTCTGTTAATAACCAAGGAAGGGCACTTATATTAATATGATCTCTGTTGCTATTTGAGTGAATGAAATTCTTCAATGCATGATTGGATTCATGAATGTCATTAGAAATTTTGACAATTTTTTCTTTGTCACGCCTTCCATCCAATATTTTCCACAATGTCTCTGTTATATTCTTTCCAATATGCATAGTATCAAACAAATGCATAATTTGTAAGTGCTCATAGTAGGGCAACCTACTAAATTTTTTGGGATAGATTTTTAGTCCCTTTGGAATGTTGTCAGTACTGCCTTGACGACCTTCATGATCATCAATTACACAATTAGTAAACAAAAATCACAATAGAAATATATAAATTACAAACATAAACCATTAGGTGGAATGAAATTACCTCGATGATTAATTCTATTATTTTCCAACTTCCATAGGCGAGGTGTCATTCTTCGTGGCTTTGATGTAGTCTCTTCTTTCCCATTGAAAAGATGTTTTTCGTACTTCGATACTTATGATTCCTGTGGAGGAAGTGTCTACACTCATCAAACACCTGCTTTCCTAAAAATTTTGAATGACAAGATTTCATCTTTGGACCACAAACTGGACATGCAAATTTTCCCTTTGTTTGAAGACCTACAAGATAATGATATAATTGGATTATTAAATATGTTGATTTTTATAATTAGAATTATTCTGCGCAACTTGAATTCACTATAACATACCACAAAAATGTGTTAGCCCTGGGGCATCATGTATTGTTCATGCAAGTATTGCATGGAATTGAAATTGTCTTTGTCTTATTGGTCTAGACACGTCATACATAGTGACACTATTCCATAACTCCACCAACTCGTCAATAAGAGGCTCAATATATACATTCATATCTTTAACTTGATATTTACCTACTTGAATGAATAGTAACATTACATAATTATTGTGACCATTTTACTGTAAGATTTGTAAGTACATGTAAATTAATAACTATCAAATGATAAGGTACCTGGAACAATCATTGCCAACATAATGTGCTCCCTCTTTATTGAAATCCATGAAGGAATGTTATTATTGATAAAAAAGCATGCCACACCGAGTAAATAGATCTCATCTCTCCAAATGGATTGACACCGTCTACTGCCAATGAAAGCCTGAGATTACGAGGTTCTTCTTTGAAGTGTTGCCACTTTTCCTCTATGTGCATAAATGCTGAACCATCTGCAAGGATTCAAATAATGTCATCTTGACTTCTATTGTGTGCATGATAATCCATAAATTGAGCCAAGCTACTACACCTAAATAATTGTTGCATCCGTGGAATAATGGGGATGTAATGAAGAACCTTTGAGGTGTCTTTTTTGTTAGTTGATCTGTTTGATATCTACTCATATGACATATAGGGCATTGTGTTGCAAATTCATGTTCTTTATAATATATAATATGATCATTGGGACAAGCATGTATTGCTTCATACTCCATTCCAATATCTTTCATAATAGTAGATAATTCTCAATATGAGCGAGGTAGAATATTTGATGGTGGTAATAGAAACTCGCCTATCAATCTACAACAAAAAAAATAAGTTGTTAATATAAACAATATTAGTGCTACATTATTCACCCTTTGTTAACTATAAAGACATATATGACATACCTTAACATATGTGACATTGTTATGTTGGATAAACCATTCATAACCTTCAAGTTCAACAACAACAATACAGTAGAGAGAAGATTTGTTTGGGAGTCTTTGTATAGGGGCTCGTATGCCTTCTCAAGTAGAGGAACATTGAGGCTATCATCATCATCATGATCAAATATGCTCGGACTAAATGTGTCATGGATCAATGTATTTATACCATCATCTTCAATTGTGTTTTCTAGCACATGATAGTCATCTTCCATGGGATCATTATCTTCACCTTAGATATTCGCACCTCCATGTTCCTCCACTTCGAAAACCATATTCTTCAAATTGTTGTGGTTCATATCATGTACTTCCCTGGGGAGATCAACCTATATAAAATTGATTAACATAAATAAACCATGATCATCAACTCATCATCAAGTGATTTAATATGTATATAAATTGTTAAAATGATATAATGAATAACTTACCAGTGGATGATAGTCATGCCCCCCTTTAATGTGACCATTCTCCCTACAATGTCTCTTAACTATTTTGATTAGCAATATTCTACGGTGTAAGCCCTTACAAATTTTGCAAGGACAATAACATTTTCCATCACCTTTTCTTTTCAAGTTAGACTAGAATCTAGCAATTGTCTCCCTATTTTGTTCTTCACTTATATTATCTAACATGATCGTTCTTTGCAAGAAGCAAAAATCGGGCTATGAAAACTTTGGTCTACAACTTTCACAAACTAAGCAAAACTATCGAAAGTACACAAATCTTCTTAGACCTAGTTAAATACTTTAATATTTTAAAAATACTTTCTTTGACTTTATTCCTAAGACAACCAATCACCTTTTATAACATTTAGTCAATTGCTCTAGGCAAATTTTTGGATAAGATTATTTGTAAAATTTGACCAACCGCTTGAAGGTCTTATTTCAAGAGACCTTACAACATTAAGCCACTAAAAGCAATTTCAAAACATATGAGCTAAAAGTATAGTTAAAATATACATTAGATTAAAAAATATACAATTTTCATACCTGAGCGCATGGCTATAACTCGTGCAATGGTCTTCTTGCTTAGCTCTAGAAGCTCTCCAACAATCAAATTATATAAGCTACAAGGCCTAACAACAATTTCAAAACATGTAAGCTACAAGGCAAGACATATTACATGACATGGCAAAAGGAACGAAATTTACAAGCTTTAGCAAGACATATTAAATGACATCATAGTGCTAGAGAGATCACAATTATATGAGTATAACATAGTCATGAAAGAGCACATAAATTAGTTATTATATGCAATTAAAAGATATATAGTTAGATAAGGACATCCGTAGGGCATATTGAAGAAATGAAATGGTCATATAGATTTCATATAGGATTTTGAAGATGATAGTGTTCTAAGGCAAAGAATCCATTCATATGACCATAATGACATTAAATGTTTAATCATGGACAATCATCAAATACCAAAATAGAGCAGAAATAAATCATTAGCAATAGTATTTGCTTGAAAGTTTCTAAAGCCTTTTCAAAAAATACATTTTGTTCTTTTAACTCTTAAATCATTTGCTTTTGTTTCTGTCATGATACAATAGAAAGCAATGTTTTTCAGAATTATATTCAACAAACCTTCACAGTGTAAATAGTCATCTCCTTTAAATTGGACTCCAGACACAAGAGGGCATTCACACACTCTGCCCCTAAAGGTATCCTGAAGAAAAAAAGCCACTATTCTTGAGTTTGTGAATTGCACCTCAAGATGAATGAAGCTTAAAAAGAATGAAAATTGTTTTCATACATTTAAATCAGGATGTAATATTTATTCATAAGTATATACCTTGCAAACACTCATACTAGTGTTTGTGTGTTGCCAGTAGCCACCATTATTTGTCAAGCATTCATTTGTCTCTATATCTGTATTTATAAATGGAAAAAATGGATTACATCAGCTAAGAGTTTGTAAAAATATGGCATTCTAGATAAACGTGTAAAATAAATTGAGTCAAAAAAAGGAATACAATGATATACTATATTCTTTTTACGAAAATTAGTAGTTTTTAAGAAATCAATTTGGAGGTTTTCAATTACCATGAATTGGATTAAGAAAGCCTAAACACCTATATCCTAAACACCTATATCTTATGAGACTACATATAAAAGGTGTCAGGAATCTACCTTCAGTCAAACAAATTAGAGATTCGGTAGTTTCTTTAAATCTCGCACATATGGCCTTCAATATAGCACTTCTCTCTAGCTTGCCTCTCACAATAGAAGAAAAGATGAAATTAAAATGAAAGCCAAAAATGTTACAAAGAGAATGAGCTTTTTTATATTGATTATTTTTCATGATATTATAGAACTTTGTATCTATAAATGCTAGCAGGGTATTGAAGTGGGTGGCCTTCAAACTAGCCTTTGCCAGCACATGAAACACCATTTCATAACAATATAAGGAGTAATACACACCCAGGTCATATCACAAGCAGCGTAAAGAACATCCAAATATTTCCATAGATAACACAACATGAAATGAAATGAGTATAAGTTATTATGTTATTCAGATTGTATTTGTTTGTGTTTGGAATACAGACAACATTTTAGGTCTTCGTTACTCTAAGTCTTGCTAGGCATTCCGGTCAATTGACGGACTAATTTGTAACGTTTGTAATCCCTATCTAGTTATAGTTGGGTATTCTGTGTAATCTATGTTACTACTAAATCTTAGCATGCTTTCCTGAGTTTAATGTTAACTAACGAGATATAGATTTGATTGTGATAACACTAGAACTTACAACATAGGTAAGAGTAAGTCAGCAGCACAAGGAACCAAAAAAATGAAAAAAAATACTTCACAGTTTCATACCAACAACATGCAGTAAATGTACAAAGACATATAATTAAGCATCATACAGAAGTATAGCGGTACTAACATTGTAGAGAAAAGATTTGCAGTACATGGTACAACTCATTATCATTTTTATAAATCTCAGTATTGAGCATTCTACAGCCAGCACGCAAAATCCTTAACATTTGTGTAATTTTCACTAATTCTCCTTGCTGTTCAAGTTTGATGATATTTTTTCTGAGTCCATCTTAAAAACACAGTGAACTATAACAACAGAACCCAACAAGTTTTCACAAAAATTTATTTCATCACAATCCCAGTTCATCATGCATGGTTTATATACAGCTAATAGTCTCTTTTGAATAGACCTTAACACATCACAAAAATATATATAGTCACTCTACACGCAACTACGATCCAGGTGTACACAGTAGGTGCCATCTTCCCAAACCACAATTAATAGTTGTGCAAGATTTAGTTTCTATGGAGTCCTTAGCTCCTAGGGTTTCGTTCTACACAGACCCTATCTCCTACTCTATGGAATTTAGACAACAGTATATAATATATGTATACCCAACAAGAGTATAGGTTGTCACCAACGTAGGTGCCATAGCAATACATCCATAACTTCATTACCAACAAACATTCAGTTTAGTTTGAGGGGGAATATGCTTCAAGAGTTCAATGTCTGTCAGTTTGGGTCTGTTTTCATTCATAAACATAGCATTTTGGCATACAAACTATAGCGTACTTAGTGAGAATTAAGAACAATGCATAACGGGAGGAAATTCAAGAATTGTTAGTATGCTGCATTGCTATGGTTGGAGAGGATAATAGGTGATATTCTCTATTAATTTAACCCTAAACTGGTCTCTAAGGTGGAGTTATTTAGAACCTATGGGTGTTTCTCTATGGTTTCCCTCACATAAAATGAAAACCCTGATACCCTAAGATACACATTACCTACAAGTACATTCCACAAAATGAAACAAGGAGAGAGAGAGAGCATGGAAAAAAAGAAAATTTTTATTTTTACTGCTATCTATTGTTTTCTTTCTGCAAGAAAAAGAGGAGGATTTAAAGAAACCTGTGATTAATAGCCTCCACTTTGAGGAATTCCTCCCTTGCCGCTGCAAATGAAAATCCCCCACCCTCTATCTCAATGTGTAATACAATTACAGATGCCTATGTTTTGTCTATCCATGCCTCCTCTTGAACAACAAAACAAAAATAAAAACTACAATGGCAATATTATGAGCAAGGTTTTTTTGGTTTTCTTTCTCCTGCCTTGAACTCGTGAGTTTCTGCCGAATGTTACCTTGGCCCTTTCGTTGTAGAGATGCTTGTGGATTCTGAACATACAAATTACCCAAATGAGCAATGTTTTTTTTCTTTTTTTCTTATATCCTGTTATCATCACAATTGTGACATTGTCGGGTTATAATTGAAAAAAAAGCCAAAAACACATAACATTTGCCCATCGTCGCAAATTACTGTCGTAATTTCACCCCAAATGTATTAGTGTTACTAAGCTCTATAGTTGCTACAGAGTTTCAAAATCTACATTTAGTTCATGTTGAGCAGTATCTACTAAGTTCATTAGCGATAGTGCTAACTAAGCTTCATAATATACACTGAGTTGCATAGTGTCAATCATGTTCTCTAGTGTCTACCGAGCTCGTAGTGTTAGTGATGTGAATCTAGCATTGACCAAGGCAAGGAATGTCAACCAAGTGATTCCATTTATACTAAGCTCGTAGTGTTAGTATTGACTGAGCCATGGAGAATCAACCAAGTGATTCAGTTATATGTCAAGTTTCACAGTGTTCACCGAGTCACAAAAGTGTTGACCAAGTTCAAACTACTTGGAAGTGATTAGTCTGAACCAAGCTTTTATGTCTACTGAGTGCATGATGATGTTGAGTGTTGATAATGGATTTTGAGTATTAGAACCCCATCGAGTTTGTCTTTAGAACTTGAGTGCCAACAACTGGGCTGACTTTGTGATCTTTGATGGAAATTTATGTGGTAGCTAACTTTGATGAATTGTAAATTGGATTGGTATATATGTAATGAATTGTATCATTATCTAAAAGATATAAGGAAATAAGCATGATGTGAATACAAAGAGCATAAGTGTGAATTAAGAAGGCTACAAGCATTATATGGGATAACAAAGATTTATCTATCATGCTAAGGTGATCTTCACATTTCAAAGGAATCTCAACTAGCAAATCAGAATTGTAGATCAAAGATCAACCACTAGTTCATCCTAGTAGGTGTATTAACTAAATCCTTTAATAGGGTAGACTTGACAGTCTTTGTAAAATCTCTTTACCAAGTGCATACTTCATTATATATTTTGTAAATCCTTTAACAAGGTGGATCTGGCTGTCCTTATTTCTCTTAGCAGGGAAGATCATCAAAAGTGATCAATTATAAGCCTTAACTAGCCAACTGTATACTAGAGTACTAAAGCTTGTGGGTATCATCCCCACCCCAATTTTACTTTCTATTTGGAAGGTTTCTAGGTCACCATATCTTGAGTCAAAAGTGTTGTGAATGTTTTGCTACTATCAATTTTTCATGCATGCAATTACATAAAAATATCATATGAAGGATTTTAATTGAAGAAATAAGTTGAAGTTTTATTGGTTCATGATTCACTCCTCCCTTCTTAGTAACCTAGCCTATCTTATATTTCCAACAATTGGTATCAGAGCATTGTGGTTCTTAGAGAAAAAGTTTATCAGCTTGAGCAAAGATAAGAGGTAATGGAAGTATATAGGCTAGATAAGTCTATTGACAATGAAAAGTTGGATTTGGAATTAGCCATTGGCAAATTGAAGAAAGCAAAGGAGCAACTCTCTCAATCATTGAAAAGAAGAAAAGATCTTGCAGTACAAATGAATGACAGTCTCTACATTGAAGAAATAATTGAAGATATATGTCCAGAAAGGAATTTAGATGAAGTTGATGAAGCAATCAAAGACCTATTAGAAAAGAATTTCAATCTTCAAGAAAAAGTTAGAAAGTTGAAAAGAAAACAAGAAATCTAGTCAGTAAGACTATGTGAAGTCATGGAAGAAAAATACAAATCCAAAGAAGAAATAGAAGTAAAGAACAATGAAATTCAACATCTATCCCTTTAGCAGGTAGACTTCATTGATTAGTTTACTAATGCAATGAAGAAATCATGAATCTAAGATCTGAAAATGAAAGACCACATAATGATCTTATTACTGAAAAGAAAACCAATGAAAGAATGTTGAAATCTTAAGAAAGCATGAATCAATTGAATGAGAAAAGTCAGTTTAGACACAAAGGTAAAGCAGGAATAGGATACACAAAAGAAGGTGAATCATCTAAGCAAGTAGCTCAAAAGAATCAAAGGCCTACTTGCAATCATTGTGGTAAGCTAGGTCATACATCAAACAAATGTTGGAGTAATGGTAAAGAAAAATTCAATGAAAAGTGTTACAATTGAAGTAAGCTTGAACATAGAGCAAGTGAATGCAAGGATACATCTAAGTTTGAAGGTAAATGTCACAAGTGAAAGAAACAAGGACAAAAATTCTCTAAATGAGAAACCAAGATATTGAATTGAGCAGAATAGATTGTAAAAGCTATATTTGGATGGGACTATAATACATGGTTTAGATGCCATTACTATGGAGAATTTGGGCATGTTAGAGAAAATTGTGTGAAACATTACATGAGGAAAAGAGACACCACTAGAAGATGTTTCATTTGTACAGAACTTGGACACCTTGCCAAGAACTGTATGAACACTAGAAGGATTGAAGATGAAAAGAAAGCTAGAGTTGATAACATCAGAAAGTAGATGAAGCAGAAATGGATTCCAAAATATTCTAAAAATGCAAGTCCAAGTCATGAAGCAGATGTCGCTCAAGAGTTAGGTGACTCAAGCATCTCAACTTGAATTCCTATGAGAATAACTGGAACTGAGACTCTGAAGTAGACATCTCACATTAGTTCTAGCAAAAAAGAAGAAGAGATCCATATTAGCATTTAAGATGCAAATGGATCACTGAGTGAATGTGGAAACTAAAGACGTTACCAAGCTCGGTCGATTCGCAAGACCCTGCCGAGCAAGGTCAAGATACACTAAAACATTATGTGGACACCAAGTAATAATGAGTTCATTGAGCTATGAATGAATCTACTAAGCATTAAGGTTGAACCGAGCGGAAGATAGTCTATCATTGAATGAGTGAACATACCAAGCATTTATGGCATTTAGAAGTGCACATTTGTCAAAAGGGAGGAAATTGAATTCATTTTTCACCATGAATTTTAGAGAACTATTTGCAAAAGGTGATTTCTTTGCTTCTAAGTGATCTGTGTGTTTGTTGTTGAATATTTTTGTGTTTTCATAAACCCTACCAAGCATGGCATCTTGCAGTAGCAAAACTAGGAGAGGAACTGAGATGTTGGTTCGAGGAGTCAATTGGAAGGCACCTAACTTAAAATTGGGTCCAACAATTGTAGAAGCACTTGACCCAACTAGAGCTCAATCACATATTCTAGCCAAGGTATTACTTATTAAAAATATTTGTTCACATTTTCATTGTTTGGTATAAGAACTTGGAACCCTAGAGATGGATGAGACTCTAGAAAAGTTATGTGTGAATGGTGTGTTGAAACCCGAGCATCAACATTTGGAGACCAAGGGTTTGACACACATTCTGCATATGCCCCGAGACTTTTAGATAAAATGGATAAGATTTATCCTCAGCCATGCACATAATGGGTAATTATGGTTGTAGTAGACTATTCAAATTACAAAGAAGATGATTCATAGGATCAAAGGACTCCTAATGTTGAACAAAGACAAGACTACCAAAACCCTAAGTCAGGTAGAACTAGAAAACAAGACTCTTGTCGAGTGGGATGGAAGAGGAATGAAGATCAACAATGTCACAAACATGGAACTAAAAGTTAGAATTCGTGTGATTTCTCATAATATATATAACTCCAATCATCTCAATAATGTGTCGTGTGAGGCAGTTGATTTGGCTCTCAAAGTAGTGAAGAACAACATGTCCTTTGACCTTGCCAAGTTAATATTGAATCAATTCAACAAGAACATAGAGAGCATCAAGACTTCCAAAAATAATCTATGTAAGTTTGGTTCACTCTTAACTTGTTTATTCTTCTATGTGAAAAAATTCTTCCCTTCTAAAGGTTTAGTCTAATGTAAAAAATATGTACTAGTTTTGTATCATATTAATGAATATATAGTAGAGATGGGTGAAAATTTTGTCAATATAATGAATAACTATTTTGATTCATTCAAGGAAAAGATGAATAACATATATAGAATACCTAAGAAAATTTTAGAAGACTACAAGGATAATATTTGTTTCATGGTAGACTGTGACAAAGTGTACATTTAAGCAGTCAAACCTAGAGTGATGTGGGTTAAGCCTCTAAACTATGAGGTTAACATTGATGACACCAAGGATATGAAGCACTGCTGAATGAACCTATAGATCCCAAGGCCACATATTTTGGTACTTATAAAGAAGTAAAGGTGAGGATAGAGCTTGAAGTTAAGCTTCCTCAAGAAATTAACAAAGGAAAGAAGAGGATAAAAAACTAAAGCAAGAAAGTTCTACTCTCCTATTGACTAAAGGAAAAGGAGATGATGTAGAGGATAAAGTAGAAGAAACAAAGTCAGAGGAAGAAGATCCTACAAGGAAGAAAGGTAAGGTTATTATAACCAGACCTACTAAGTCATCTACTACTATATTCACAAGAAGGACATCAAGATCAAGTAAGAAATTGAATTTCGGAGAGGAGGATGCGGAGGAAATTATTTTTAAAAGGCCTCCACCTACATTTCAAGAAAAATTAAAGGAAAAAAAAGTGGAGTTGGAATGGAAAACTTCAAATCTCTTAGATATGAGACTAGGAATGTAGATGAGAAAAAGTAGGTTGAAGTCATGATGATGTCAAAATTGGGTAAGTCGAAGTACTCTCCTAAATAACTTGTATAGAAAATTCCTAATGAGCTTATGTAAGCAATCAGGCTGAGATGGGAGCATGCTAAGAAAACTGCAAAAGATATATTTGAAAAGACTTTGAGACAACTCATGTCGAGTCTTAAAGACAAAGAGGTGAAAGAATCCATGAAGAAAAATGAGGAAAAGCTCACTCTTAAATTCAACACATGCATGATATTGGTAAATGACATTGAACATGTGGTGAAGACAACTACAACCACATGGAAGAATGTTTACAAACTTCATCAATCGAGTGATTTTATTGTTCATGTTAGTAACAAGGATGATGATGATGACAAGGAAGATGATGATAATAATGATAAAGAAGATATAGAAACATAAGATGTAAATCTAGATGATGAGGAGGAAGAATAGAAAGCTATAGAGGAGAATCTCCTCAAGATTCAAAGTATTGAGGAAACTAACCCGAAAAAGATTGCAGTAGCAGTAATGGCCTCATTTCCTCATTCTCTAAGAAAAGATTTAATACCATCAAGCTCTGAGAAAGATTTTGCCAAGTTGGTTGTGGAAACAATGGAAACATCAAGCAACAAACCAATCTTTGCACCTATTCAACTAAGTATCATATTGATTGAAGTGAACATCACTTCATCGACCAAGCAACAAGTGCCACCATCATCAGATTTGGCTATATAGCAACAAGCTATTTCTACTATCATTGATGTTAGTGAACAAATTGTCTTCCAAATAAATAGATAAAAATTAACTTCAAAATGCCTAGAAAGGAAGATAAAATCAACATTAATAGTTGGGTCACTTCGCTATTGAAAAAGTGTAAGCACCGTCTAAATTTATCTGAGTATAGCTCCCTATGTAAGATTTACAATAAATCAACTACACTATGATTGATAATTCTTTTAGCCTGAAAGAAAGAAAGGTTTACAAACATCTATCTGTAAACACAATGTAGATGAAAAATGACTAATTGACTAAAACGAAATAAACAATAAATGACACAATGTTCATTTACCCAAATGTTGCATTACATAAAGAACATAGAGAGAAAGATGAAATTCTAAACACACAAACAACTAAAGCACAAAGTCCCAAAATATAACTATGGCAGTAATCATATATACCAAACTGCATTTAGAGATAACCAAGATAATGCAACGATAAATATTGATCAGGAATTTAACAAATTAACTCAAAGTTTTGATGTATTAAAATACTTCTCCTCTGAACACAACAAAATAAAACTGACTTTGTTGTTTGATACATACAAAACCACTATCTGGAAAAATATCTCCCTTCTCTCCCTGTATTCATAGTCCCTAATTATATTGTCACTCAAAGACTCTCAAGCCAAATCAAGAAAAACTAGAATCCTGCTTCTTACTTTAGGTTGCATATTTATTTCTTCTCTCTAAAGTTTCTTTTTAGTTTTCCCAAAACTGATTCTTGAAAAAGTTAGTTATTAATATTTCACTCTACTTCACTCCGAGAGTCTTCCCATACCTGATATCTTTTTATTATTACTATGATATGAGGTTTACTTAAATAGTTTTCCCATATTCTCAACATTGGGATACTTTTGATTGATGACACTTCATAGAAATGTCAAGTATTTTATATGAGATCATTGCCACTTGGCTCTAAACCTTTCATCTAATTATTGTCTCCCATATCACTTCAACCCATGCTTCTCGTGTTTCTCCTTCTCTAACTTGGAGACTAAAACTAAGTCCATTTTATTTGTGAGAACCTCTAGTGTTTGCTATCATAATTTATCAGATTGATGGTAAAGGGACATGACACTACATTGCCAGTTCATCTATTTAGTCTTAAAGACATTATCGAATATGCTTAGATATAATGTCAAACATGTTGCACACTTCTTTATTGGTTGATCCCAACTCGTCATATGTACACTTGACAGTGGAAGCATATACATTTTTATTAAGCTTGGCTTTGGTGATGATGAATTTTGTTTGTATCAAGCTTCATAGGTCATAATCCCTTCGAAATTTCCACATTTGGACCTTTTCATACACAAGACTCTCTTATGGAATTATGCAGTTGTCTGATGTCATGAGTTCGTCACATTCCCTTCATTGTAGATGATTGTAGAGAAGGATTGGAGTTATTGTAAGCATCGTTCTTCTGCAACAAGTGGACTTGGGATCCAATGCATGATGCTATGGGAATCTTCTTTAAATCTTCATTGATATTCAATGCTCTATTGAGCAGTTTAGAGATGTCCCATGTGACTCCATGATCAACTATAGTCATGATCAGTTCCTTCTATTCAATTAATATTTTATCAAACATATTAAAATTTGACCTCTCTTTGAGGTTAGAATGAGCAGAGCTTATTAAAGACTATCCATGTGGTGGCCACAAATTTTAGGCTCTTCACATCTAACAAGAAAAAGGGTTTGGGTTATCATGTGTTGTAGCTAGCACCTATATTCACCTGTTTAGGTGATCACCTTTGTATGGGTTAAAAATTTGATATCTTGGGTCATAGAAATGATATTTACCATTTTGCCAAATACTTTACCACTTCTTCTATCTTCATATACCTGGGCTCAAGCATATGATAAATAATCTTTTCCCATCTTTGACTATCATGAATTATGATGCTCGATTAGGTTTTTGGAGTGACAACATCTCTTTGTGTTTTTATGGAGGACTCAAGAACATGGTTGGGTTTTATTATAGAGAGACTTGATCTACTTTTGATGATTGAACATTGGGAATTGATGAAACTTGATCCCTACGTCCCTTCACCTTTTTCATCATATAGGAATCAAAAGGTAGGATTGGGGTGCCTGTGGTCTCTAATGGGGTTCAAGAATCTAGTCAAGCATTTCCTATGTGCAGTTGGTCTGCCAACATATGGAGAGAGAAAATAAATTTGACTTTCATCCCTTCACCTCTTGCAGCCAATGAGGTTAGACAAGGCAATGTGAATGTATTTCTGTGTGCTAGTCCTTCTATTGAGAAATTCTCCCATGGATGCGAATTATATTGAGAGAGATATTCAAATTGTCAATTATTTCATTGCTTTGGAACCTCCATGCATAGACCTCTCACATGTGACATTATCAAACACCTAGGAACATTCTATCCTAGTAATCATACCTATGTAATTTGGGATCCAAATGTGAGCACGTCTTCTTTGCTAGTTAGGTTCAATATTTTGTGACATACCTTGATTCTTTCAGGCTTAGATTTTCCATATCAAAATTAGATTTATCATTCATTACTTCTACACAATCAAATTATTTGTTAGGATTCATTCTTGAGGAAATCCACTACTGTCAACATTTTCTCTAATCATTTGGATCTACTTTCAATATTGCATGACTCTAACCATTGGAAACTATAGGAGGGAAATCTAATAGAATGAATTGAACTGAATCTACCCAGATGTTTTTCCAAGATGTGAGAATGCTCAAAGTTGCACACAACTTCTCTATTCCAATGACAACCTTTGTAACTACTTGTGGATGACCGATCACTTCCATCAACCTTTTTATGAGATGTATGTGATTCCACAGATAATCATTTTTTGTGGAGTTAGTTATCTCCCTTTAGTATCTTTCTTAATTACATCATTTTGTGACATAATTAATATCAAGCCTTTACTCACCAAATGACCAGGTGCATATTGATATCTTTAGAACTACTGAATACTACTCAATTTGGTTATTAGGACTACAAATACCTTTTCCAAGTCCACATCTTAATGGAATCATTATCTTCACTTGAACTTGAATGATCACAAGATCATATTTGTGTATATATAAGCCTTAGAACCTTTGACCTAGATAGAGGGAAGACATCTATGAGGTAGTCCAAATCGAAAAAGATCTATATAGGCATATTTATCCAAATTGAGCCAATCTCATGAGTCTAAAATCTCTTTTTGAATTGGGTCTCTGAATCTGAGCACTAAACCTCTTGTTTGGAGAATTTGAACATTTGTGAACCAATATGAACTTGCATGAACCTATAGGAATCTTCATAAAATAACCTAAATCATATATTCTATGCCAAAGAATCTTCTGCATTTGAACTTAACCTATTCTTTGAATATGAGTGTTCTAATCTAATACATGAGTCTCTTGAATCCACATGCTTCTAAATTTTGAATCATATGAACTATTAAACCTCTGAACTCTGATTTGGACCTCTGAACAATTTGTACCTATAGGGTGAACTACCTCAAACCATAAGAAGCAAGATGAATCAAAATAAACCATTTACACCCGCTTCATCAAATTGAACTACTTCAAACTACTTTGAACTTAGTTTGAAGAGGTTCAAGACCCAATACTAAAGTTTAAATACTAGGGTCTATATGGGTACCAACATGGGATCTAACTGTGGGGTTATTTTTCTCACAAAAACAAATAACTCTAGCAATCTCTGGGAAAAGATGAGTGCCTTATCCATTGGATAAATAGAGTCACTTAAAAAAGGAAAACTAAGAGTTTCTTGCAAAGATGGTTGAGGGGAGCAATGCAAAACCAACCAATCTAAACACCTAAACTACCGGCAAGCACAAAGCTTGGACATTATTCAAACTAACACTACGCACACCAAAAGCATATTTATAATATATACAAAGGTAGGAAGAGAGCCTACCACAAGAACCAAAAGTAAGAAAAAGTCACGTGAATCCATTTATTGGTTGGGAGAAGTAGGAGGCTTTTTGCAACAACAAATCATGTCTTAATGGAGAAGCTCCACACCATTTCCAACTAGAAAATTCTTCAATGCCAAACCTCAAGCTAAAGTCACATATAAATATGTTGACCAAGTACTTATTCTTGAAAAACCATAACTCATCATAGCACTCTTTTTCCCCTAAGCATTGATCTTCAACATTCATCCGGCCAGGTTTCACTTCAAACTTTAAAAAAAAATGAAGAAACCTCCTCAAGAAAAGATGCATAGAATCTAGAAATATTGTCACCAAGACTCACCCTTTGCATATGACATTTGATATCACGATCAACTTGCAGGAAAAGATATGCATGATACAACATAGGGTCAATTTTCAAGTATATCTTCTCCTCATCCCTTTGAATCAAACTATCATCAAGCATGCAATGTATTATATCTTTTCTCTTTCCCAAAGTGTCATCAATTCCATAATCCAAATTACCAAAGCCACACATAGAAGAATGAAAAGAAAAGTTATCAATGAATGTTTCATTTTCAATTTGATCTAAATGAATACCTAAGTCATTATTGACTCTTGAGATGATCCAATTTAAGTGATGATAGAAATTCATGTATGGTTTCTTCTTCGTCATTAAGAAGAGTATCCTTCAACATCCCAACCAAGTCATCAATGAGTTGAAAGTCATTTTCATACCCTCTTTTCTAAAAAATAATTTGAATGTGAGAAGCTTCAGCTAAAGGCATCTTTACCTCATCACAAACATCACTTTTATTTTCAAATTGACAAGGTTCTTCGATGGGCTAATCGCCGATTTCACAATAGGACAGATTACTTTTAGCCTTCTTATTAAAAACAAAAGATTCAAAATTTGCTAATATATCATTGGTAGTTTTTTCACAAATAGGAACTTTTACAACAAGATGACCATTATTAATTTAAAATTCCAAGCTTTCTAAAACTAGAGAAACAAAATTTTTAGGAGCACCTTTATTGATGTTTCCCTATGTGTTGTCATGATTAGCAAGGACTACATAGTTCTGAGCAATGAAGTAAGATGATGTTACTAGAAGTTATTCTTCTTTGACTATCAACCTTTCTTTATCTTTGTTGTCACTGTTGCCATGGTTCTCACTCTCAGCTTCAGTGTTCTCAATTACCCATGTCTAGTTTACTTGTGGTTGAATTATGACTGCTTGGATTTCTTGTTCACTCATGATGAGGTGATTGAGCTAAAGGGATGAAACTGAGATAACCAAAGCTTCTTCTTCATCAACTTTCAACTCTTCATTTAGTTTTGATACCCTTTTCTGATATACTTGCAGCATGTTACTCTTTTCTTCTAACTCTTTCAACTTGTGAAATTTGACACAAAGGCTTCTCCACAATAGCCAAGATGTGGCATCATCTTCCAAGCTTATATTATTCCTAACAGCTCAAGAAACACTCTCTTTATAGCTGTCCACAAATTCGTGCAACACTTTATCCTCCATCAAATAAAGTTCCATGAGAGTGGGATTTGGCATTCTCATGACTTTCATATTTGGCATGGTCTTTATATAGAGGTGCCAATCTCCTGCACATATAGATAATCATAAAATTGAGGAAATAATTATAGACATTGATCTTCATTTCTGGATCCCCAGTAGAGTCGCCAAAATCTATTAGTGAACATATTGTCTTCCAAAGAAATAGATACAAATTAACTCCAAAATTCCCAAAAAAGAAGATTAAATCAACACTAATAGTTGGATCACTTTTCTATTGAAAAAGCATAAGAGGGCAAGTTCCCTTTAAATTTATTCAGGTATAGCTCCCCGTGTAAGATTTACAATAAACACTATGATTGATAATGCTTTTAACCCAAAAACAAGAAAGGTTTACAAACATCTATCTGTAAACACAATGTAGATGTGGAAAGACTAACTAACTGAAAGGAATTAAACAATAAATGACACCAAGTTCATTTACCCAAATGCTACATTAGATAAAGGATGTAGAGAGAAAGACAAAATTCCAAACACACAAACAACTAAAGCACAAAGTCCCAAAATATAACTGTGATAGTAATCATATATACCAAACTGTATTCAGAGATAACCAAGATAATGCAAAGATCAACATTAATCAGTAATTTAACACATAAACTCAAAGTTCTGATGTATTAAAATACTCCTCCTCTGAAGACAACAAAATAAAACTGACTCTATTTTTTGATACATACAAAACCACTATTTGGAAAAATATCTCCCTTCTATCCCTATATTCATGGTCCCTAATTTTGTTGTCGCTCAAAGTCTTTCCAACCAAATTTAGAAAAATTGGGCCCCTGCTTCTTACTTCAGGTTGCATATTTACTTATTCTTTTGGAAGTTTCTTTTCAGTTAAACCCATGCTCTCATCTGATTATTGTCTCCCATATCACTTAAACCCGTGCTCTCATGTTTATCCTTCTCTAACTTGGAGACTAAAACAAAGTCCATTTTAATTGTAAGAACCTCTAGTGTCTTCTATCATAATTTATCAGGTTGATGATAAAGGGATAGGACACTACATTGCCAGTTCATCTTTTTAGTCTTAAAAAAATTATCAAATATGCTTAGACATAATGCCAAACATGTTGCACACTTCTTCATGGGTTGATTCCCATCTTGTCATATCTACACTTGACAGTGGAAGCATATACATTTATATTATGCTTGGCTTTGGTGATGATGAATTATATTTGTATCGAGCTTCACAGGTCATAATCCCTTCAAACTTTCCACATTTGGACCTATTGGTACCCAAGACTCTCCTCTAGAATTATGCAGTTGTCTGATACCACGAGTTCATCACATTATCTTCACTGTAGATGATTGCAGAGAAGGACTGGAGTTACTGTGAGCATCATTCTTTTGCAACAGGGGGACTCGAGCTCTGATGCATGATGCTATGGGAATCTTCTTTATATCTTCATTCATATTCAATACGTTGTTGAGCAGTTCAGAGATATCCCCTGTGACTCCATGATCAACTCCAGTGGTGATCAGTTCCTTCTATTCAATTGATATTTTGTCAAACAGATTAAAATTTGACCCCTCTTTGAGGTTAGAATGAGCAAAGCTTATTGAAGATTATCCATGCAATCTGTCATGGTCACAAATCGTAGGTCTCTTCATATCTAATAAGAAAAAGGGTTCAAGTTATCATGTGTTGTAGCCAACACCTATATTCACTTGTTCGGGTGATCACCTCTGCATGTGTTAAAAATTTTGATATCTCGTGTCATAGCAATGGTATTTACCATTTTTCCAAACACTTTGCCACTTCTTCTGTATTCATATACCTGGGCTCGAGCATATGAGAAACAATCTCTAACCCATCTCTCAATATCATGAATTATGACGCTCGATTAGGTCTTTGGAGTGACAACATCTCCTTGTGTTGTTGTGGAGAACCCAAGAACACAGTTGGTTTTTATTATAGAGAGACCTAATCTTCTTCTAATGATTGAACATTGGAATTGATGAAACTTGACCCCACATCTCTTCACCTTTAAGAAAATG
>CM053786.1:841461737-841754237 GCA_028749045.1 Cupressus sempervirens | reverse complement strand
GTATTGAGGTTGATAGTTCACAACCTATTTTGATTTAATTAGCAGGCATTGTCCAAAAATTCAATGAAGATCTGAATGGACAAGATAAGTTGTTGCAAAGAGCAGAGAGGAAATTTGAGAACAAGGTATTGGAACATGTAGCTCAGAAAATTTTAATACATCAAGTAGAATTTTCTACTATTCTCAGTTCATTGGAGAGATTTGCAAATAATGTAACTTCATTATTTAGTATGTTGTGTGATACATCTATCTTCACCTAGGGAATCAATGAAAAATTATCTAAGATAGATGAAGACTTGAAGGTAAATGCACACTAGTTGTCACTTGACCCAAGCTATAGTTTTGCTCACTATTCAAAGATTAGTTATCTAACAAATTTACAAGTATAATTATTAAGGGAAGAAGCCAGGATTAGGGCCAAAGTCATAGATATCCAAGGTATGATTCTTCCAAACATGGATGCATTGTAGAAACACATTGTACATGCCAAGACATTCATCCATGAAAATAAATTCTCCATAGATGATCACATAATGGAGTTATCAGCATAAGTATAGATTGCATTGCATGCAAGCAAGGTGTTACAGGAAAATTGGCACAAGACAATGGCAATAATTTTGAAGGTACATTTTGATTTCTTGTCACATTTGGTAATACCATATATTATGCACCTTTTGCATTTATGTCACAAAGGGGGATATATATATATATATATATATAGAGAGAGAGAGAGAGAGAGGTGTGTGTGTGTGTGTGTGTGTGTGTATATATATATGGAGAATATTGGGGAGAAGTATAATATGAGATATATGTGTATAGATGTGATATATGTATGGGGGAGTAGCACAATATTATATAGAAAGAATCTTTTACAAAAATAAGTTTGAAAAATCTCAAAAGCAGAGTATGTTACTGAGTTGAAGACATAGGATGGAGATAAAAGAATGCTTTGGACTCAAAATTTTGAGCATTTAGTTTTGGATCGATAAGTGTTTTTGTCACTAATGCCAAAGGGAGAGTTTGTTGACATTAAGGTCAAGTTTGTTTATTAGTGACTCACACTTAGTCAATTGGTTAAGCTACTAATGAGCTTATTTTTATTTTGCATTGTTAACCGAGTGCTACAAGTACTATCGAGTAAAATAGTTGTTACCAATTTCTATAGTTGCTACTGAGATTTAGAATCTACATTTAGTTCATGTTGAGTAGTATCTACCGAGTTCATCAATGATAGTGCTAATTGAGCTTCACAGTATTAACTGAATTGCATAGTGTCAACCATGTTTTACAATGTCTATTGAGATCGCAATGTCAGTGATGTGAGTCTAGTGGTGATCGAGCCAAGGAATGTTAGCCAAGTGATTATGTTTATACTGAGCTTGTAGTGTTAGTGTTGACTAAGCCATGGAGTGTCAACAAAGTAATTTAGTTTATATGTCAAGTTTCACAATGTTCACCGAGTCACACAAGTGTTGACCAAGTTGAAGCTACTTGGAAGTGATTAGTATGAACTGAGCTTCTATGTCTACCAAGTACATGATGATGCTGAGTGTTGACAATTGTTGTCGAGTATCAAAACCTCACTGAGTTTGTCTTCAAAACCTGAGTGTTAATAGTTGGGCTGACTTTGTGGTATTTGATGGAAATCTATGTTGTAGCTGAATTTGATAAATTATAAATTGGATTGGTGTATATATAATGAATTGTATCATATCCAAAAGATATAAGGAAGTAAGTATGATGTGAATATAAAGACCAAAAGTGTGAATTAAGAAGGCTGCAAGTAGTATAAGGGACAACAAAGATTTATCTATCACAACAAGGTGATCTTCACATTTCAAAGGAATCTTTACTAGCAAATTAGAGTTGCAGATTAGAGGTCAACCACTGGTTCATCCTAACAGGTGTATCAGCTAAATCCTTTAATAGAATGGACTTAACAGTCTTTGTAAAATCTCTTTACTGAGTGCATACTTCATTGTATGTTTTGTAAATCCTCTAACAAGGTGGACCTAGAAGTTCTTATTGCTCTAAACAAGGAAGATCATTAGAAGTGATAAATTGTAAGTGTTGGTGTAAATAAGTATTTACTTATTACACTTACTTAAGTTTACTTAGGTTAATGCATTGTTTTATTATTTTTATTTGTGAGACATTTAGGAGTTTGCGCACCTTTTTGAGTTTTCATGTAGACAACATAGGAGTACACAACTCTATTTTAGCACATGGTGTCTACAACACTATTTTGCATGTCACACCCTTGTAGGCTTATCCTCTCATCACCGCACTTACTTCCATGCTTAATGGAGGATAACCCATATTTGGTGGACATGTGCTTGGTTGTATGACACATCATGGTGTTGATTACGAGACATTCTAGATGTATCTCAGAGGCCTTTATATACAGGCACTCATAGTGTACTTTTACATTACATTGCATGGCATATTGAATACATTGTCATTCTGATCATTATCTCTCTCTTTGGTCTAATGTGTGCTTGTGTTTGAGTTCTTAGTTCTTGGGTGAATTTTTCTCTTAGGCAAATTCTTACATGGTATCAGAGCAACTTGGAGATTTTCTCATCACATAGCTGTTCGAGACCACACTTGCTTCATCACCTCAGCCCAAATCTAGAGTATTGTAGAAATTAGGAGCATCTAGAGCCAAATCTGACCTCGCCATTGTGTTCAAAATGCTAAATTGGTGAAAATTGACTATAAACTTGGCTACCTTGGCCCAAAGTCGACCATGAGGCAAATTTTTTTTATAAATTGGAACCTGGAGGCCCCAATTTGCAGTATGGGTATGGGTATTTTTTGCAGATTTAATTGATTAATTTCATATCTGCAATCTATTTTTCTCTGCATTTTCATTTTCTGTCAAAATATTTGCAGAAATTTTTTTAATTCTTTTCCTAGCAGAGAATTTTTTTTAAGCAGACCTGGGCAGTGGCAAATCGGATCTACCCTTTTTTGAGGGTATTTTATGTCTACGCAGGAAATTTTATCTTGTAAATTTTCGTGGGGATTGACAATTGCACTGGCCGTATTGGTCACAGCATAAGTAGTTGCCTCTGTTTCAACTTCTGTCTCAGCCTGCATAGATTCTGACAAGGGAGCCCCAAAAACCAGCCCGACAACTCTACCAACGACTCACTGTTTGTTTATCAATTGCGCCTTTTCTTTATAAAGTTTGTAGACTCCCATTATGGCATTGATGTGGGATTATATCCCACACCGCCAGCACCATTTTTAAGAACTTTCAGGCTCCTATTCGATTTCTCAACATCTTGTGCCACAGAGTTCACAACAGTCTCGCAACGATCTTATTTCGACGCGAGTTTATCTTTTCCAGGCGCGAGTTTAGCTTTTGCACTTTTCAACTTGCGAGACAGGTTTTCGACGTTGTTTGAGGAAAATTCGATGCTGTTGTTCTTTACTTTCAGCTAGGTTTCCTGTATTTTGGCAAAATCCTTTGGAGTTTTCGGTGGTGCGCTGTATCAAAAGTTTTTCGACATGTCTCCCACCCACACCCACGCGAAGGCCTGCAATAGCGCCACGCAGCCTTTCTTTGACCTCCCCGCAGAAAATGAATACCTACTAGCCACGTGTCTCCACTGACTCAAATTTTCCATGTCCTTAACATGCTGGCAGCCACACATCAGTCCTAGTACTTCCACATCACCTGTGGAAACTGGCCATGTTTTGCCACATCATCGTATGGCACCAGACACGTGTTCATCCGTATAGTACGGACACATCTAGTAAGCATAACACTGAGTTAAAATTGACAACCATTTGATCGTCATTTCCAAGAGTTTTATAGCTACAGTGATGCACTAATACATTTGGTACCAAATTGCAATGGCAGTGTCATTGCAGTTTTTCCATCACAACCTTGTCGTCGTCGCAATTGCGACGACGATAAGGTTGTGACGGAAAAATTGCAACAGCACTACTGTTACAATTTGGTACCAAATGTATTAGTGATGACTATTTGACTATCAAATTTAGACTCGCAAATTTTTCTTCAAACCCCTCTCTAGATTGCTTTTCAATTTGGCAGCCTGACTTTGCAAGCCCTTAATACTGACATCCAGACTCTAATTTAGGTGCAATTTTTTTGAAATTGGGTAGAATTTCCTGAATTTTCTAGTGGTGGTGTTGTTTTCTAGTTTTGGTGCACATATTTTGCAAAAATTGCATTTTTTGGCAATTGTACCTACATAATCCTACATTTTACAACTTCAGAAGCTCCGTATGGGCACATTTGGTCACTTTTTCAAGTTCTATTTTTTCTGAAAGTGTGTATTTTTTTGTCTACTTTCCAGATCCAAAGTTAGATTCTAGGTTTGTGTGGACCAATTTCTCACTTTCAAAATTAGGCCTTCTTTGGCATTGTAAAGCTTTGGTTCTTTTTTAGAATTGTTGTAAAACTAAGCTACAATGCTTAAGTGAAAAATTTAAGCCTCATAAGGTAGTTGTAAAAGAAAAATTAGAAAGTCCACTTTGTTCATTTTGACAAGTGGCCCATTGTAAACACACTACTTATAAAGTGCCAAAAGCATCTTTTTTGGGGGGGTCTTTTGATTGAGTGAAAAGGGGGGGGGGGGGGGTGTACTATGTTTCTTGTGTCTCTTTTGTGCTCTTTTAATTTTCTCTATTATGGGTTTTAAATGTCCTCCTTTAACTTCACACAACTATTCTACATGGAAAGAGATTGCATGGAGTAGATTAATGGAAAAAGAATATAGTTTGTATGTTGATGGTACAATTACCAAACTTACTGATGCTAAAGAACTCATTGATTGGAAAAGAAAAAAACCAACAGGCTTTAGGTGTTATCAAGAGTTGTGTACAAGGGGATCTTCTCTTTCACATTAAAAATTGTTCAGAATCTAAAGAAGCTTGGGATAAACTTGAACAGTTGTATGGTAAGGTGGATGAAGAAAAGGGATTTTAGATTGAGGATGATCTACTTCTCTTGGATCCAAAGAATTATGACACAATTCAGGATTACATCATCAAAGTCAATGAGTATAGGGCACTTCTTAAAGATTGTGGAAATCCCATGAAAGATGACAGGTTGATTCATCACATCCTGAAGAGGCTACCTTCTGAGTATGCCAACTTTGGTTCGAGTTTTAATACTCACAGGTTAACCAAGGGATCTGCTTACCAGAAGCCTTCCTTTGATAGATTTGCAAACATGTTGATTATTGAACAATCTCACTTGGTGGATTTTGGACTTCTCAAGTCATCTAAGACCAAAACCTTGGTGGCTAGTGATGATCAGAAATCTAGTCAAGGGGGGAAAAGCAACAAGAAGAAGAAGTAGTGGAAGCAGAAATCACAATCTGAGACACAATAATCCTCCTCTCAACAAGGTAATTCTTCTTCAAACAAGAAGGGAAGTAATGAAAAGAAGGAAAAACTCTTTTGAGCATACTGTAAAAAGCCAAATCATGATGAGCATCATTGCAAGACAAAAAGAATCGATGAGTTAGAAAATCTACTCAAGAAGAACAAGATTCAAGTGCCAAGTACTTCCAAGGATTCTACTCCAACCTCTTTGAAGGGTAAAGGTCAAGCACTTATGGAAAACACAAGTTCTTCGGAATGTATACTTGACTCAGGTGCCTCTTACCATATGGGTTCTTCAAAGGATGACTTTTCTTCATTGAAGCAATCAAAGGTGCCACACATCTTCATAGGAGATGATACTAAAATGGAAGTTGAAGGGAAAGGACATGTAGAAATGGAAAATGGGGAATTCAAAGATGTTCTCTACATTAAAAATCTAAGCTCCAATCTCCTATCAGTTTACCAAATCACTCACGTTGGAGATGGTCATAAGGTTGAGTTCCTTCCAGATTCAGTGATGGTGTGAATTCTCAAAGATGATTCATTGGTAGCAGTGGGGAAAGTCAATGATGACAAGAGGCTTTATTCCTTCTCCCACTTTGTGCCTAAGAGTCCTTCCCAAGTCTTATTGACTCACTTTACTTCACAAATCAACTTATGGCATGAGCAGTTTGGTCACCTTGACTTCCGCTCGCTTTAGCAACTTTGCTCAAAACACATGGTCAAAGGTCTACCTAATATCAACTTTTCTAAGGGAGAGTGTTCATCTTGTTCAGTGGATATGAATCTCAAGGAGAAGTATATTAAAGGGAAGTCTTCTTGAGCTCCAATTGTTCTTTAGCTAATTCACATGGTATTAGCAAGTCCCTTTGCAATGACTTCAATCAGCCAAGGCCACTACATACTCATATTTGTTGATGACTTTTTGAGATTCACTTGGGTCTTCTTCCTTCATCGCAAGAATGAAGTGGTTAATAAGCTTCAAGACTTCAAGACTCATGTTGAACACAAGTCAAGGAAAGCCATCAAAGTACTAAGGGTGGACAATGAGAACAGATATGTTGACAAAAGACTTAAGAACTTTTGCAAAATTGAGGGGATTGATCTTCAGAACTCACCAACATTTAGTCCACACAAGATAGATGTTGCAGCTATGAGGATTAGGAATGTCAAGACCATGGCAAGTTTCATGATAAAGGCCAAGTCTCTTGATCCTACATTAGAAGTTGAAGCCATTAGTGTAGACACCTAAAAACCTTTAGAAAATAAAGTATTTTTATTTTTTGAAAAATTCTTGATGACATCATCATTTATTAATTAATTAATTAATTAATTTTTATGCCATTAAATCCCTTTATCTTAATTAAAAATATTTAATTAAGGAATCCCTCCCAAAAATGTTTAAATCTTATTTAAGCATTATTTCCTTATTTATTAACTATTTAATTAATAAATTGACCAAAAAACCCAAAATAAATAAATAAAACTTTTTTTGCCCAAAACTTGGCCAATTTCCTTAAGACCACTAACCTCTTCCAAAATTTTCTAATCCTTCTTTAATTTTGATTAAAGGCTAATCCCATCATTTCCTACCCATAATCCCAACTCAAAATATTTAATTAAGATTAAATATTAATCCTCATGTTTATTAAAAAAGTTTTAATAAACATCTCCTCAACCCAAACCCTTGAAATATATAAAACTTTATTTATTTCCTAAAAATCTAATTTATCCTCATCCTAAGAAGTTCTAGACTCTTCTAGAAAGTCTTCATCCTCATGCTAGGAAGTTCTAGACTATTCTAGAAAGTCTTTATCCTCATCCAAAGTCTAGACTCTTCTAGAAGATGTCTTTAAACCTAATCCTAATCCCCTCCCAACCTTGTCACATTCCCTAAACATGGGTTAAGACTTACTAACCCAAGCCAAAGTTAACAAATATATCCTCCTTCACCCACCCTCATTAAATGCCATCCACTTGCCTATCCCTAAGCTAATCCTAAACCATCCTAATCCATCCTCTAATCATTTGCACAATCCTAAGCAAGTTTAAAACCTTCTTAATCAAGCCCAAGTCGAAATTCCTCTCATCTCCCTCAAAATATCCCAACCATAAAACTTTATGAAGCCCACTAGGCCATAAATGACTCTTCCAAGCCCTTTTATTGCTCTTACAAGCCATTATGAGGGTCTTTATGAAGATTTTATCCCTTGAGCCTCCTTTGTTGACTCATCCTTCCCCTTTCCTCCATCCTCTCACCCTGTGACATGTGTCACTCCCTGATTGGCTATAAGGAAGCACAATCCATGTGCTCTCCTCTCATGCAATCTGAGCCCTCCATGAGCTTTTTCCCATCCTTGCCTCTTAGCCCTCAATCCCTCAAGCCTCTTGCCTATAAATTGGATCCTTCCCCTTTGCAAAATAACACAATCCATGAAGTAAAGTCATAATGCCATTTTAAGAAGCTATTTTACATCAAAACCATACACTCACACCTAAATTTCAACTCCATTTGAAGCTATTTTTGAAGCATAAAGCTTGAGCATACATCCTATCTATTTAGACAAAGCTACTTAACAAGAGAGCTTCTCATTGAGAGAGCTCATTAATGGATCATATTCTCAATTGAGAGCTCATCTTAGTCTATCTTGAAGTTTATGAATTTTGTTTAGTTTGTAGAAGCTTTTATTTAAATTTGGTTTCTATTAGCATACTAACATTGCTCATATCATTTTGGCACGCCCGGTGGGACCTTGCATGGGTCATCTTAATTAGCTTTTTTAATCAAGTTTTGTATGTCATTTGCTAATTTTGGCTAATTTTACTTGTTTTTGTGATTGGTAGGATTGTATAAATTGGTTTTGTAAGTCCACATGAGCATGAAGAAGACAAAGGAACTCATAGTCTATCTCATAGTGTTTGCAGATTTTTCAAGCTTATAGGTGGACAAAGCACTTGGAATTCTTCTTCCTCTTCTTGTCTATATTCTTCTTATTCCATCTAATTCTTCTTCTTCTTCTTCTTCTTGTGGGAGATCTTGGCCTTTTTTTTTAAGGAAGCAAAATCATACACACTTCTTTTTAGTGCTTAAAATGAACCCCCAAATCATACTTAAATCCATTAAAAACTAAAAATTTGTATTAAAAAAAAAAACTCTTAACAAGTGAAACTAAACCAATCCAATCATTTGCATCCTTTCAACATCAAGGTTTTAGATGCATTCATGCAAAGTTAGGAACACTTCATTTTTGGGAATTTAAAAAGAACTTCAAGATTCCATTTCAAAAGGTTCAAAATCAACACTAAGTGCACACTAAAATCTAAATCAAACTCAAAGCATCAATCAAGGATAAAATGAACCTCATTTGCAAATATTTTAAAGTTCTTTTAAAAAATCTCATGAAAACTAAGAGTCCTAAATGGTTGCCAAAATTGTCCTAAAAGCTTTGTTATTTGTTCCAAACAAATGTCTTGTTGCAAAATTTTGAATGTTTCTTAGGTTTTTCATTCATCAAAACAATCTAGGAATATCATTTTTGGGCTTAAAACATACAAACTAGAACACAAAATCTTGAATGAAAAGCAAAGTCCAAAGAGTCATTTTCACTTTTGAGTCCAAAAACAATCTTGAATGATCTAAGGTTAAAACAAAGCACTTCAAAGTTCTTAAAACAACACACAAAATCTCAATCTTGAATGCTCAAAGAAAAAAAAAACTTGAATGTTTAATCACTTGTCTTTGAATGCATGTTGCTAAAATCACTCTTGAGTGCCATGGATTAAAATCAAGTTTGTTTTTTTTATGAATGCATGATTAAAACAACAAATCCAATCTTGAATGCAAAAGGTCAATTAACCATTGCAATATCAAACTCTTCATTTGGAGCTTTTAAAATTGAACAAAACAAATCTCTTTTCCACATGCAATTTAGGCAAAGTTTGATTTTTGGACATTTAAGAAACTTCGTTAAGTTAAATACAAATTTGCAAAAATCAATTTGAGTAGTTCCTTGGACTCACCTCTTTTCTAATCACCCATCAATTCAACCATTGGTTGCAATCTCAGTGTCATTTATGGGGATGGGTCTACTTGAAAAAGGTGTTAAATGTTCCACAATCTAACTCACTCACTTGGTCTTTGAACGTTTGCTTTAATTTTATCAAAATTCTTAAATGACCAAAACTCTAAATTAAATCGATCACACTTCAAGTTTGGGCACTAAAATTGAACAACTATTGACGTGGAGGGCCTCCGGGCGCGTGCTTGACAATCGAGTTTCACACATCTTTGTTTTGGGCTTAAAACAAAATCACACCAACTCTTTAATGCTTTAAAGGAAATTAATCAATACTTGACGTGGAGGGCCTCCGGGCATGTGGGTTTACTTTTTTGTTGACCCTAACTCTTCTTCTTGCATTCATTCTTCGATCGATTTTGCTTTGTTGACACATTTCAAAGTTGGAATTGAACATTGTCTCTTAAACATGAGTGCTTGCAAAGTCTAGATCAAAACACATAAGAGTCAGTTGGAAAAGGAACAAGCGTGTTTTTTAGCCCAAGGTCATCCAAGTCTTCTCTCCCCTTGTTGTCTTTCGAGGCCATCTTGGGTGCATAAGATTAGGATCCAAAACCTTGTTTCTCTTTTTAGGAGGCCTACTTGGGGATTTCATCACCCCTTGGGACGACCTCAACTCCAGTGTTTCGGCAGAGTATAAAGATCGGGAGGTGAATCGAAAGACACCTCTCTTGGGATCAAGATTTTGTCACTCGGGCTAAGCCTCAAGGAACTTTATACCCTTGAGAAGTGAAAGAGGAGAAGTGGGTTACCGCTCCTCTCGGCTGTGTGACATCTTTTTGGTTTCATCTACGGATTTGGGCCTCACGTACCTTGCGTATATTGAGGACACCCTAGCTATAACAAATTTCATCCTCGTAGAAAGCTTCCTAGGATGTTGGTGTGTTTGACGTGCTTGCTCCAAAATTTTGTCTGCTTGTTTGTTCATAGCTTTTGAATGAATGTTTACCAACTTTGGTCAAAATCCCAAAAAAGCAGAAATCTCCCAGCTCAAGGCATACTTAGCGTAGTCACTGCCTAATCAAAAAATCATCCAAGATCCCCTACTGCAACCGAATCTATCTAGTTCCTTGCTTTAGAACAATCTCAAATACAAAGTCTCTCCAAATCATCCCCCCCAGCCAGCTAGTAACCCAATCCAAAATCACACCCAAGCTTTTAGAGAGTTGTTGTCATTCTGCTAGAATTTTCTATCCAATCAATCCAACCAATCCACCAGCCTCACCAAGGTTATCCCTTTGACAGAGCTTTGTCTAGGGTAATCTAGCTTTGTCACTTGTTATCCCTCATCACCTTGAGCTAAAGGTTGGGATCCACAAGTGGTCAATCTCGTGTCATACCTATAGGATCGTTAGTCTATCCTTAAGTTGACACAATCTCCACTAATCCAGTGCATAGGAAAGAAAAAATCTCACTTTTTGACAGCATGCCCTTGAAGTCTTCTATCACAGGAAAGCCAAAAATCTCCAGCCAATCCTCCTTAGGTTCTTCATACAACTTTGACTCTCCCTAGGAAATCCTTCATCAGCCAATCCAAAATCTGCGCTTAATCCAAATCCAACCATGAGCTTCCATGTTCATCCATATGCAAGACCCCATCCCCATCCGACTCATCATCAAAACATGAAATCCCAAACCTATCATGATGTGTTCGGTCGTATTGTCCTTGCTCTCGCCACCTCCTATTCCAATGATGATGAAAATCTTGTTGACTATGACAGGTATATTGAAAGCCTTAGAAACATTCCCCTAAGCATCCCACAAAATCCATGCATTCTTCCAAACTATCTAGTCATGCCATGTGATATCCCAGCTTCTCCTCCATCACCCAATCAACCAAGCTTCCAATCTTCCACCCCCATCACACTAGCTATTCCTATCAATCCACCACCTCCACCTCTGACACACGAGTCTCCAAGGAATCTCCTAGAGGAAATACAAGAAAAACTGCCTCCAACAGTCGATAAGCCATGTCATCTAATCCAACCATGTGAAGTAGTTAGTGATGAAGCTTCCCCATCTATAATATCACCCCCATCTCCCATAGCTATCATCCCCATACCATCCATCAAGTTGCTTAAAATCCTTCCACTTCCCACAAGCATCAAATTCCCACCACCCATCGAATCGCTCCAAATCCCATCCACATCTCCTCCTCCAAGTATTATCCAAATCCCATATAATGAACCTCATGCATCCACTCCCATCCATTCCTGTCAAGATCTTGTCCAAAAGCATGTTGAAATATCCTCCGATAGAACAGCAGATCTTGCCATCCCACTTATTCCCCTACATGATCCACTTTTACCATCCCCTCCATATCTAAATCCTACCATCTTACTTACTCCATCTCAAGATCCCTTTCCCTCAACCCACCCAACTCAAGATCCTATCCTCCCATCTCCTTTGCTTCATGACCATACATCTCCCATAATCCATGATGATAGATCCATCGAAAAAGAACTAATTATCATATCCGAAGCTCCAACTCCTTCAGCTAGTAATGGACTCACATCTTGTGTTCCAAATAATGAACATCATATTGAAAAAAGAAATGAAAATGTATTTCTAGATGTTGGTATCCCCGCTATTCCTGCATGGTCCCAAGTCCTTCCATCTCCACCCCAAATTTCCCATCCATCTTATTCCACATCTATTTTGGGCCCTCATCCTACTCCTTATCTCCAACCCTCAATTTTGGGTCCATATATCCCTTATCTAAATCTCACACCCTTTCCATCCATTTTGGGTCCTTACATACCTAATATGAATCCTTTATCCCCTCCATCTATTTTGGGACCTACACCTTCCCCATTTCCATCTATTATGGGCCCATATCCTTCCTTCCCTCCATCCATTTTGGGCAATTATATCCATCCATATCCTATGTTCCAATCTATCCTTCCATCCCCTCAAATCCACCAGCTAGATCATCAAAGGCACTCACCCTTGAATCCCTTACAACCTTTAAACCCTATCACTCCATCAATTATCCCTACATATCCTCCATGCTCTTGTTCCCATCCCATGGCTAATAGAAGCATATTGGATGCCAAAATACAAAAGCATAAATCCAAAAATCCACAAAAATCCAAGTCTCAACATGTCCCTTCTAAAATACATGTTCAAAACAAGAAACATTTAATCCCAATCAAAGAAAAAGTCAAGAGGCCACAAAAGCCCAAGCTAAAAAAGTCAAAAATCATGTGGATACCCAAGATGCTCATAAAAGAAATGCATCTCAAAGAAAAATCTCAATTGGCATCCATTCATGCTACTCAAAAAGCCTCATCCATCCATCCTTCATCCAAATCCCCATATAAGCATCCTTCATCCCCCCAATCCACTTTTAGTCCATATGCTTCTTATCCTAAATTTCCCATCCTCCATCTTCCAACTCTACTTTTAGTCCTTATCTTTCTCTTCCTCCATTTTCTCCTCAACCTAGCTCAAAACCATCTTTCCCACTACTGTATCACCACTCAAGGTGTGTGCCAATAATGATCTTTCCATTTTCCTCATCCATTTACCCACAAGCCTTATGTCTTCGCATCCATTATCTGTCAAACTCCCACCCACCATTTCACTTGTTCAATCCAATCCTTTTTCATCCATCCTACCAACATCTATGAGCCAAAAATAGCTGAAGAAATCCAAAATCATTCCAGCTAAGTCCAAAGTCAAAAAGTCAAAAAAAAGTAAAGAAAAATAAAGCATCCACTGGTGAAAACTTGGCAATTCAAGTGCCTTGGACAAGTACCATGATGAAAACTTGGTAAACAAGTGTCATGCGTAATCCAGCCATCCCCAGCTTAGCCTATCATCCTCATTCTTTTGGTCACATCTTGCCATCCAGCTCCATCTTCCAATTTATCCACCTATCTTTCATCCTCCAGCTTTTATCTATCGCTATCTACTTATCTTCTGCAACCTCACCCCATCATCCTAGTTATCATCCATCTCCCTAGCGCCTTCAGCTTTTCCATCCTAGCTTCAATCCTATCACATCCATCGTAAGACCTCCTTTCGCATGTCATCTTCTGACTGGGGGCACTATATTCCTTGGAGATCTTGTCTTGTCCATCCTCCATTGTCATTGGTATCTCGCTCTAGGCTATCCTCATGCAAATCCAATGCCATCCTCTCATTAGCCATTCACTCTAGCGCCATCTATCAGCTCAGCTACCACCAACCCTAGCATTGTCCCCATCCTTGGTCACAAATCTATCATCATCATTGGATGCATCCTTGCACATCCATATCTTACGCTATCAACTCATCCTTAGCTTTTGCATCTTGCACCAACTTGAGCCATCTCGCTATCTTATCATCTGGAGCTCCTGTACAGCTTGTAAATAATCTTGTATCCAACGCTTGTATCATCCCTTGTATCCTAGCTTGCATATCCAAATCTTCTCCCAAGCTTGTACCATATTCTAGCTTGTATTATATGCCAAATCTTGTATCCTAGCTTGTATCCTATCACATGCACACAAAGAATCCCATTTTCATTTAAGCTTTTCGCAAACCATCTACCTATCTGCCTATCAACTATTGCAGACATCCCACCCTTCACAAACATTTCCATCTCACAAAACCCAAACATGAACAACCTTGTACATTTGTAACATATCATTGGTCCGTTAGCTTGTACCATATCTTGATTAGCCCACTTGTAAATATCTTGGTCCGTCAGCTTGTACATCCTCTTTAGCTTAGTATCATTGTATCTATCCAGCTTTCATGTCAGTTCATCCTTGATCAGCATCTTGCACACATTGCACAACCCTTGGTTAGCTATCCCAATGCATCCTTTAGCTAGACCTCCTATCACCAAAGTGTTATCCTTCTTAGTTCAGCTTGCTAGATGCATCACTCATCTTGATCCACCAGCTTAGGTGCTCTCTGATAGATCCTTGTAGGATATAGCTTTCCTCATGTCTGATCTTGGTCCATTAGTACCTCGTCCTACCCATCTTGTTGGCAAATGTTTCTCGTTTGGATTTTCACTTTCTTTTGATTTGGAATCTTCCCTTTTGGGTCTTGAAGTATCTTTTCCAAACAATCTTTTTGTTCCCTCCTCAAAGTTGTCATGATCTTCCATATCATGGTATACTATGAATGGGGCAATCTGGGCGTAAGGTCTTGATCAAGTCTTTTGTTTGTTTGTTTTTTCTGCTTGTGGGTTACCCAGTGTCGGTTCCACTCTGATTCTTTCAAGATTCATGTGTGATGTTGGGGCAATCCTTGCGTGTTTGTTTTGAGTCAGTCCATCAGTCCTCTAGACAGTTGGTGAAAAGGCCTTGATGTTCTTGGTGACCTTGGCAATTAACCAACAGTCCTATAGCAAATCTAGTGCTCAACTACATGGTGGTACTTCTCTTTGAAGTATCCCCCCGCTCAAAAAGCTTCAATGGTTTTCCTTCATCTCCGTTATCCTCCATCCATATCCAACATCCATCTCTCCTACCCCAGCTTATGCATCGGTATCTCTTTGAATCACTCCTCACCTTTAGCTTTAGGGATCCACAATCCTAGTCTTAGGGATCCACCAATCCAATTATATCCACCAAGCCTCATCTTTTGAGATCCAAAATCCTAGTCCTAGGGATCTTCGAAACCCATCTTCCGCCAATTTGACTCTTTGAAATCCTGTTGCATCAGCTTTTTAATCCCATCATCCATCTCCCCATCCTGGATTCCTTTTATAGCACTCCGCTCCTTCACCCTCTGCAATCCCTGAGATCTTAAGCTTGCTTCCTCTTGTGCCTCTGATTCTCCCTTTATCATTCTCCCGTAGTGAGAGTTTGCGCTAACTAAACCTCTTCTCTTAAGCCAATCTGAGTCTTCTTGCTCATCTTGGATTCTTTTACTTTTCAAGAAGTCATCGAGCCTCGCTTTCTCTCCCTGCCGCCTTCTTGAGGGGGCATCTTGCAGTCCATTCTCTCATGTTCTGCTCTAGCCTTGGGCATCTTATTTTCTTATCTTTGATGCCATGCCACTTGCGGCATCACATCAAAGAGGGGCAAAATGTAGACACCTAAAAACCTTTAGAAAATAAAGTATTTTTATTTTCTGAAAAATTCTTGATGACATCATCATTTATTAATTAATTAATTTTTATGCCATTAAATCCTTTTATCTTAATTAAAAATATTTAATTGAGGAATCCCTCCCAAAAATTTTTGAATCTTATTTAAACATTATTTCGTTATTTATTAATTATTTAATTAATAAATTGACCAAAAAACCCAAAATAAAAAAAAAATTTATTTTTTGCCCAAAACTTGGCCAATTTCCTTAAGACCACTAACCTCTTCCAAAATCTTCTAATCCTTCTTTAATTTTGATTAAAGGCTAATCCCATCATTTCTTACCCCTAAGCCCAACTCAAAATATTTAATTAAGATTAAATATTAATCCTCATGTTTATTAAAAAAGTTTTAATAAATATCTCCTCAACCCAAACCCTTGAAATATATAAAACTTTATTTATTTCCTAAAAATCTAATTTATCCTCATCCTAAGAAGTTCTAGACTCTTCTAGAAAGTCTTCATCCTCATGCTAGGAAGTTCTAGACTATTCTAGAAAGTCTTTATCCTCATCCAAAGTCTAGACTCTTCTAGAAGATGTCTTTAAACCTAATCCTAATCCCCTCCTAACCTTGTCACATTCCCCAAACATGGGTTAAGACTTACTAACCCAAGCCAAAGCTAACAAATATATCCTCCTTCACCCACCCTCATTAAATGCCATCCACTTGCCTATCCCTAAGCTAATCCTAAACCATCCTAATCCATCCTCTAATCATTTGCACAATCCTAAGCAAGCTTAAAACCTTCCTAATCAAGCCCAAGACGAAATTCCTCTCATCTCCCTCAAAATATCCCAACCATAAAACTTTATGAAGCCCACTAGGCCATAAATGACTCTTCCAAGCCATTTTATTGCTCTTACAAGCCAATATGAGGGTCTTTATGAAGATTTTATCCCTTGAGCCTCCTTTGTTGACTCATCCTTCCCCTTTCCTCCATCCTCTCACCCTGTGACATGTGTCACTCCCTGATTGGCTATAAAGAAGTACAATCCATGTGCTCTCCTCTCATGCAATCTGAGCCCTCCATGAGCGTTTTCCCATCCTTGCATCTTAGCCCTCAATCCCTCAAGCCTCTTGCCTATAAATTGGATCCTTCCCCTTTGCAAAATAACACAATCCATGAAGTAAAGTCATAATGCCATTTTAAGAAGCCATTTTACATCAAAACCATACACTCACACCTAAATTCCAACTCCATTTGAAGCATAAAGCTTGAGCATACATCCTATCTATTTAGACAAAGCTACTCAACAAGAGAGCTTCTCATTGAGAGAGCCCATTAGTGGCTCATATTCTCAATTGAGAGCTCATCTTAGTCTATCTTGAAGTTTATGAATTTTGTTTAGTTTGTAGAAGCTTTTATTTAAATTTGGTTTCTATTAGCATACTAACATTGCTCATATACAATTAGCAGTGCTACTCACATACTTAACAAGTCTCCTCATCCAGCCTTAGATGGAAAGACACCTTTTGAGGCATGGTGCAGAAAAAAATCGATTGTGAGTCACCTTAGAGTCTTCGATTGTCCAACATGGGAAAACCTTTATTCCAGGAGTTGCAAGGCACCGACACCTAGGCCTTGTACCTTTATCAGTTATGAAGACAATGTGAAGGCTTACAGACTGATGGATCTAGAGACTCATGAGATTTTTGTGGAGAAGGATGTTCACTTTGAGGAAAGTTCTTCGAGCTTGTCCTCTACTCCTCTCCACACATCATATATAGTGGAAATTGATAGTGACACTAGCGATAGTGCTTCAACAGGTTCAAATATGTGGGGTTCTATTGACAGTTACAGTGAGAGGTCACATTAGTCCAGTCCACATGCTTACATTGCCACAGTGAAAGGTCCATCACATCATGGTACATCTCGTCTTCTACCTCTAGCTTCGATTGACTTGGGAGATAGACTTGAGGACATACATCTTCTCATTGATGAAGGTGATCCTTCTATAGTTGTTGCGAGGGCTCACTCTGACCCTCATGTCCATTCTCTACATGATCAATCTTCGCAGGTTGGCATGATTGTGGATCCTTATGAACAAAAATTAGTGGAGGTCTCTTTGTCAGTAGAGGAGATAGATGGTTCAATGGAGCAGGTTCAACAGACATCCTTGACCGATTTGTATTCATTCTTTTCAGCATAGTTGGAAGGGGTTAACTTTAGCATTAACACAGGAATACTTGAGTAGGTTTCAAGGCCATCATACATCTTCAGCAATGTACCTTTGCCTTTGTTTCTTCCTAAGGGGAGGAACACCATTCTGCATTCTTGTACCACCTTCTTCATTGGAGGGGCTTTCACTTGTTGGCATTCTTCTTTTGGGGGGGGAGCCTATTCTGTCTCTCTTCCTTCTTTCATTCTCTTATGTATATAATGGATGTATGTCGTAATGGGGGGGTTTTTGATTACTCCATCCATCAATGCATCCATATTTATCTCTCTTTTGGGGGGAGGGTTTTTCCCATGAGGTTTTCCCTCTTTCTCCGCTTTATGAGAGATTTGCATTTTCATTATGTACATGGGTACCTAACATGACCTAGTAGCCAGGACCCATTATGCATCTACATCCTAGTTCATAAGCTTAAGGGAATTCCCCTAAGTTGCACTTAAGGGGGGGTGTTGGTGTAAATAAGTATTTACTTATTACGCTTACTTAAGTTTACTTAGGTTAATGCATTATTTAATTATTTTGCATTGTTTTATTATTTTTATTTGTGAGACTCTTAGGAGTTTGCACACCTTTTTGAGTTGTCATGTAGACAACATAGGAGTACACAAATCTATTTTAGCACATGGTGTCTACAACACTGTTTTGCATGTCACACCTTTGTAGGCTTATCCTCTCATCACCGCACTTACTTCCATGCTTAATGGAGGATAACCCATATCTGGTGGACATGTGCTTGGTTGTATGACACATCATGGTGTTGATTACAAGACATTCTAGATGTATCTCAAAGGCCTTTATATACAGGCACTCCTAGTGTACTTTTACATTACATTGCATGGCATATTGAATACATTGTCATTCTAATCATACTCTCTCTCTCTTTGGTCTACTATGTGCTTGTGTTTGAGTTCTTAGTTCCTAGGTGAATTTTTCCCTTAGGCAAATTCTTACAGTAAGCATACTAAAACTTATGGGTATCATCCCTACCCTAGTTTTACTTTCTATTTGGAAGGTTTTTGGGTCACCATATCTTGTGTCAAAAGTGTTATGAATGTTTTACTATTTTCATTCTTTCATGCATGTAGAATATCATATGAAGTATTAATTGATGAAATAAGTTGAATTTTTATTGGTTCTTGATTCACCCCTCCCCTCTTAGTAACCTACCCTTGTTGGGTGATGCGACGCACTCCCCTGCCCACAGGTGGTTAATTATGTGGTGTTCCATGTTCACTAGCAGTCATGGCTTTTGGTGCAATGGCAAGTGGGCCCAACAATTGGTATCAGATCCTGGTTTTGGCTTGGTCATGGGTTCAAATCTCCCCGGTGCCTTCCTGACCTGTGTAAGCACCTGGTATGTGCGTCGAGGGGGAGATTGTTGGGTGATGCGACGCGCTCCCCTACCCATAGGTGGTTAATTATGTGGTGTTCCATGTTCACTAACAGTCATGGCTTTTGGTGCAACGATAAATGGGCGAAACAACCCTATCCTATATTTCCAAAAAAACTTTTCACCTTGCAATTTTTTCTTGATGAAATAAATAACATGTTCAACTGAGTCTACATTTTGGCCTAGCACTGCACCTATAGCATAGTTTGAGGCATCTGTATCGATTTGGAAAGGTAGTCCCCAATTGGTCCCTCTCAAAATGGGTGATGTGAGAAATTCTTTGAGTAGCAAGAAAGATGTAGCACACTCAGAGTCTGAGTCAAATCCTTAACAAGTTATAAAGGGGTACTACAAGTTGATTGAAATTCTTGATGAATTTTCTATAATATCTAGCATACATCCTAGGAAACTTTACACATCCTTTTGCTTCTCTAGTGTAGGCAAGGTACTAATAACTTCAATCTTTGTTGGATCTGCTTGGATGCCTTGGGATGAAATGAAATGACCTAGTACTACTCCTTCCATCATCATAAAATATTCTTCATTGTTTAGGGAAAGGTTATAGTCTTGGAATCTCTTGAGTACCGTTTCTAAATTTGCTTTTGCTTCCTCAAAAGTAGTCCCATAAATAGTAAAATCATCCATGTAGATCTCCATATAGTTAGTAGATCTATCTGAAAAGATACTTATCAAAGCTCGTTGGAATGTGGTTGGATCATTGCACAAGCCAAAAGGTAAAACTAAGTAGGCAAACATTCCCCGTAGGTAGGTGAAGGTTGTTTTTTGTTGGTCCTTAGGAGCTATTTATATTTGATTGTAACCACTAAAACCATCAATAAAAGAAAAATATTTATTTCCAACTAAGTTGTCAAGAACTTGATCTATGAATGGCAAGGGGAAGTGGTCTTTTTAGTGGCTGAATTGAGCTCCCTATAATCTACACAAACTCTCCATTTTCCTCCCTTCTTTAGAACTATAACCAAGGGTGAGACCCATTAGTTATCAAAGATAGGGTAAAAAAAACTAGCACTTAATAGTTTCTTGAGCTCATTTTTAACTATATCCCTCAAAACATGGTTAACTCTCCTCTAAGGTTGTCAGACAATCTTGAAGTTGGGACTGATAAGAAGCATATGAGTGCAGAGCATAGGATCTAATTATATCATGTCCATGTATTCCCAAGAAAATTCTTTTTTTTTTTCCTACAATAAATACAACATAATTTTCTGATGGGAAGGTGATAAGGCATTGTTTAAATTCAACTCTCTTCCTTGACCAACTTCCATCTTAATAACCTTATCTACCGTGAATAATTGGGCAATAGGAGAGGAATCCACTTCATGAGGTAATAATGAGTGAATAGATTGGGAAGCTTCTACATGTTGAGATGTGTTCAAAGGTGGTTATATGGTCTCTAAGACACATTCTACTTGACAACACACTTGAGGCTCTATTCCATACTCATTCATGATAATGGATGAAATGATCTCATCTTCTTCTTGAGAGGCTACAAATGACTCTTGACCTATCATCATTAGTTAATGGATTAAATTGACCTTTGGATCATCATCACCCAAGTCTAGTCAAATTACTTGATCATCTAGCAACAATGGTTGAGCAGGGGATTATAAAGTTAGGTTTTTAGTATGGATACCATTAGGTATTGTCATCTTCCTAGACTGACAAGCTATATAGGCATTTGTAGTAGTTGACCATGGTCATCCTAAAATTAAAGGATATCCACCCATGTTAGCCTTTGTAGAAAGGACAAAAAAGTCTACTGGATACTCCCAAGAGTTTAAGGTGACTATGACATCTTCTATCATCTCATTTGGCTTTATAGTAGAACTATTGGCAAGCTAAAGTATGGTCGGTGTTCCTCCGAGACCAATGATATGAGATTGGGACAATACCTCCTTTGTCATGATATTTGTGGATGCTCCTAAGTCAACTAATGCATTTTGAAGTTGCATCCCATGAATGGTGACAATAACTACAAGACTCTCGGGGTCAGAATATTTGGGTACAGTCAATTTATCCACCATTAAATCAGACAATTGTCCTAAGATATGAATATTTTTTGGATCTTTCTTCCTTTTTATTGGTTATTTGATACATGCTTCCTTGATGCATTTAGTATAGGCAATAACTTCCTTGATAACATCAAGTAATGGTATTTTTACTGTCATTTGCTTCATTTGATTAAGGAAATCAATTACTGCTTGGTTATCTACTAACTAGCATTTTTCCATCAACCTATGAGGAAACAAAGATTCTTTGGCTACAAGAGAGTTTTTTGAACTGACACATCCACTTGTTCAATTGGGGAATCTTCAACTTCAGTTATTATACAATTTTGGGGTGAAGGAAGAGTAGTGCTTGACCTTAAGTGGATATCATTCAAGGAAATAGTATATCTTTGTTGTTGTGTTGGTTATTTGGTATTGTTGGGATTAGGATTAGGATGAACTAGTAGCTAAGTCTACTTAGGAGGAGTGTTAGTGGTTATAGGAGGAGGCATTAAAGTATGTTGTTAAGGTGGTAGCATTAAGGCTTGCTGACTAAGTTGGATATTCCAATTTTGAGGTTGTTGTCAACCTTGCTAAGGTTGTTCCTGACCCTGCTAAGGTTGTTGCCAACCCTGTTGAGGTTGCTGCCAATTATTATTTCCACTAAAACTAGGATTTTGAGAATTTTTTCATTGATTTTTATTATTATAATTTTGAAGAGGATCTTGTGGCATACCCTATCTTTGAGCCCATGGTCTTCATTGAGCAACGTAGAGAACCTCTCCATTTTCATCAATGGCTCTAAACCCAGGAGGCATTGGTTGTGTCTCCGGGATTGCAACAAACTTACATCTATAGATCCTTTTCTTCTCCCTACAATGTGGACAATATTCATCTAACATGGCATCAATTTTTTCCTTCTTCCTTCTCACCTACATGCTATCCAACTGAGTAGCTACATCTTAATGATGTCTTTTTTGAAATATGATAATAAATTGGATAACTCCATCTTAGATATTCCTGAACCACCATTAGACTTATGTGGTAGGTTTGTAAGTCCCCTACCTTTCTTCACAATGGCCCTAGAATAATTCAGACATATACTCTATATATCAATCCAATTTTTTTGAGTGATATCTCCTCTTTCCATAAGATCTATAGCCTCAATACTTCCATCATTTATACCTCTCAGAAAAATATGTTTCTTTCATTCTTCATTTAGTTGGTGTTGTGTATTATACTACAGGTTGAACATGAACTGTGAGACACAGTCTTCCAAGGTTTCATTGTCCTTTCGGGACATTTTGAAAATGTCATTCAAATCTTGACCTTTGCAATAAGAAACAAATTTCTCATTGCAGGATAATCTACTATAACATTAGCATACAACCCCATGAACCATCTTAGAGCATCTTACTTTAGGGTGGATGGAAACAACTTCAGCTTGTGAGCATTAATTGTATTGTCATAACTTCTATGAAGGATGTCAAACTCAAAGAGAAAGGTTTTAGGGTATTCGGTAATTAGGCTATTGAACCTAGGAAGTGCAGCAAAAGGTATGTTCTTCAAATTTTGATTACCTTGCTAAGGAGGGATAAGAAAAGGAAATGTAGGCTAAGCCATTCCTAGAGGTGGTGGTTGATAGATAAGAAGGGCAAGTGGATTATCTTGGTATTCAGGTTCAACAAAAATTTCATTCAAATGCAAGGATTCTTCAGAGGATGAGGGTATTTTTTCTTAAGAAACTTCAAATGAATTTTCAAAAGGTTCTTCTTCTTCATCTTCACTGAGAGGTTCTTCAAGCTCAAGATTAAAAATATCTTCCTGATTATTATGAGGAAGAAATCTCCCAAGGAGGTATCTTCTTCTATGCATTCAAAATAATGTAGAATTTAAACTAACATAATGGTTTTAGGGTCAAACTAGATTGACACCATCCCTAACAACAGTGCCAAAAATGGTTGGTCAACTTAATACCTTAGTAATGAAGGATTGGACATCCTTCCACAGTGATTCTATGGTTAGACAACATCATGTGTTTTACTTAAAATAGTACACTAACTTCATTTAGTTTATCAATCCGAGAGCGTAAACTTGAAATGATGACTACAAAGTATATGCTCTAATTCTTCTTTAAGTCATTACAACAAAAGAAAAGGCAATGTTGAAAGAAACCTATGCTAGAAATTGAAATGAAAACTTAACTTAAAGATTAAGGTAATGTTGCAAATGGTAAACCTATCTATACCTATGCTATAGGAACAGTTCATTGATTCTATTATCCATGGCTGTAGGAGCAACAAATTTCTACCTTACTTAGAAACAACAAGGAAATGAAATCTATTCTAATAGAATAGTTCACTCACCAAGTGGGCCACCTTGGATGAGTGAAAAGAAAGTACAATCAAGATAAGAGATATAAACTTGAACCATGCATTCTATTCATTCATGGCAAAAGACTACACTTGCTTAAAAATAATATCACACTATGTCGCTATGAAAATCAACCTATTCTATTCTTCTTGACTACTGACTTCAAAGCTACAACAATTCTTATTTAAAGGAAAGTAAAACTACTTCCTAAATCTAAGATCACACTATTAATGAGGATCAATTATAGACTCATAAAGTTTGAAAGAAAAACACTATTATCCACAAACAAATCTTCCAGGAATATAGCAAGTTGTGGAAGCTACAATCATGTGTCGCAACAACATAAAGCAATGAATGTTCACTCCACTTGTAGAGGTCTAGCAATCTGGTTGGCTTTGACTTCTTTAGCACTGAAATGTTGATCATCGAATATCTGAGGAAAATATCTGCAAAACAATCAATGCACACACAACCTCCATATACATATATTTATTTCATCATCAATATTAGAGAAAAGGTGTAAAGTTCAAATTACCACTCTTGCAAATCCTATGGCTACAAGAGGAAAACTACCCAAAATATAGCATAAATGGGAAAACATTTATTAGCATGTAGTTCTACTTCATACTTCATTACATCATTTCTATTCATGGATTCAAGTGTGTGTGTGTGTATAAGTTCATCTGCTTGAAACCATAAAGTCATAACTGTTTGCAAGATAATTGCTTAAAAGTAAGATAAACAGAACTTAGAACAATGGCCTTTTGGAGGCCCATCAATAGGTCCCTCTACTCCTTTGGGTTGTGGTATTCTAGAGGAAGCATGGATTGGTAAGAAGGTGAGTTATTATTTTCTCAAAACCTTCAGTTGTAAAGTATTTGCACATATAGGTTCTAAAAAACAAAACCAAGCTAGAAGCTAAATAAAAGAAATGTTTATTTGTTGGATATGACATTGATGAATTTGGTTATATGATTTGGGATTTTGAAAAATCATAAAATTGTAATTAAAAGGGATGTCATATGTAATGAGAAAGTGTTGTACAAAGACCTTTTGCAACAACATGAGATGAAAGAAAATGATTATGTAATGCTAGATGATACTCAAAAGGGTGATGTTCCAATAGTCCCTCATGCTCCACAAGAAAACATACCACACACCCCAATGAATGTTAGATGATCAACAAGGCTAAGTAGACCTACAAAATGATTTTCTCCCTCTTTATATTCTATTTTATTAATAGATGTTGGTAAACTTGACTGTTATGATGACACTATATAGGTGGATACAAAGAATTAGTGGGAGTCTGCAATGATAGAAGAAATGGGTTGTTTGCTAAAAATCACACTTGGGATTTATGTAAGTTTCTTGTAGGTAAAATGGCTTTACAGATAAATGGGTTTACATGTTGAAAGAAGATGATGGAGGTAAGAAAATATTTAAAGTCGGGCTAGTTGTAAAAGGATTTGTAGAAAAGGATCTTAATTTTGATGAGATATTTTATTCTATTGATAAAATGACTTCTATTCACATTATTTTAAGTATTGTCACTACTAAATATTTGCATTTGGAGAAACTTGATGTTAATATTGTCTTTCTTCACAGTGATCTGGATGAAGAAATATATATGGCACAACCACAAGGATTTGAGGTGAAAGGTAAGGAGAATTTAGTGTGCAGATTGAAGAAAAATTTATATGGCTTGAAGCAAGCACCTTGACAATGGTATCTTAAATTTGGCAGTTTTATAAATGAACATGGTTATACTCGATGTCATTTTGACCATTGTGTTTTTTTTAAGTGGTTGGATAATGGCAACTAGATTATTTTATGTTTATATGTTGATGATATGCTTGTAGCTAGGTCTAACATGGATCACACTAAGGGGTTAAAATAATAGTCAGCATATGCACTTGCTATGAAGGACTTGGGGATAGAAAAACAAATCCTTGGTATGAAAAATTGTAGAGACAAGAAGAACAAACAATTGATATTATCTCAAGCTAATTATATTGAGAAGGTGTTGCAACATTTCTCTATGGAGAATGCCAAAGTTGTTAGTACACCTTTTGCCTAGTCATTTGAAATTGACTAAGGAGATGTGTCCAAAGACACAAGAAGAGGAGGATAATATGTCCAAATTACCTTGTGCTTTAGCTTTAGGGAGCTTAATGTATGTCATGATATGTACTAGGCCAGATATTTCAACATGTAGTGGGAGTTGTTAGCAGGTATATGAGTCATCCTAGGATTGAGCATTGGAATGTAGTTAAATGGATTCTTAAATGTTGGGATCTGCTACTACTTTTCAAGGCTATGTTAAAGTGGGAAATGATTTTTTTATTTTATGTAAATCAGTTTCTGGATTAGATTGTGTGGAGATTTTTACCATCAACATTTCGAATCACACTACATGATCCATCATTAGGATGAGAGAGCAAGAGATGTCAAACAACGTAAGTAGCAGATTTAGCAAAGACTCACCAAATAAAGAAGAACAAGAAAAAAGGAAATGCACAAACCCCGAAGCTGAACCAAATAATAATAAATATGAAAAATATAAAAACAAAACAAGACAATAGGGGTGAATGACTAAAACAAAAGGACATCACACAAGAATATAAAAATAAGACGACCAAGAATATAAGTACCTATATATATATATATAAAATCTTATCCATGCAAATATGTAATACACCTAAAACCTCTAAAACATATAAATGAGCAAATATTATAAAAGTTTTTTTTCAAAAAAAGAAGTGGAAAAAAACATTTTTTTTTAAATTGTGAAGGAGAGAGAAAGTGACAAAAATTAGAAAGAAATTAATAAATAAGTAAATAAAATTGGAGAAAATAGGGAAAGACATTTAATAGGTGGCATTATTAAATGTAACTTGTGGCTTGAGGGTTTATTCAATGTAACTTGCTAGGGCGACTTTTGGCTTATGCATGTAAGGGTTTTATTTAATTTGTAATTGGCTAGGCCAACTTGTGGCTTAGTTGGGTATAAGTAGGGGAACTTGTGTAGTCTTTTGATGATTCATTCAATGAAGTGAGTCATAATGAGTGTAGGATCCATCTCAGAGAAGAAGAGGTGGTAGAGGAGCAAATTTTGAGGAGCTAGTAGCTGAGGCTTGGGAAACAAGGAGATTTCTTGGTGGGCTTATGGGCACCAGGTTAGATCTTCCTTGGATATTTCTACTAGAGTATGGATCTAGACTGACTAGGGTTTGGATTAGATCTTGAGGGATCTTGCAGAATTGTTACTTGCTTTGTATTTAGTCATAACCGAGAAGGCCTTACAGCCTGACACATTACATGTAATCAATTATATCTATGAATAAATTATTGTGATTTGGCATCAAATCGTGCATTGTTGTTATAGGGGGCTAGAACATCTCCTTTGGGGATTCTCCTACCTTGCACCACATCACTATGTTGACTTAGATTTAGCAGGGGATCCTGATGCCAGGTGGAGTACTACAAGATATGTCTTTTTTTATTGGTGGGACAATAGCGAGTTGAGTTTCTTGGTTACAGAAGATGAATGATTTAGATCTACTACAAAGGGAAATTATGTTGCTTCTATAGAGGTAGCCAAGGAGATGATATGGCTTCAATTCTACATGGCGCAATTCTTCATGGTGAATTGGGACATCCACTTAGGGATAATCATCTGTATATAGATAGTCAAAGTGCTATTCATCTTGCCAAGAACTTTTCTTTGCATTCAAAGACAAAACACATACAATTATGGTACCATTTCATTTAGTCTATTTTGGATTATTGGAAGTTAAAGATGGACAAGATACATAAAAATGATAATCTATCAGTTATGTTTATAAAGGTAGTGACAAGGGAGAAGTTGAACTCAGTAGTAGAATTGCTACAGGATTAGTCTCCAAGTGGGAGATTATTATCTAGTGTGGAGCCTGATCAGTCCCCAAGTGGGAGATTATTAATTTGTGGTGACTGATCAGGGAAGTATTATACACTCTCCATAATTCCTTGGTGGGGTTCAAGGGCATAACCCCTGAAAAAAATTGGGCCTATTTTATCAGCAATTTTTGGGCCGACATGTTGTAACTGACTATAACCCTAAAGCAAAAGAAATCTTGTACAAAATAGCTTAAGGTTAGGGATTCCATGGGTGTGATTCCATAATAGCTTCTTGTTGCAGTATTGATATGTAGGGGATTATAGATTGTAATTAGGTTTTAATTATTGGATAATAAAAATATTTGACTCACTATTTGGTGGACATAGCCCAAGGATTGGGTGAACCATGTTAAATCTTTATTTCTTGTGTTCTTTTATGTGTGCTTTATTATTTTCTAATATTGGATGTATTTGCATGTAATTTTTATTTATGTCTTGTTAATCCAAACATTGAGCTCAGCTAGAGACTATCTACCTCTTTTTTCCCTTTGTTTTCCAAATATTAGTTGTTATTCCTTCCTAAGTTATCTTGATTTCTAATTGTAGTTTGGACACTAGTATCTATAAAATAACCTTCCTCTCTATCCTCCCTATCCTTTATCAATTATTGTATAATCATGTTGTCCATCTCATGATCTAAAAGGTTGTCATACTCAATATTAGGTAAATGCTCTAGTTGTTTTTCCTAATTCCCTTCACCAAGTTGCTTATCATCTTCTTGATGAATGCCTGTCAGTTCTTGGATTCCAAAATCCTCCCAGTTTTGTGATAACTCTATGTTATTCTTTTTCATTCCAGCCATACTCGAATTAGTGAGCTTTTTAACTTGGCTAACTGATTTGATTTTCCTTAATAGAATCTCTACTTCAATTTGTAAAAGGATATTATTTTGGCCCTTTTTCCCTTTATCCCCCTAAAAATATATTATATTCTAGTCTGCATTTTCAACTTTTAATAAATTCAGGCACACTTTTCTCCTTTTCTTTTTTTATTAAGTCTTTTATTATCCACCTTTACTTTAGATATGGTTATCCCAACCTGATTCTTTGTAATAAAGTTCTTGATAATCTTTGTCGTTTATGGTTTTGCCTCATTCTCTATTTCCAATTATAACCTTACTAAGCTACTCTTTGTTATTATTAGTACAATCATTCTTTTCCACTGCTATTTATGATTCTTCATTCTTCTTATAGCCAATTTAATGCATACTCTTTTGTTGGAATTGTATCATTTATTCTTTTCTACTATCCCAAATAGATTTATTTGGTAATAAATTATCTCTTCCCTCTATTTCATTTTCCTAAATATCTAGCGTACTACTATTGTCATTGATATCTTCTATAGTTTTACTATTAGGTGATGACAAAGATGGTGTTTCCTTGAGGCCTTGTTTACATCCACATGCTCCAATTCTTTTATTGACTCTTGCGTTGTGTTTGGATTAGAAGCAACATTTTCCTTATTGATTTTCTTACGTGAGCTATTTGAATTATGTCATAATGTGAGCTATGTGAATTATGCCATAATGTGAGCTAATCACAAATATCATTGTGAGTTGAGATGATTTCATTGATTAAATGCTTAGAATTTCTCATACTTTCTTGGATTTCTTCAATATAGCCTTGTTGTTATTGGCATAGTGCACATTATTCCATCCTACCACCCCTTTCCTCTTGGATGCTAATACCTTGGATTTGTGCTAATGCACTTTTCATATTTTCAAAGTCTTGAAGTAATATTTTTTCTAACTCTATTTTGCAAGTACCTTCTTTGTATGTATAAAGATTTGTTGTGCCACTAAACATCTTCTATATCAAATCTACTAGCTAGAAGACTATCTTCTAGATTTTTGTCCACAACCTCTTCTAAGATTTCTCCTTCCTCGGGATCCTTGTATATTGAATAACACACATTAACTTCCTTGGGATTATCTGATATAGATTTAATCATATTCCCATTTACTTCATTGTCTTGAGTATGGTGTTGCCTTTGTTCTTCTTTGTTGTTTGTTTGCTTCTCTTATGAATTATGGTTCATATCTTCCTCTACTATTTCTCTTCTTCCTTTTCTTTGGATGGCATAACAATTTTGATGGCCAGTCTATGATTTGTTTGTTTACTTCCCACCTTATTCATATCATCCTCTGCCAATACATTTTGGTGGGACAAGATTTTGTTGTAGTCTTTTTCCCTCCATGCCAAACTTCTTTTAGTTGATATAGGATACAAAAAATTTAGGTTTGATTTCCTATGAGCATTGCAGGTTGATTTATATCCATAACCATTTCTATATTTTGAATCGTATAGAGATATGTTATGGCTGTATCCATTATATCGAGTTTCTTGTAGGGTATATATTGATCTATTTATGATAATTCTAATGTGTTTTAACTCTTGAGAACCAACCCTAATTTTGACTAGAACCTTGATTTCATTGGATTTCTTATAATAAGGGTCAAAACCTAGGGTTTCTCCTATCAAATTTCCTATTTGAATCACTATTTGGTTGTGCAATAGTTCAACGAGGACATTATTTATAGCTACCCATGTGGGAAACAATAATTTGCTCATTCCTTCTATATCAAAATTGGGTACCCATTCTATAAAATTAATGATGAAACCTTTATAGAAACACATAGGCTCACTAATTAATTCATTACTAATTACTTTATTTTTACAATGTAAATAAGCTAAACAATCAAAGAGGGAAGAGATACATACCTGGTTGCCAAATGTTGCTTGTAGCCATTCTATAAAATTTGATTTGTTTGCCCTAGGGCCATTACAGATTGCAAAGATACCTAGAGCCCTACATTCAAACCATCGATCTTCATTGAAATGACTAGTAATGATTAATATATCTTCATTGGTTAGTTGTTTGATATTGTCATTTGACATTGTAGATCTTGATGCATTTTTACCCTTGTTAATCAAATCGGGTTTTCCATCAAAGAGACTTTTAATTTGTTAAGCTTTTTGTGATTCATTATTATTGTTGATCTACAGTTTCCCTATGTTTCATTTCTTAGATTGTCCCATTCATCCAAAGTGTTACTGAAATACTACTTATTGGTGATTCCCCTTTCATCTGTTATAGGGTTTCTTCCTAGAGGGTATTTGTTAGCTTTAGATACCAAGTTTGGCCTTCCTAGGGGGAGCTCTTGTTTGTTGATCTATTTTGACTTCTAACTTCTTTTTGAATTTTCTTCTTAACCATTTTTTTCCATCCATCATATGAAAAATTGGGATGAATAGTGTTGCCTAGGGTTTTTGTCATGAATTGTTTTTTTCTTGTGATGATTGAACCTCAATTTTCATTTCCCTAAGAGATGTTTCCTTTGATTTTATAGTCAAGGAGACATGGCTGTTTTCTTATTCTTCTTTATCTTTTTTTCTCTCATATTTGGTCTTGGCATAGAAATTTGTTGTCAATCTTGATTGCAAACTGTTGAAATTTAGCCTTTTGATATAATTTCCTTTGCATTTTGATTTCTCTAATTAGCAACCTGAAAGGAAAATCTGGTAGAGAATTTGAAGAGTTTGTAGTCATTAGATACTTCAAATGAGAAGTACAAAGCTTCAAGTTTGTTTATGGTTGTGAGAAGATCACTTCTATAGTATTTTATGTTGCCAAACATGCATACTTATTTGTCGGGGTTCACATAAAAGTTCACATTTTTTCTTGCAATAGAACCATTGCATTTTTAGCAACCTCTATAGAAATGTTTAATATTATAAATGTTCTAGATTTTTATTCATATTATATTTTTTTATAATTAATTTATCTGATTACATTGTATTTTGATAATAACTTTATGCTCTGGATTCGATTTTGGATGTCTTTTATCCTTTGTGATTTGAAATGCCACATAGTGTGATCCAAAGTGTTGACGATTAAAAGAATCCACAATCAAATCAAGAAACACAAATAAACTCATGCTAAATGAATTGTAGAAATCTAATGATGTTAATTAATAAACATAAATTAACTAATAATTAATTTATAGCTTAAAATTCTTTTTATTTTTTGAACTTTTTAAAAAGAATTATATATATATATATATATATATATATATATATATATGATGCAATTGTTGTTTTCCTCTTCAATGATTATTCTAAAATATTTAATTTTAGAATATATGTTTATTTATCCACATTATATATAAACATTTCTAACTATACATATTGTCTACACCATTGTAGCGACACTAGTATTAATTTAATAAAGTTGATAGGCTTTTCATTGTGGGCATCATTCATTGATGGAAAATTGTCATGCACCAGAAAACTATCTTATGCACTGGAAAGTTATATTTAGGCTAACTGACCAGAAACTGAAAAAGAGTGGCAGTTTTCCTGAAAAATCTCTTGCACGGTGAATTGGTACAACAAGTTGTTTCTCAAGCCACACATCTGCTAGGCAGATTACAACAAATAAACTTATCACACTAGGTGTCTACCAGTTCGTTTGGAAGGTAAGCTTTGGAGCATGCTCCTGCTGGAAGATGTGTTGAATCCTAGGTAGCCAATATCAGATTTCAATTTTTATCGAGTTGCCTCTCCCCACTGCTAAAGTGAGACCTCTGCACCCAACCTCTATAAAACACTTTGAAATAAGAAGGTTTTCAAATCATCCATAATTCACATTATCTGATTAGTAGAAGTATGCATGTGTTTGACAAGAATCTTGGCTAGATGTTAATGGTGAAACTTTTAATTGGAATCAATTAAAATGATAAATCTTGCACAAGTTACTCTGATTTTATGTTTCTTGGGTGGTTGAATCCCTGATCTCTCGGTGTACCTTTTATATGAAAACTTTGGACAATTTATGATGAAATTATGATAGATTCTACCACTGAGGTGACTGGGTTTTCTGTTTTAGTTGAATCCTAGAAATTGCAAGCACTCGACACTTCTTGATCCATGCGAAGGATAGATGATCGATTAATAGAGACTACATACTTTGTAGATGCTTAATTTTTTAATATGTATTATATGATATTGTGGAGATTTTATATAGAGTTATACCTCACAAACTTAGCCTTCTTAGTCTAGTATCCCCTTGAAACGACGTGAGCCATTTACAAAAGGAACTCCAACGAATAACAAATTTCTATATATAATAGAGAGTGATTTTAAAAATTTGATGGAATTGTGTGGTTTGTTCTGTGGACTTTCCTCTCTGAATTTAAGTACATCCTATGAATTTAAATCTTGGCACCGTGCAACACTATTTGATTTGTGGGAGAGATGAATTATGTATATCTTATTGCAATTTCTAAAAGCTGTAGTGATTAATTACTAACTAGTGTAATTGTGGATTAGGATACAAATATCAAATATGTGTCTTGTTAATAGCGAGGAACCCTCTATAAGAAAATGTATAAGAGATTCAGTAGCTAACAAGATAATAGTGGTGACCATGTTTATCTTTTCCTTTTATCTATAACCACATCCAACAGTTTTAGAATATATGCAACAGAGTTAGTCTTTAAACGACATGATTCTAGCAAATGTTGGAGAGATTAGTTTATATGTGCCAATCTCACTTGTTCAAAATTATCTAAATCCTTTTCACTAAACCTAATTTATATTCATATAATAATTGAATTTTGAAAAGTCAAAAAAATTTGAGCAGTTTGAGATTAAATCATATTGCTAATTCTTGAAGAGAAATATAAAAGTAGAATGCATCTCACAAATTGGATAGAAGTAGTGGATTTATAGAAAGAAAAATAATTTAACTATAGATCATTTCATTCACTGTATTTACATGTTCTTAGACCTTGAATTGAGTTCTAGATCATATATGGTTCTCTAATAAGTAGTAAGGTCAATATTAGAATTGAATTACATCAAGTGGAATGGGACTTGAGAGAAAGTACTAGCAGCGACAAGTGATCCTTAGATGCATCTAAAGAAAATAATTTTATGATATGACAAATATCTTGGGCATAGGCAACTACTTGGATAAATTTGATAAATACAAATTCATGGAATGATAAACATGATAAAGCAACCAAATGGATAAATTTGATCATTTTAGATTCATGGAAGGGTAAGTATCTTAATAGAAAAACTCATTGGTAGGATGAGGTAGTCTTGTAATAGTCATGCCTATCTTGTCTCTTGGTAGGACAATAGAAACACATTAGAATCACAAAGGCAAACTTTGTTAATTCTCCTTGAATGAAGGAGCGAATCATTGCAAGAAGAAAAAATCTTATCTTCCTCGACTTTTTTAAATATAAAACTCATCGTTGAAATTTAGAGTCAAAAGAAAAAATGAGATGAACTAAAGAGTAGTGCAAATTGTATTTCACAGTCCGACAATCTCCCCTTGTGTGTGTCAAACTCATGCTGCAAATATCTAGGTTAGAAGATGTTATGTGCCTTGGCTTATTGGTAAGAGAATCTTATTGGTGAGAGAAGCTTTGGAGAACTCCAACTATTAATATTGTAATTCTTCTTATATTAAGAATAATAATTTTCACAACAAGAAAATGTATGAAATCTACACCAATTGAAAATATATGAAAAATTTAAATGGAATTCTTATCTTTAAGAATGTATCATGCATCAAGTTGTCTGAAAGAAAGAAAAAGCTTTAAAGAAGAAGCAAATGTAGATCCATTCAATTTCATATGAAACCATTAAAGAATAAGGCATATGAAACCATTAGTGAGATAAAAATGGTTGCAAAAACTTTAGTTAAAGTTGAAATTATAATGTATCAAATTACAAATTATTGTTATGCTCATCCTTCATGGTCTCTTCCTTGATTGAACAATATAATATTTTTACAATTAGATAAATAAAGAAATAATATATATATATCTCTATACATAGAGAGTTCCAAAAATTAAACTTATCAAAACCATGATAGGTCATCATTAATGCCTCAATATGTATTTCTACATGAATAGATAGAGACATGCAATGCAAATTTAAGAAAATGTAAACATGTTATTTTTTATCAATATATGTTAGTAATTAGTCTTCTAAGGTTGGGACCCAAAAAGGTCTCATGCTACCCACTTTCACTAGAAAACTAGTCTCTGCATTTTGCCATTTAGAGAATTCCTGCCTTAATATCTCCAACTATCATTTTTAGGCATTTGATTACTTGGATGGACTAAGTTGCTTCAAACAATACAACTTAGGTATTTACCCTTTTGAAAGCGGAAGATAGATTTATTTACAACTTTTAAAACAATAAAATTTTAGATGTACTACAACTCTCTCATTATTAACATTATAATATTTTTTTTGAAGTCTAGAAAATTATTTATTGAGATTAATTATTATTGTATGTTTACTTCAAGTAGAACCAAACCTAAGAGCTTGTATATAAGAGGCTCACAATTCATAATTGTAGTTCTAGCCTCTTACCTTGAATAAAAACTAATATTATGTAATAAATAGTTCATATTAAAAGAAAAAATATTATGGAAGGAAGTATTCATATTCCACTAGTGCTAGGTCAAGAGTTTTCATCACAGATGTTGTCATGTACAATATTTTTGATATATTCTTACATTGTTTACCCAGTGTTGCATAGTGAATTGCAAAAACACCAAGGGAGAGACAAAGTCGGGTGTTATTCTATATTTTAGAGAGATGCTATATGAGAAAGAAATGTTGAGTTGGTTTAATTCCTACAATTCATCCAAATGGAAGTTCTTTGTTAATTGTAAACAACAAGAAGGAAGTTCAATAACTATAACATTTTTCATTTTTGACACAAATAGATTTACAAATGTAACTTCTTTAAAGCCTAAAATTTATTTTTCATTTTCATGATTTTTTTAGAACTTTTTAAATTTTGACAATCGACTTGACCCTTAACCTACAGGGTACGAGTGCTCGTAAATAATTCCCATTTGGCAACAAGAATACAAGCGGAATAGGCATATGTAAAATTCTTAAAAATTTTAGTTCTTCGTTTGGATGCACCATATCAGAATTGGAATACGAAATAAAATAGGAATACGTATTCCAATTTTGGCCCAAAAATGAGGTTTTGTAATTCCACCCAAATAGGTAAAATTGGAATACGTATTTCTACCAATTTTATTTATTTTAGAAAATATAAATTTTTGAGTCTACGAATTCCTCATCAAATTTTTGGTTGAACCAAATACATAATAGAAATACGTACCCCCATTTTCTATTCCAGAATAAGTATTCCAGAATAATTATTCCTATTCCCACAGCCAAACGGGCTGTTATTACTAAGTACTACTAACTCTCTCCCCTTTCATGGCAAGAGAAAGAGAAGGCAAGTTACTCCCCGGCTCCATACAAACACCGGGCATCACAACTCCTCGACTGCCCACGCAACTGTCTTCCCCAACTCTGATCCGACCATATTCCACTCTTCCTCCCTCGTAAAAATGCCCAAATAGCATGGCATTCCTCCCTGTAACTCCATTCCTCTCCACTGTCACCATCTCTGGATTCAGCAACGCTTCCATGCTGTCCACAAGGGCACCCTCTCCCCAAGCAACGCTAGACCCCAATCCCTTCATATACACAGCGAAAACAACTGACCCTCTGCAGAGCTGCACAAAATGCTCACCCGCCAGGGTCCTCACTGCCTGCCATATGGTGTCCATAAACGTTACTTTGCCCCATAACTCAATTCTATCGCCCTCCTGCCTTTTCCCCACCATTACCCATTTACACACAACTGTCAACACTGCCACTGTAAGCCCTGTTAATACATACAACACAGGTAAGAAAATCACAGAAATGAACATTCCTGTGTTGTTCTCCCCGTATGAGAGCAATCCAAGAGGCAGAATGAAGGCCAGAGCAAGAAACGCATAGGGCAGCCCCGTTTGCATCAACGGTTGGGCCAGCAAAAGCCATAGGAACAATGCCCAGCTTTGAACAGGGGCCGCCGGTCTTGAGACTACTTTTACAGTGGTCATGGCGGAGGACTGCGGGGTTGCAAAGGGGCAGGCATTTAGGTCGAAGCCCACGTCGGATTGTTGTAAAAGGGTTTTCCATGCTGGGTGAAGCGGCAAACCGGCTCGTAGGCGCTGGCAGATGTCGTAGACCAGAGATCGCCCGTGGTCTATTGAGGCGCTGTCGTGGGAGGACGACGCAGGGATCACACCCAGACCAGGGCACTGTCTGTAGGGTTCGAATTGGAGCTGCTCTGCCTCTTCTGGGTCGAGCAAGTGATTCAAATTCATCTCCCCTGTGTCGATGTACGGGTATTTTTCTTCATTCCATGGCTTAGTGCAGTCCAGGGCCTCTTCCCTTTCTGCAATTGATTTGGGTACTGGTCGGATCTGTAGCTGTAGGATGTAGTTGACTCCCGAGGGAGAGGTTAATCGGTTTTTGAAATCCTCTGCGAGAAAGTGAAGGGGTCTGGTGTCGGCTGGGTCGCGGGGAATGGCGCCGGTTTCCGGCGGGAGGAGGCTGTCATTTGGGTTTACTGCACCTGCATCTTCACTGATCTGTGGGTTGGCGGGTCGGAGCTTGAATTTGACGTAGTGATCGGCCGGGTTTTGCTCTGACCGGAATAGGCGGCATATGTTGGAGTAGTAGTGTAGTTCTGCATAGGAATTTGTCTGTCTGAGGGAATCCCATACGGCGTCCCGGATGTGAGGTGATCGCTTGACTTGCTCTTCTCTGTGGCTGAGCCCACCGACTAGCCATTGAAAGAAGTCTGCAAATGTTCTGGCGTAGAATGCCTTCCCTGTCTTGAGCGTAAGGTCGATTAGAGAGTGTGTGGTGTTATTTGAGTCGGACATTATCTGAATGGATGCGCCTCGGGCATCCGTGCGAGCGTCGTCGTCTGCGCTGAGGCTGTTGCTGTGGCGGATTATGACGGAGTATTCTTTGCCGGGTGAAAAAATTTCGTGCTGGGGAAGGCCTTTGAGATCATTGAAGATTGTGAGGGTGCCTCTTGCAGCTACACCTAGGCGGTGGAAATAACGGGACTGGACTTTCAGGGTTGTTTTTGCCAGATGCGCCGCGAGATTCCCCACAATTTTTCTGTAAAGATTGTCCATTTGAAGGATTCTCTTATCTGAGAGAAGATCAGGGGATTGACTCTGGCCGTTCACCATCACCGGCTTATCTGTTCCCACGTACACGCCCCCGGCTTGCAGTGTGAAGTCTTCAGGTGCCAGAGACAATGCTCCCAGCGTGACTCGGTCCTGCAACGTGGAGCCTGGTAAAAGTAGGCTCTGGGTGCCTGTCACACAGTTTGAACCTACTTGGATTTTCCCCAATGTAAAGCTACTTGGGTTTTTGTGGGTCATCGTTATTATTTTAGAGAAGTCGCCCAAGTGGGTGTTGGATCCCAGCTGAAAGAGGTCTGGATCGACTATGGCGTTGATTGCCCTGATTGATGCCGAGCTGCCGATTTTTGCTCCCAAGCATTTTAGATAAATGCAGAAAGCTTCGGTTCCTGAAAGGAGCTGAATAAATCTTTGATGACACAAGGTCAAGAGCCTGTGTATGAACCAAATTCGAAGGCCCAGATTAGAGGAGGCTCTGGTAGGTGCCTCAGTAGGCTTAACCTTTCCCACAATACACCATTTGAGAATGCAGGTCATCAGTGTTAGCACAAAGCCGTAGGCTATATAAGTGCATCCAACACAGAATGCAAGCTGCAGGACTTTTACTTCTAGAAGTATTTGAGATGCAATTTCCACAACAGTCGTAGGCTCGTTCAGTGCAACCAAAGCTGCGAGAATGGCGGGTGGCCAATGGAATGCCCCTGCTAGAGAAAATAGTAGAAAGCCCCGGTCGGAGAACACGTGGATATGAGGCAACTGCATTGTCTTTGAAAGCCATGCAAACAATGGATACACTATTGCTGCAGCCAAAGTGCTGACCATGGCCAGTGTGTATAGGCCCAGCAATTGCCACATGTGAATGGTCGTTGTTGCCGAATCGCTGTGCTTCTTTCCAACCTGTATTTAATCAGAGAGGTTTATTTCATCAGTATGAAAACTGAAACGATATACAACTTAAAATTTGGTTTCCTTCCCCTTCCGGACATCCTGACATAAGAATTGGGCTTAAATTGTCAAGAGAGTTGAGGTTTAGAGTCGATGAGAAATGAAATCAATGTTCAGAGTGATGACGAAAAACCCGTACATTCTGTCAATCTTATAAGCTTCAGATCTGATAATTATACCATATAGAAAGATAATAACGAGAACAAATGATGATGACTTAACATAAGAATCTTGGGTTCTAGCGGGAAGCCAAAGGAGGGTCTCAATCAATCTATTTAAATTTGTGACAAAAATAGATAAATCATGCCTGCGAAGGAAATTGATATCTTGACAAGTCTTACACAGCAAACTACACTATGCCAATAAAAGGGTTTACAGGTAAATTGAAATTTCATTATATAAATAATAATAACATACCTTCAGGTTTGGATGTGGTGTTTTCTTCTCGAAGTATTGCCCAATTTCTGTCCTGTGAAGTGCAGGAACAACAGATCCTGATTCCAAAGTAGAACCCATTTGAAGGAAGGCAAAAGGGCCAACCAAGGAACGACTTCCTATCTTTACAGAACCTAAATATAACATTCCGTTTTTTACTTGATGATTCTCCAAAGTTGCGCCTTCAGAGACCACTGCTTCGTCTGCTATAGACACCAAAGAAGGGTCTGTGATGTCTACGCTGTCTAAAACCACATCTTTTCCAATATTTGCCCCCAAAACCCTGTACCACCATACAATGAAAACAGTACCACGGAGGTGGGTGGCAAGCATGGTGGATGCAAAATCCCTTGCACGATATAGAGTCCACCATTTCACAAAATCCACGGACCACATAGACACCTTGGGTTTCGATGTATATTTCACTTGCATAAACGCCATCCCAAATATAGAGAGAGAAATGGCTGTCATAACTATGTACAATATCCAAGCTGCTGGGCTGGCGAGAAGAAGCAGCACAATGGGATTTAATTTGAGTAGTTCAGCAGCAGGCAAAGCAACAGCAAGGGGAATTGAACATGCGATGTATGCCGGAACAATCAACAATGCTGCTGCATACACGATGCCAATTAACTGAAGAGACCCAATTGCAAGCCTTTTGAGAGCCGAAGGCAATACACATTGGGTATATGAATTAACATTCTCTTCTTTTGTAATGTTTGCGGTTGTTTTTCCTTCTCGCTGAAGGAGTCCCTCTGCAAATGCTGCCAGTTCTGAAATATTGTTTGCCGTGAAAATATCAACTGCAGAAACATGGATACCCAGATAAGCTGAAAGCTTTTGAGCTGCACAGACCACTCCCACTGAATCAATCCCGTAGGAAACAAGGCTGTCTGTACAAGAAATCTCCTCCATAGCTACTCCAGTCATCTCTGAGATAAGACCTTTCAAAAACTCCAACAAGCCCCTTGGATTCGATCCGTTGACATTGCGGGTATCAGCGCCTGACCTCTTAATCAGTTTTAAGGCCAACTCTGCAAGTTCTGAGATGCACCCGGCAGTGTAAATGTCAATTGCGGCAACTTGTACCCCTAGGAATGATGACAGCCTCTGCGCTGCTTCCACTACCACAATTGAACTTAACCCATAATTTACAAAACTATTATCATATGATATCTGAGAGGCCTCCAAACCAGTTTTCTCACCCACCAGACACACTAGAAACTGTAGAATATCTTCTCTACTGGGGACACCATCTGTTACTCTTTCAACAGGAGAATATGCTTTAGAATCAGAGCCGTTGAAGGTCCAAGACCTTTTCATAACAGGTAGAAGCAAAGACTTACGACTTGCCTTCTGACTCAATGTCCGAACAACCGCCATATTGCGAGTTGTCTTGGCAATGTCCAAGGTTTCATCTGTAAACTGTTTGAGACACTCAAACCGTTGAATTTTGCCAGAAGTTGTCTTACTAATGGTTCTTGCTTTGATCAGCTTTACATCAGCAATTTCGACTCCGTGCTCAGCTGCTACTGCTGATCGAATCTGCTCTGCTACGTCTGTCTTAACGATTTTTTCATCTCGGACTTCTGCAATTACCACAAGGCCCATCTGATCTGAGGATTGGGATAGGGAAATTCCTTTCGAAGACAAGGTCTCTTCAGGAACTCCAATTACTGCACAACACCCAGGTCGAATGTACTCCGAGCAGGTCTCCACAGTTTTCTCCACGTCAGAAGAGTATACATTCCTGCCACTCACAATGATCATGTCCTTTATGCGCCCTGTCACGAATAATTTTCCCGCCACCTTCCGGCCCAAATCCCCTGTTCTGGTATAGTTTCTTGTTCCTTAAAAAAGAGATAAAAATGAATTATGTTTATGTCCATAACTGACCAAAATGTCTTACAATAGAGAAAACAAAATAAGGAGAAATCAAGCAATTCATGTTGTATTAAGATGTAGTATTCTGGATTTGACTCTCTGCTGAATTTTTTTGCATCAACATTGAGTGCAATTCATCATCGCGATGAGAAGAGCTACAGGAGAAATCCAGAATACTTCATCTTAATCCTATGACAGATTGTGAAAACCTCTTCACACTAATTCATTCATTTTGTGTTAAGTCACCTGAATTAAGTTTATTCTTGAATGTCTCTTCTCCTTGGACCTCACGACCCCAGTACCCAATCCCTGCACTGGGACTGCTAACCCAGATCTCACCTTCGACTCCCTCCCCTGCCACCTCTTCCCCTGTTTCAGCATCCACAATCCTTATATCAACATCTGGGTCATTGCATTCAACATACCCACAACAGACTCTCCCCTGCCAGTCCACATAAATGGGCTTCCTAGAACCCCATGCCACAGACACAAAAACACTATTCTCTGCAAGGCCATAACCAGGTGCTAGGACTTCCTCTCCTAGCCCACAAGGCCCCATAAGCTCCACAAACTGCCTCACTGTTTTCTGCCTCACTGGCTCCGCACTAACCATCAAAAACAACATGGATGACAAATCATATTCCTGCAACAATTCAATCCCTCTTTTCTTAGCACTCTCCAGCCTGCGGACGAGGAGCTCGAAGGCAAAATTGGGCCCTGCACTGTGAGTAGCCTTGTATTTAGCCATGGTGTCAAGCCATAACAAGGGGTTTCTTATGAATGTCAAGGGCGAAAACAGAATTGCAGTTCCACCACTGAGCATTGCGGTAAGGAGACCCCCAATGAGGCCCATGTCGTGGTACTGTGGCAGCCAACTTACTAAGACAGTGCGCGAAGTGCTCTTGTAATGCTTGTGCATGAGCTTCACATTGTGTACAAGCCCGGCATTAGTGATCATCACTCCTTTTGCATCCCCTGTTGAGCCTGAAGTGAATTGCAGAAAACATACTTCTTCAGGCCGCGGTTTCAAGCTGATTGCATTGTCATTGTGTTGCTGTGATTCTTCCTCTTCTCCTTCTTCTATTGGAGCAATCTTGGGCCATGACCAAGAGCTAGGGGATTTCCTTGCGGTGGTATTTTTGTTGGTCCAGGAGTCAGTGTGGAGCCATGGCAGGTCAGGCCATTGTGGCATAACCTTGCCTTTGTAGGTCTGAAGGAGAACCATGTTCCGAAGGCGAGCTACACGAACAGCTGCATGGTATGAAGAGGTGGAGAGTATGGCCACTGCATTGCAAGCTTTTGCTACACTCTCCACCTTGGCCAGGGCTTGTCCGTTGTGGTGAAGCGGATCTGATGGAAGAAGAGGAACTGCCAACACCTACATTAAAAACAATCCCACCTAAATAATAAGCGTATATGCATTCTACTTGTTTCCAGTTTTTGACTTCTTAAGTTTTGATTTAATCCAAGTAAAGATGTGCTAAGAAAGAAAATTTAAAGTGAATTTTATTGTAAGTGAAATTAATTATGAGCGTGTACAAATTACTTACTCGAGCTCGTAGACATCCAAAGAAGGCATCTATAAAATCAAGGCCAGGAGGATGAAGCAACAAAACTCTATCCCCTGGTTTAATTATAGGCTTGTTGGATGTAAGGAGCTTTTGTGCTATAAGAGAACTCCTAGCATCAATATCTTGGTATGTCCGCATGTCTGTAACTTTTCCTTCATCATTTATCCAAGAATATAGAGTCTTGTGTCCTACTATTTTATGGGAAGCCCAAAAACGCAAATACTCATCAATGGTAGTCAAGTTTGGAAATTCCACACCAAGTATTTCATCTAGCTCTTTGGTTTTACTACTCCTTTGCTGTAATGGATACAATGGAAATAGTCTCTGCACATCATTATATATTTATCTAATGTTAAGATATGATTCCCAAGGAAAAGCAATTCCTGAGCTCTCTTTAAAACGAAATTAGATACTGTTATCACCTTCACATAAGGAAATGGCGGATTATGAGCATTTGAACCAAAATGTTTGCAGACCAAATCAATGGCATAAGTTGAATTTAGCTCGGTAAGCTCGAAAGCCATCAATCCACCGACATAATATGTATTTTCTTGGCCTTGCAACTCTTCTAGTTTATCATAAAATCCGGCCTTCATATCTACACAATGTACACTTAATATGTCACCTTTACTATTCAACGTTTTAAGTCAAATTCACAAATGGAAGATATAATATAATAATCTGAGATTTCAAATAATTTGTGAGAGTCTCTTTAAACATTTATCATGTGGGCTAATAAAACTATTATTTAAGATGCTAACCAAAAAATCTTTGAGAATGTATTGTAATGTTATATTGTACACGCGTCTATATGTATTACATCAAATTTATTTTCTCTTTATGAAGTAGGTTTTAGATTTATCTTCTCCTTCTTAGATAATCATCAGGAATTTACATTTGTTTTCTCCTTCTGATGTCTTACGTCTCAAATTTCTAATTTCAATATAGACATTATGCTTTGTTTCAAAATGATGCAAAAGTTTCTATTATTTTTATTAATCAAGCTTGATGCTTCATATTTTCTTGCTAATATAATCCTCTATATGTCTACTATGCATCCATTTGCTATTAGATAGAAAGTAATATGACTAAAATGAAGAAGAATTTAAAGTATTACAAAATCTTAACCAAGATATCATGGTCGCATAAGCAATCCACAAAAGAGATGAGCTTGTAACAAGGACAAAAAATAGAGAAGGATACAACTTATTAGTAGAAGGATACAACCTATCACAAAAGAGATGAGCTTGTATCAAGGAAGAAAAATGTAGCAACGAAGAAAAATGGACAATTATACAACCTATCACTAGAAGTTGTCCAAGATAACAAATATCATTGGAGTAATGCTTCATATTAGAGAGGAGGCAAAAGAAAACAATAATTGAATATAATTTCTTGATAAGTAGAAGTGTAATTGAAAAAGGATATTAGGAGACGAGCTTTGCAGAAATCAAGTTAGTAGTGGTAGAGAAGTTATCCTCATAAAAGAGGATGATAAATTGTGAAGAAGAATTAATGTGAAGGATATGATATTGTGAATATTTTTGCTTTCATTATTGAAAAGTAATTTTGATGAAGAAAAAAATAAATCTTAATTAAAAATGAAGAGGTACAAGTTTTAAAAAAACTATTTTGAAGGTCAACATTTTGTTGTATATTTTTGCATTGATATAGTTGTGTTCATTTTTATATCAATAATAGAAAATTTTTAATTAATAGCACTGGGGTTGTATAATTATCAAGATATAAAATATGGAAACCTAAACAATATAATAATGAAACTCAAAAAAAATGTTGTAACTCATGCATTGTAAGCAAAATCCTTTGAAACTAGGCTAGATCTTTTTAATTACCTTGAGATGTGATGTGTGGAAAATAAGTCCAACATCTTTGAAGAATCACACACTCTACTTGGGCTCCCATGTTCTTGACATCCTCGTATACAAAGCTTTCTACAATAGCTTTGTTAATATCAATAGAGTTACCATAAGACCAAAACAAGAATATATTTGTATCTTGGTAAAACTTTTGCATGGCCACTGGGTGACCAATGGTGTTAGGATCCTCCACATATGACTTGCAATAATAGAAGCCTACAGGAAGGTGATCAAGGCCTTTGATTTTTGCAACTGTGGTATAGTAATCGATTGTTCTTACTTTTGAGAACAACTCTTCTTCTACCTCATTGTGCTTGAACAAATTTGAGTTGCCACCTACACAAGAACAAAATCGATAAATGTATCATTATGTTGTAAACATCAACTCTTTGAAATTAACTATATTTTGGAGCATGGAAGTTTTTAATACTAATAAACTTTACTTGAATACTAATTATCTTTATTAGAATATTGTGAAGTTGAGATGTCAAGGTGATAATAGATTTTTGTAATCTCCCATATCAAGATGTGGTCGTTTCTAGGTAAATTGTGTATAAGATTTTTAAAATCATTGTCCCCAAGGACACTCCATGATCCATCATTGGGATGAAGACATAAGAGAAGCAAAATAATAATTTTATAAGAAAAAAGTAAATTATAATAAAATACAAAGATATTTTGGCACAAACATTATACCAGGGTAAAAGTAATTCTAAAACATAATTGATAATTCTTAGTTCCAAGAACACGATACAAATTAAGGCAATAGAGACGTATGGTTAACCATAACAATTTACATCTTCGTCTCCCAAGTCAAAACTATTTTCTAATGACATTTTGTTAATTTTTAAAAAAATAAAAATCTTGGAGACTATTGCAATGAGATTGGCAACACTAATGGTATGATCTTTGATTATTTCATTCATCAAGATTAAATCTTTTAGAAATGCAATGAGGTAAAAATGATGCCTAAAACAAACTTTGTGAAATGAATTTCCTTTTTTCGTAAATCAAATAAATATCAAGAATCAAATAATTTCCACAGGTTCTTTCTTTATTTTTCTAAATTCTATTATATATGCTCTCCATCATCAATATTTTAGATCTACTACTTAATTCTCAATCAAGATAAAGTAATTCTCAATCAAGATAAAGTAATAATAAAAGAAGAGATAAGTAAAGTCAGATGAAACAATATTAAGAAAGGAAAACGTCAGTGATAGAAACATCATTCAAACGAAACAACTGCTAAATATATTCGGAGTTACCTGTGGAGTTTGACCTGTAAACTTCGGTGAGCCCAGCGAATGGAGCCGCACCAGAGATAATAATCTTATCAAACTCCATTGTCTTTTCTTCTCGTCTCTCAAAATCCTTTGTCCTGACACGTACAGAGTTCGAATCCCTCTCGATGCTGACCACCTCAACACCACACTGCACCTCAGCCGGCAATTTTGCGCTCAATTTCTGCCACATGCTCGTATAACCACCCTTCACTCGCCGGATTTTACCCAACATGGACGTCCGGGCAAATTCATGCAAGTAAGCATACGGCATGTCTTCTACAAATCCATACCCAGAGGCCGTATACCCGTATCCAACCGCTTTAGGAATGCCCTTCAATCCATTTGCTCTGACAAATTCCGGTGCCGGATCCGGCATTAGCCTGCTCACTGCATGGACTCCGATCTTGCCGGATTCTTTTGCTTTTGCCTGAAGATAAGTATTTGTAATTATTGCCAAAAGAGTCAACTTGGTGAAAAAATTTAATATAATTCTCTTAAATGAATCGAAATTTTACAAACGCCATCTCAATATATAGATTTTGTTTTGGGTAGAAAAATAAACAAAAGATTTTGTTTTGGGCAGAAAAATAAACAAAAGATTTTGTTTTTACTTGTTGGTTTTAATTATGGATATAAATGAAATTAGGAGAGGTGTGTGTATGCCTGGAATTTCATTGTAAGAGGAATGATGGACATGTAATCTGCCTGAACATCCAAATCTTCGAATTGGCCGCCATTACAATCTATTACAGCCAGTTTGTGAGACTCCATGTCTTGGAATTCTACATTGCCCAATTCCTCTGCTAAGCTTGTGATTGTTGGAGCACTGTTCGCTGCCACCACCTGCCCACCCAAGTCATATATTCTGCCTGCAACATCAAATTATTAAACATGATGTCGGTACAAGACTTTTAATCTGATACCCATTAAAATTGAGATCTCTTTAGCAGTTTAATCTGTCTTGATAATCAAGTTTATTTTTATCCATATAGCTTATCTATCCGATTATTCAAAACATAGATTTTCCAAATCAAGTATGTATGTTTTTCACGTCATATATTGTGCCTGCAACACCAAATTATCAAACATGATGTTGGAGCAAGACTTTAGATCTGATACCCATTAAAATTCATATCTTTCAGCAATTCAACCTGGTTTGGCAATCAAATTTTTTTAACCCATAACTTATCCATTAAGTATTCAAAAGATTGCTTTTCCAAATCAACATTCAATCCATCATCAGAAAGAGGAGAATTACAATGGATTATCGAGTGTGCCTGAAATGTCAGTACAGAAATATGTATTCATTTCCATAAGCAATCTTCGGAAATACTATATAAAATGTGCAAAATTCGTGTCAACTCTCGAGAAGAGGAGAATGATGATTGGGGGAGAAAAACTGAAAGCAGATTGATTAATATAATCGACAACGTCAATACGAACACATTGATAATTAATTTTATAAACAATCTTCCAAACACAATAACAAACAGTGAAAAGTTCATGCCAATTACCCATTGGTTTTCATACATATATCTTATCAACGATAACAGATGCTATTTCAACATTAGATTGTGCATTAGGTTTTATATCAAAATTTTGAATCTCACTTAGGATAAAACTAAGAACCATAAATAAAAACATAGTAATGTGATCTAAAACCTCATATAAAAACCTGCATACATCCAATTCAAAAATAACATTGATATAATAAAATAGATCTTACACATTTATCTTCTTACACTAACTAAACTCTCTTAAAAATAGATTCACATTGTAATCAATCTAAAAACACACAAGCAAATGAGTTACCTTGGATTTCTACAGATTCACACATTCCACCAACAGTGTGATGTTTCTCAAGAACTGTAACATTGTCATACCCCAAATTAGCAAGAGCATAGGCAGCTGAAAGGCCACTGGGTCCTCCTCCAACTATACAAATTCTAGTGCCCACATCCATGCTCGGATGAAGCTTCGACAACTTTTCTCTATCAAATGCCTCCATACCTTCTAATTTTCTCAATCTCGCTCCAAAATCTCTGCAACTCAGAATGATAAAACTGTATAATACCAAGTACAATTCCTATAAGAAAACTAAGCTTTAAGACTAGAATCCCAAAAAAATGCAGCCCAAAATGAGGTAGAACTAAAACTATAATGAACTTTTCCCTATCCGAGTTCTTTATAAAGAGAGCTAAATTTGTCGTTGTAATCTTTCAGACAGCCATGAAAGAGCTAATAATTTTCATACTGCATAGAAAGCAGTGAAATCAGGGATGAAGCCAATGCTACTTATACAAGGAAGGCAATTTTACAGTAAAAGGCTGAACACTACAGACAAATGTCAAGCAAAACGAATTTTGGCCGGCGATACCGGATCTTCTTAGGGAAAATTGAATATTGAAGTGAATACATTTTCCCCAAAACATAACAAAACTGTTAAAAGTACATGAAATCTATCAATTTGGCCGGCAATTTTGGACTTCATTGGGCAAATTAAAACATAGTATTGATATTACGGTTGATACTTGTGTATAAAAAATGCAATCTAAATATTCCACCACCTGGACGAAATGTTTAAATCGATAGATATAACCGAGAATGAGATCCATGAAAGTTCCGAAACAACGGAATGCGAACATGTGTCCAAATAAGGTTTGATTTCATCTTAAACAATGGTCTTGAATATGTCATCTGCATCACATGAACAGTGAAAAGATGAGAAGTGATCTTTACGCCATTAAAAAATGAGCTCAGTAAAAGCCGTCTGATGTCAAATTGGGAGACACACAACTATCAAGTGTTCCTGACATGGTACAAATTGGATAACTCATGAAGTTTAGTCCATGTTTTGAAGTCGTTGAGACTGCATTTAGTTTTCGGAAAACTTATAAATTTTTCATATACAATTTTAATTGGTCTTTAAGGATTAAATATGATATTTACATTTTGGTACTTGTAATCTGTGATTGAAGTGAGAAAATATATAAAGAATAAATTAAGCTAAATTATAAATTTTCCTATTTGTAATATATGTTTGCAAGTGTCTAGGAAATGGAAACAACATATTGTATATAGCATTATTTTAGTTTTTATATGTGTATTTTAATTTTGCAAGTAATATTGTATTTTATTAGAGAATCTTTGAATTGAAGGATAGAGCAATTCTTAATATTTGTTGTCAATTTTGATATGGGAGTTTAGAATGAAGGCTATCAAGGAAAGGATTAAAACTTCTTAAGATTTTATTTGTATTGCTCAATGTGAGTGGTAGATTCATTCAATCTCAAACTTGTCTTTTCAATTGTAAGAATTATAGTAGCTCAAACAACTAAAATCAGTCACTCGTTGTCAAATGCCTTATAAACCATTTATTTCCTTTATAATTGGTTGAGAAAATCCATATAAATATTTGAATAACTATCACATTTTCTTTCTACTACTAATCAAATGATATTTTCCTATCTAGTTATCAAATAACAAAAAACAAAATGAAACCCTAGGTAAAGAATAAATTAAATCATGAAACACTATCCTAAATCTAGTCTCAAGTATTATACAATTAAAAGAAAACCCAATTAATCAATTAACTAAGTGATTTTTAAAACTCTAAAGCCCCCTTAAGTACAATTTGGGGAGAAACTGGATAACTAGCAATGAATGCACAAAAAAATGCAAGGATAGCTTCAAGTTGATGAGATATCCATGCACATAAAAATAAATCTATCAAAATTAGAAAAAAATATGAAAAATCACATGATAAAAGATTCCTCTCTAAAATTGAGAAAATAAAAAACATGTCTAAATATAGAATGAAAAAAGAATGACTTGGTATGATCCCCTAACGACTACTTCCATCATATATGTATAATGAATGTATCCCCAATAAGTGAGAGAAGATGAGAATATTAATCCTTCCATAAAGAAGTATTTTATATGTCAATGATGAAAGCTTAAACAAAAGCATGGTCCATTGCCTACATTCTTCACTTACAAGTATAAAATCTTGTGGCAATTGGAAGATCGGACTAGAGTTAAAACATATGCCTTTAAAAGCTACTCAAATATTTACATGATAGAATTAGTTGATGGCAAACTAAAATCCTATGAAGATTGATGTTATACAAGTTACAAAAGTTACTATGATGAATAAAAATGATGATCTATGGTTGTTATCAAGGAGGAGATGAATTTCCTCAAATGAATTCTTCAAATCTATAATTTGTGATCAGACAAACAAGGATGACACCTAGTCTAATAAATTTGAAATCAAAGTAGCATATTGTTGTACTAAATCAACAAAAGCCCATGAATGTGACAATTCTAATTTGATTAGGAATCATAGAAGATGGAAATTGAATATCAATACACATACTTAGAACAAGGAAGAAAGCCTCTAAACATTTTTTATATATTAAACATTGATTAAAAAAACTACAACAAGCCTAAAGGATCAGAAAATAGGACAGAAATGAATCTTTGTTGTTACAGTATCAGTAGACATTGTATTGGGACGTAAAGATAAACCAAATATACAACATTCTTCAAAAGTAGCATTGTCTTTGAGCTTAGTGAAAAAACAAGTAGAAAATTATCTAATCTAAATCAATTCCAAGCTCCAATAATGTTATTGGAGCATTTTGATTCATTAACTTTGACCGATGGTATTTTAGCAATTGCTCCCCAATCAGGAGCATATGGAGGCTGATTTGCAAGGATCTCTTTATTTTTCTCAACTACATTAATATTTTCCTTGGCCACAAATTGTTTTAAATCCCCGTGTTCCTTTTCATCTAGCATCTCATTGTATGTGTTGAGATAATGAGCATATTCGATGTCTTCCTTGTTCACCAACATTGCTCCTTAGTGTGGTAAAATCATGAACTTACTCTTTGGGATTTCCAACACAACTAAAACCTAAGACATCATAAGTAGATAGGTGAGTTTAATAGAAAACCCAGTAAGATCCCTTTATAATCCTTTAAAAAATTCTTTGTTCCTTTTCTTCCAAATGAACCATAAGACCTCATTAGTAAAGACAAGGCAAAATTTATTGAGCTTAAGATCAAATGAATTAACTAATCTAGCCAAAATTTCAATCCAAGAGAAGTTAAAAGGTTTATTCCAGTCAATGGGTTTGCCAAAAAAAGAACATATCAACATTGCGAATTTGCATTAAAAAAACATGCTCAAAGGTTTTAGCTATAGAGCAATGTATGCAAATAACAGGAGGAATATTATAATGACAAAGATTATCAGCAATAGCAAGCTTTTTCAATAAAAACAATCCAACAAAAATAGAATTTTTAGGGTTTGTGGCTTAATGCCATAAAAAATAAATAATGAATTGCCAATTGGATTTTGACCAATTAATAAACCAATTTTTGTTTAATGCTTTCGAAACAGATGGATCCTATTTAACCATACTATAAATATTTTTGGTACTGATATCTACAAATGTACAACCATCCTGCCATTTGATTTCCATAAAATCATCTATATTAGGGGCCAACTTATCTGGAAAGAAAACTCATACAATTTTCTTAAGAATGGACTATGTTTTCTTGTGAGAAGTTGGAAGATCAAATTTAGCCTTAAGCTCTTCCCAAGTCCCCATCCTATTATTAATAATAATATCACCAATGAACTTAATGCCTCTACCACACCATATTTTAGCAGAGAAAATCTAAGTCAAAGCTAAAGGCTTACCTTTAAGTTGAATACCCTACCAAATTGATTTATGTGTTAATAATAGAGAAGTAAGGAGGACCATCTACTGCACCTTTAAAACATAACAACCTTTGTACTTGTGTCCAGTCTTTCCAAATGGAGGCAAAAACATTAGAACCAAAAACTTTAATTTCAAAATATCCAAGAATAATATCAACAAAAGAAACATCATTTCGCCCTTTTGTTGGAAACTTACAATTGGAACAATTATTGTTTTGTCATTGATGTAAAATCTTTGGATGAGACATATTGCTACCTAATCTAAATGTCATATCTATTTTATTGACGAAGAAGATTTCAGAGTTACTCATAACCATAGAACTTAGAGGAAAATTTGAAGTTATGAAAAGGAAGTTATATTGGACATTTGATTAGATAGACTTTGATAAAGCAAAGTAATTGTTTATGTCAATATGCTTAAGCCAAGTCGAGCAAAAGAGTAAAATACTAAGGAGTGTCGAGTAATGCTAGTGTCAACCGAGCCACAGTTAGAGCCGAGAAAATCTAGTGTTGATCGAGCATTAGCATCAACTGAGCAAGTTAGTTGATGCTGACCTAGAAAGCTTGAACAATGACCAAGTATTTCAGTATTGACCGAGTGTCAAAATTCAATGATTGTCGAGTGATAGCAAAAGATCAAATTCAAAGAAATCATAAGATCAAGTTGACTTAGTTGATTTCATGGGAGATGTAAAATATTTTGAAGATTAGATTGATGAGTTCAAGGATCATTAAATTCAAGGTGGTGATTAGGTAAAGACCCAATAGAAGGATTCTAGAGGATAATCAAGAAGATGTATGGAAACATTGAATTGAGTTGAATCTGATTGTAAAATCTATGATCTATGATGGATATATAAAATGGTAAAGCATAAATTGCCTATTTAAGGTGATACAAAACCGAACATATAGTGCCCAGTCTAGCCCCAATTAGTGTGTGCAAGTTTGTATGTGAAGGAAGTCATACAAAGCATGGTTGATTAGAAACAGACAAGTGAGTGGATGCAAAGCTAAAAGAGAAATATTGCAGATGTTGTTGTTGATAAGTGATTTTGAGCAAAAGATTTAAGTGTTGATGAGAAGAGTGGACTGATTGCTTGAGGGGTGTCCAAGTAGATCAAGATCAAAGATGACAATGAAAGGCTTATTAGTGAACCAACATAAGGATCGAACAAAGATCTGTGTTGTTTTTCTAGGACCGTTTCTACAAATGTCGTAACATTGCTAATGTGACTGATGTCTTCCAAATGCAGATTTGAAGACTCATAAATATTGAGAGGAGGAGACATGTCTCTATAGTTAAGCATCATTAGTTAAGAAATAACCATATGTATAACTCATATTTAAGCATATATGTAATATTTAAATATTTTCCATATATGTAATATATTATTATATTATTATATAATAATATATAATGTATAATATATAAAATATATATTATATATATAAGATATTTATCTTAAAGATGATTTATCATCAACAAGGTATCTCATGATAAAATCAATCCAACAGAAGCTACAACATTAACACTCCCTCTTAGCTAGGGAGGATTTAAAGAACACATTATGCTCTCAAGAATAAGAAGAGATATCGTCTTAGCATGATATTCAATTCACTATGAGACTAAATTTCTCACCTTTCATAAAGCACAATTGAAGTAATTTCCACTACTTTTAAAAAACACCACCTTAAGTGTGGTCTATAGCAACAACTATGGTGTCTGGCAAGATCTAGCCCAAAGAACCATAACAAGTTCATTATCATGGTGTCCAAAAAAATCTAGCTCAAAGAACCATGATAACAGGTCTACCATTTGTAAGATTGTCATCTTACGATGGTTACTTTTTGACTACTTGTTATCACGGTATCTGACAAAATCTGGCCCAAAGAACCATGATAATAGATCTACCAATTATAAGATCATCATCTTACAATGATTACCTTTTGACTGTTCCTTATCATGGTGTCTGGCAAAATCTGGCCCAAAGAACTATGATAACAAGTCTACTAATTATAAGATCGTCATCTTATAATGGTTACCTTCTATTTATATATATAATCAATGAAAGATCACCACCTTTCATTACATATCATATGTGAAATAGTAACCACCATGAACCCAGTCAAAAGGTGGTACAAAGACTTTCACCTCATTCTCTCATAGAAAAAATTTATTAGAAGGAATTTCACTTAGAACTTCTCCTCGTAGAGAAGATATCATTAACAAAGGATTGCACCTCAAAATTCTCCCTCTAAATAATGATACTGGGAAGTCAGGTCCTCTAGTTACTCTAATAGAAACTCTCTTCACCCAAGGATGCCTTTCAAACTCCCTCTAAATATGATATCTATCTTATGACTTTCTCGTGGTAAGCCATTACTTCCTCATGATATACATAGGAGTAGGCCCATCAAAATTATGTAGTCACACTCATGTATTTCTAAACTCCCATTGAGTATTAATCTTCTAAGCTTCTGTGTTGCCTTCGAAGAAGTGTCATACTCCCTCTTAATGTAGAAGAATCTCATAAGCTCAATCATCAAAGATACTTGCTTCAAGAGCCTCACTTTATCCATCTTGACCATCAGGGTCTTTGGAGCTACTATCATTAGATTGAGTCTACATAATATTTGGTAGTATATATATAAATTACCAACCTTCTTTTCCTATAAGAATATCCTCAACATAAAGGAACAAATCAAGGCAAATAACCTTTGTAGTATGTATAGAATTACAAATAAGAGAGAGACTACAAGATACAAATACTTATTTGCACATGAAGTTTCAAAAATTGTTCGTTTAGATTATTTGAGAATGGAACATCTCCCCTCTAAATAAGGTTCAAGTGGGAATGGAACATTGACTATTATTCCCTCCCACAATGTAGAATTTCCACTCATTCTTATACTGTTGAAATTTTTTGTACCAACTATGACAACTCCTTACTAAGTTCAATCTTGCTCTTTTCATCCATGGAAGCTCCAAACGTTCACTAAGCTTAGTAGTAGAAGCGAATACAAACTCATCCACAATATGCCAATATCATGATTGAGTATGATTGTGCCGCTTGAATGACTCTACAACTCATACGTCAAGTTTCATTTATCAAAGAGAGACTTGTAGATAGTTTAATTAAAGTCACAACTTTCTTATGACCTACACAAGGGGTAGGTCCATTCACATAGTTGCATGAATTGCAGTCCTCTTGACTATTACAATTTATCGATAATTGAAGATTCTATCACAATATTGGTTTACTCCCTCTGAATCAATATGATCAATATCAATGATGGATGATAAAACCATATCCTCTATCCACTTCCTCTGACAGATGTGTTAGAATCCCTTTAAACATAAATCTTTTAAACTTCTAAAATAAACTTCCCTTTAACAAAGTGCTAGACTCTCTTTGAATCTAATATTAATCCTTCTTTTCCTACAAGAAAATTCTCATAGGAAAAGATCAATGCAAATGCTAGTATAGAAAAACAAGTAAGCGAGATATTACAAATATTAGATAAATAAAATACTCAAGGATAATAAATTCTCATTTGTACATGAATAATTCTTTTATTTGATATTTCATTCTATTAGACATTAATCTAAGAATGATCCCAATTATTTTAATATAGAAAACATCTAATTTAAGTATATAAATTAACCATATATACATATATTCCATTTTCTATAGATATACTTTAATTGATATTTTCAACATATTATTATTTTCCTATGGAATCAATATAATATTTCCTAGCTGTAACTTAGGATGTATGTATTGTCCATATGCCCTTATAAATTTCATGATTGATGTCATTATTCATAATGACTAGCATTATTTACATACATTTTTCATATAAAGAATTGATTATCACATTTTATTTTTGATCGGTAAACGGTCGAAGCCTTGTATTATATTAGATAAATAAAAAATGAGTTTACAGAGTTCTTCGTTCAAATGGGCACTGGTAGGAAAGAACAGAGTAAGAAAACCTCCATTCTTTTTTGGGATTGAAGTCCTATATTATACAGACTGAAAAGGGGCATGCCCCAGTAGATATATAAGTTCTTTCTTACAAATTTATATCAATTTGATGTATCAATAAATAATAAAGAATCTTCCAAGTAATAGGGGAACGATGAGCTCGAGAGAAGACACGATAACAAACTTTACAAATCAAATGTCTTTCCATTAAGTGATGATCTAACCTACATCTGCATGATAAAACATGACTATCTTCTAATTGGGGATAAGTAACCAAAGTTAAAGTGACAAAAATAACAATAGGATGAGTTAACAAAACCTAACAACACACTTGGAAGGCTATCCAAAACGGAGCCCTTTAAATATGTTTCCCTTTCCTTCCTTTTCTAAATTTACCACATTTCAAAACTCCACATTAATAGTTAATGCAAATTATTATTATAATTATATGAAATCAAACAATCTAATATTAGGCATACATGGCAAATAGTAGTATCCTAATTTGTGTTGATGAAATCTGCCCAACGGGTTTAATATTACGCTTATTAATGTATCCTTATATTATTTCTGCTATGTTATTTCTATTAACATCCTACTCTCCTATCAATTTCTTAGGCTTATTTGATTAGATTATTGGATTACCATTAACTTTTAGGGGTGCTTATGTTATAAGAGATATTAGTTATCAACAATATCTTCCTTGTATTTGAGATCTTTTGAGATCCTCTAAGTTCCTTTGCTTAACTAATGGTTAAGGTTATAAATTACATGATGAATTTTTATGTATAGTCTTTCTATACAACCTATTCATTAAAGTTGTAGCTTAAAAATCTCTAAATATAAATCTTCCTCTGTTTTTAATACCCAAAATTTTTATAATTTGAAAATTGCCAAATCAAACCACCATGAGATATTCATAACTAATACCATTCCCACTGAGGCCGAAAATAGAGGAACAACTATGCATAAAGATAATGATTTATAGTATTCTTAACATTTAATATTTACAATCAAAAAGCTCCTTGCTTGGATATCCTCCATATCTAAAAGCATATATCTAGAAGGGCATAACTAAACTTGACAACATATATGATGGAAGAACTAGAAGAAGGGCCCAATACTGACATAGAGAAAAATCCAAAACCAAAAGAGAAATTACCAAACAACAAGAACCTTGCTAAAATACTAAACCAAGCCCAAGATACAAAACCCTACACTCAAGATCCACTAAATAACTAATTGCAAATAGAAAATATTAAAGGTTTAAATTTCATCCTTTTTAATTCAAACCATTATGATCTCTGTAACATCTTTATTGTTGGTCATCAGGCACCCAAGCAGAAAGATAAAAGTCGTCTCTTTGCTTGATTTGTACAAATTCAAGAGCAAGAATTCTACATTCTCCAGATTTTCCAAATTCACCTCTGGCTTTACATAAGCAGAATACATGTTGAGACAATTTTGGAGCCAAATCACATTCAACTCGACCACTAAACCCCTCCAATTGAAAAGGAAGAAAATATTTGCTTCCATCTTTTGTCAGGCTCTGTAAAATTGGGCATTGTCCCTAATTGTCATGATGGGATGCCTGAAGACCTTGGCTAGACCTAAGCTACTAGGCAGATGACTCATGTAAACCTTCGGGAGAGGGATCTTTTCATTAACTATGCTTAAAACTGCATGCTCTAAACCTTCTAGCTAGGTAGGATCAAAGATGTGACACAAGTTGATAATCATGCCATTTTTAATCTTAGCCCTAGGTAGCTAGAAAAGCTATGAAGGATCCAATAGCAGAGCTATTCGCGCGCTATGCAAAATCGTAATTGAAAACCTGCTCTCCTCAAACCCCATTGATTACTACCCTAGAAAGATCATCCATAGGATTCAAAATCCTATTCCATCTTTGCAGTTTGATGTTCCCCCTAAAATCCATAGTTCTAGCCTCTAAAAAATGAAAAAACACTATTGCAGAGTCCATTCTAACCTACACAAGAGATTTAGCAAAACAACACTTGACAAAATGACAAAGAGACACCCCATATATAAGAGAAAGGTGTCGAAAGCTCTAGAAAGCTAAGCTAAAAATGATGTCAATTTCTACCTATACATCGATTAATAATTTCCCCATCATAATAGAGTAGTGCCTATAGGTTTATTTGATTATGTTTAATCAAATTTTAAATCCATTTTAATCATTCAAATTAAAAGGCTTTCTTAGTTATTAAAGATTAATATTCTTGACCATCTGCTTCTATATTTGCTAGGTTATCTGCTTTTCAATTTCCTTCTCAAAAAATATGTTGAGTTCTTGTTTCTTTGAGTTGATCAAATAACTCTAACACTTCTTCTAATTTGAAGTTTAATACCCAATTAGGAGTAGTCATCGTCCTTAATGTGTTGAGCACAATTTGAGAATCCCCTTCTATAATGAGTCTCTTAACTCCTATGTTGATGCATAGTTGGAGACCTTCTTGGAGAGCTTTAAGTTCTACTAAATTGTTTGTTAGAATTCCTATAAAATTCACTCTTTTAACAATCCACCCCCTAGAGTTCTTTTTTATAATACATCCTATCCCTTCTTTGCTTGGATTTCCTCTTGATGCCCTGTCAAAGTTCAATTTAGTCCATCCATGCTGGGGTGGAACCCATCTACATTTATCCCTCTAGCCTCTTGGTTACATTTCTTATAGGTTAGTGGAGGATTAATTAAAATATTCCAATTTCTTTTCATCATACCATCCCATTCTGAGAATGTACCCTCTACTTTGATTGTTTTCCTTAGGTGTACATTCATGACTTCAATGATGCTAGCTTTAATTTTGTTGAATAACATAGAGCTTATTATTTCCTTGTCATTAAAAATCCTTCTATTTCTTTCTTTCCATATTTCCCATATAAGGATGGAAGGGCAAATAATCCATAGTTTTTCATAGATATTAAGAGATTTACCTTTCGGCCAACCTTTTAGGTTACGCTCCAAATTATCTGGTAAGGGCAAGGTCTAGGCCAGCTTTTGTCTATGCCATTCCCAACACTTTTGTGCATAGGAGCACTAGAATAAAAGATGATCTATAGTTTCACAATTGTTTTTACATAATATGCATCTAGAAGGACCCTCAAATCTGATCTTCTTAAGCCTCTCTGTTGTCAGGATTCTCTTTTGGAGGGTAGCCCAAAGGAAAATACCTACTTTAGGGAGACATGTTGAGTCCCAACATAGTCTAAGTGACAAATCTACCTCTTCCCATCTCTGTGATTGAATTATAAGATCATAACCTCTCTTAACACTATATATTTTGTCTTTGGAAGCTCCCCAAATGATTTTGTCTCCTCTCTCCATTTGATTTACTTTCCTATTTTGTAGTATGTTCTCAAATGTATTTGTTTCTCTAATTCCTAGATCAATACCTTCTAAAGATCTCCATTCCCATTCTTCTTTCATATTTTCTTCTTTCTTGTACTTGTAATTTTTGACATGCTTCCCCATAGGTTTACCAAAGTGTTTTTTTACATTTGCTGGAATTCCTAAGCCATCCATGGGGGATGTGCATCCCATGAGTCCTCCTAGAAGAGCACTTCCTCTCCCCTCCCTCTGTTCCAAGTGATAAATTCATTTATTAATGTTCTACATTTTTCTACGAAGTTTCAACTGATAGAGCCTTTGGATAATTGTCATATTCTAAAAAGGGAGGTAGGATCTGTAACATTTAAATATTTTTTATAGAGAATTTTTGCCCACTTTTGATCCTTTTTCGGGTATAATCTCCACACCAATTTAGCTCCCAGGGCTTCATTCTTCTAGTTTAAATTTTTAATCCCTATTTTTTTAAATTTTTAATCTTCTATATCATTTAAAAATCCAAAGGCTTCTAGAGTTTTACAAAGAAATATCCAATCCACCATATCATATGCTTTATGTATGTCCAGTTTCAAAAACATAATCGCCTCTTTATTTTTGTTTGCTGATTGCGTTATTTCTTGTATAATGATTACTCTGTCTAGAATTGATCTACCAGGAACAAAACTTGTTTGTTCTTTTGACATTATTTTGGGTAGAATTAATTTAAGGCACCTAGATAAAGTTTTAGAAAAAAAATTGTAGATTGTATTACAAAGTGCTAAGGGTATAAAATCCCCCGTGGATTCGGGATCACATTTTTTGGGTATCAATGTTAAGAAAATATGATTGATTTTTGATAATATCAAACCTCCATTCCTTGAAGCTTCTATAGCTTCCCATAAATATGTTCTAATAATATCCAACACTTTTGATAGAAAAATGCTTGAAATCCATCTAGTCTTGGGAATTTATCTAGATTCGTACTAAAAACAACACCTTTAACTTCTTCTAGTATAATAGGTTTATTTAGAAATGTATTATCTTCCAAGGGTACTAGTTTTGGAATAGATTCTAATATTTTCATTTGTGCAGGCATATTAGAGCTATTAAAATTGTTAAGAATGTTTATATAATAGTCTACAAAGGTTTTTGCTATATCAGTGAGATTTTCAGTCACATTCCCTAATGAATCTTTGATATTAGTTATTTTATTTCTCGAACTGCTTAATATAGTACTATTATGAAAAAATTTAGTGTTGTGATCTCCTTCCAATAGCTATGTTTCTCTTGATTTTTTGTCTCCAATAGATTTCTTCTTTTTCCAATATCTCTTCTTGTTTTGCTAGAAAATCTTTTTCTTTAGCATATTTTGCATTATCCATTCCTTCTTTTATTATTTCTTCATTTAGATTTTTAAGATTTTCTTCATTATCTAATTTTTCTTTGATTATGTTATTAAAATGTGATTTGTTCCATTTAAGTATGTTTTCTTTTAACATTTTCAGTTTTTCCACAAAGCAAAACATTTTTTACTCTTTGAAATCTCCTTGTGTACACCATAGTTTAATTTGTTCCATGAAAATGTTATCAAGGAAACACATTTTTTCACACTTAAATTAGTTCCTTTGAGGTTTGTTAGGTTTTGATAATTCTATCCTTACTGGAAAGTGGTCAGATCTTGCTATGGGCAGGATTTTTGATTTAAGCTCCATATCTAAATTTCTTAAATCCCTTTGAATTAGAATCTATCCAATTTTTTTAGCTATGAAAGTGAAATCTTTTCGCCTACTATTCCAAGTGTATGTTCCATTGTTTATAGGTATATCTAACAAGTTATTAAATTCAATCCAATTTTTAAAGTCTAAGGATGCTTGTGAGATATGTTGCATTCATCCAAACTTTTCATCCAAGTTTAAAATTACATCAAAATCTCCTCCTAATAGTATATGTTCATTCTTGTGATTACATATGAATAAGTTGATTTCATCCCATATTTGTTTTTTATTTTCATTTTGTGTCAGACCATATATATTGATTAGTATTAATTGTAGATTATTCCTCACACTCTTAACTTTACAACTCATTCAGTTATGATTGGAATTAATCAAATCTAGGTTTATTTTCCTAGGGTTCCATATTAAACCTAACACTCTTGAGGCTCCTCTTGAATCCTATAGAATCATATTCCAACTACCTAGTTTCTTTTCTAATTTGTTTCTCTCTTCTTTGTTTAGTTTTGTTTCTTGTATTAATGTAACTTATTAATTAAATTGTGTTAAATTTCTCTTGATTAATCTTTTTTTGCTAGGGGCATTCAGGCCCCTAGCATTCCAAGTTGTTATTTTCATGTTGATCTGAGAAGGTTCTTTCCCTTCCCAACTTTTAGTATATGGCTAATTTTATGTTGTTCTTTTGCCTAGCCATCTACTTCTCTCAGTTCTCTTATTGATTTCCTTCCTTGTTTTAGTTTTCATTTACCACATTTTGGTGTTTTGATCCCTTACTGATTTTTATGGATGCCTAGATATTCCATATTTTTTTGTGCATTATTAATACTCCGATTTTCTTCCACTTCCTCTTCTTTCTCTCCTTCTATTTCCATTATTATTTGTTCTTCTATATTCATATGTTCTTCATTTTGATACATAATGTCTTCCATGTCCATGTTCTTTGCATTTTCTATATCCTCTATTTGTCTTTGTTCTGTATCCATCAATACACCATATTCTTCCTAATTTTTCCCAATTTTGCCATATTTATTTTTCATTCCCTTCTATTTGTTGTTGATCCTTTCCTTGCTATTATATATTCCTGATTTTTGTTGGACTCCAACCTTTAAATATATTTGTAGGTTCTTTTGTCTTCTTTGGTTCTAAGTTCTCCTGAACTGCAAAGGGATCTACCCCATTTTCTAGAGTTTCTCAAAATTTGTAGCATCACTTTTTTGCTCTTTTCCTTATGGTAATATTGCTCCATTGATCAAATGATGCTGGAGGAATTCCTCCTAGTAAGTTATGTTCTTCATTTGCTGCTCCATTTGCTTCATATACTTCTGCCAGTGTTGTTTGTCCTCTAATTTATATTGGTGTCTTCATGTTCATCATTTGTGTTTCCTTTATACTTAATAACCATAGATTTTCTATGTCCTCCACTGATATGTTTTTTCTAGTACCTGTTTCAAATCCTTAGTCTTAAGTGTCCCTGATCCATCCTTTTCTGCTTGTCTCTATTCCTATAACTGTTCTTTTTCCTTTCTCTGTTTGATTTTATTCTTCTGACCTCTTGTATCATTTGATTTTTGTTTTTTTTTTGGTTTTCCAGAGTCTCTATTGATCATATTATTTCAATTTGGTCTATAATATCATTCATTTTCAGAGTTTTTTCCTCATTTAGTCTCTTTATTTCTCTTATATTTTCCTCTATTTCTTGTGCCTTAGTTTATTTTATTTTATGAGCTCTTTTTAAGACTTCTACTTCTTCTCCTAGCACATTAAGGAGTTGAATTCCTTCCTTGTATCTTCTTTGAGTCTTTTGGCTGATGTCCTTTTCCTCTATTTTTCTTGCTTTCTTTTCTATACTTCTCATCCCACTCTAAATCATTTTTGTATTTGTTATCTCACCTTCTTCCACTTCCTTGCTATCCATAATCACTATGTTGTCTTTTTTACTCTTCTCTTTCTCATTCATATGCTTCTTGTCCCATTCTTTCATGATCTGTCCTATTTCTTGTTCCCTTGTATTTTCATCAGGACTGATTTCCTTAAAGTCTGAGTTGCTTTTCACCACTCTTCTCCCTTCTTTTAGATAGTTAACAGATTTGATTTTTCTAGAGTAAATTGTTTATTTGATCTTATAGAATGATCTATTAGTTATAATTTTAATTTGTTCTTGATTGTATAACTCTAGTTTAAGTTTGACAAGCAGCTTCTGTTGACACTTGGCTAATGAAGATATGTAATTATTGTCATTTATGGAAACACATGATGTACATGCTTATAGGAAACCTCCAAAATAAAGATACTTGGCTTTTGGTACTCAAAAAATTATCTAAGTATGAAATTAGTTTACAACAGTGTATTATTTTGTATGTAACTTGTTACTGACATCATATTATGGTTAGCGAAGTTAGATGGAGATTGTATGCATGTTTATGATGATGTGTATAACCTCGAATATCAATACAAACTGTATGGAAAATAGATATTTGTGTTTTAATAGTGAAAAAGAACAACAAAATTAAAGGTAAAGGAATTATTTTGTTTACAAAATAATTGCTTGACCAATTAGGGTCGACATCCTAGATGTTTACTCTAAGTTGGAAAAGTGTATTATGGTCTTACACAACCTAGTAGAAATTTGTGATACTGCATGGTATTTATGCAAAGGACATCTTGCAAATTCAAAAAGTGTAAGTGTAAGTTGTGCAAGTGTGTGATTGAGCAATTGTATGCAAACTTTTGTGAAGCGATATATGCAAAATTTTGAGAAGCTAATTTTTGTGATCCAAGATTGAGTTGAAGATCAGAGATTAGTCAAGAAAGAAGTTACAACACCTGTATACTAGAGAACTAATTACTTGTTTGGGCACTGAGCTCTTCTTTTAATTGGAAGTGCATGTTTGGGTAGTGGGCACATCTTGCATCTACTATTCTACAACTCCTAACAGGGACTCTGTATACTAAATTTTCTCATTGACTCCTAACAGGGTCCATCCTCTAACAAGAAACATATATATCAGTACATTATCTAGTGGGTATCATCCCCATTGGGGTTTTCCCTTGGCTAGGATTTCCCTAGTTAACAAAATATGGTGTTATGGGTTATTTTTGTGCATGGTTACTATTACTGTTCAACATTACTTATTTACTTTCTTATGTATGGTTCAAAATTATAAATAATATTCAATTGGCAACTAAAGTTTGTAAATTATTAATTCACCCTTCCCCCTCTTAGTAATTACTATTTCTAACAATTGGTATCAGAGCATAGTTACTCAAAAGAAGCTTAACAACTTGAGTAAGATCCCTATAGATATGTAACAGTTGATGAAAAACCTTGAAGAGACACTTGAATAAATTGATCTCCTTACTGAAGAAAGAGATTAGCTGAAGGATAGATATGACAACTCCAAAGTATATATTGGACAATTGAAGGACAAGATTGAACATCTCAAATCCAAACTTGAATCTATTGATTCTGAAACTAGTGATGATGATTATTCAAAGCTGAAGATAGAGTATAAGATCTTGTGTAATAAGCCCATATTGTCATGTAAACATATATATTTGAATTTTTTTATTACTTATGATAATAATAATAATATTATGCATCTCTGTATCATAATAATTAACAATCAATATTTAGAAGACATAATAATCCTAATTCATTGATAAGATAATATAAAATAGTAATATAGTTCATTAAAATTAATTAATTTCTAAAACTAATAATTTTATGATAGAGAATAAATGTGGATATAAACATGTTAATAAATGAAAAGGCATGAATGATCACAACCCTTAGATAGAAGTTGTGATGTGTTAGACCCACCATATATATAACTATTATAAGAGCAATGTTGGAAAAACATATGGCATCAACTACCAGTAAAAGAAGGTGATATACTCACCAAGCGATTAGTTACATCCACTAACTACACAGAACGAGGCATCCATGATTCGATCAACCGAGAGTGATATGGAAAATCAATTGTAGACCCCCCGCACATGGTAAGGGACGATGAGAAGTATCACCGTAAAGAGATAAAGGTATTTACCATACCCAACTCGAGGCTAGCACATGGGAAAGGACCCATATCCAAAGACCAAACGTGGAATATAAAGACTAGTCATATCTAACACACGCGGAGTATGAAAGATCACACACAATGAAAGGTGCATTAAGGTAACGGACACTCATATGGAATTATGAGTAGGATATTAAATAATTAAGGATATGTATATATTGTTACATCTCTATTTACACTTACATATATATACTGTAAAAAGATATTTGTTTTAAGTGGTATTTAGCAATATAAACCAATATTTATTTGGTTTGTATATTTCTTATAAAATGATTAAGAATCCATGGTGCTAGTATAAGGACTTTGCTCACTTATATAAATGGCTTTGTGCTAGTATAGAGTCAGGAGACATCTTTATATAAATGGCTAAGATGGGAATTGATGGAATCTCACAGTGCTAGTGCATGTGATGTAACCTATTATATAAATGGCTTATGGTGCCAGTGCGAGTAGTTACTTTATTCCATGCATAAATGGCTAAATGAGTAATGAATCTTATAGTACTAGTGTAGGAAGTGGGATCCTCGTATAAATCGCTATCGTGCCAGTGCGAGAGATGAGTAACCCTGTATAAATGGCTAGATAAGAATGAGGCAATGGCCATAACTATGGCTAGAATAATATATTTAAACTTGTGATATTCAAATCTAACATCTATTTTTGAAGGTAATAATGTTTCAAACTAACCCTAAATAGTCGAGACATTACAGTGGTATTAGAGCATAATCCTGTCATCCTATGGAACTGATGCATAATTACACCTTAAAGAATGATGGCAAGGGAACTAGCCCAAGAAGTAAGAAACTTTATAGAACAAACTAATGAGAAATTTGAAAGGACTGAAAACTCTAATAAGGTACTACTTGAAGCTATACAAAAATTAAGTAATAATAATAATAAAAACGAGAGACTTAACTCACAAAGGGACCATCATTCCACTCATGAGGAAAACGAGCCCTTGTCACAAAGTTTAGTCCCACAAGAAACATTACCCTTGTTCATTCTGAGAGAAGAACCCGTTGCAAATAATGGAATGACTTCCAATAGAGTGGAAGAAATAGCACAAATATATGCCAACTTTGATCCTAATCTTCGACAACTTATCCCATTTAAGGAATACTATGAATCTAAACTCATGGAAAATAGAAAGAAACATAATGTAGATGAAGACCTTCAGAAGAAGATAAATAAGGTAAAATTACCATGTTTTAATGGATTGGGAGAAGAAATTGCTCAATCATGGGCCCAAAAGTTAGATACATATCTATCCTATAGTCCTATGATAGAAAAATGTTCTATCAAGTTTGCCATACTTCATTTAAGAGGATTAGCCCACAAATGGTGGCACTATGGAAAATTTCCCTGGGGCTCAAATTTTTTACCTCCTATAGTGAATTCACTCAAAGATTGATGAGTAGGTTTGATCTAAGGGATTCTGAATGGTACTTCCAACAACTAACTTACCTAAAAAAATTAGGGTTAGTAGAAGAATATGCAAATCAATTTCAAGATTCTTCTGTAATGCTCCCAGTCTCTCTCTAGGTCAACTCACTCATTTATTCATAGAAGAACTTAAAGAATCTATTAAAGCACAAGTAAAATTCTTTGAGCCTCTAAATCTTGAAGAAGCCATCAAGAAAACCAAGAAAATTGAGTCCAACACATGCAAAGAGAATTCAAAGAACTCTACACCTATAACATCGTATCAAAATAAAGGGATGAAAAATAACAATCAAGGCAAGTCATGCTACTACTGCACGAAACTATGGAACAAAGACCATAGATGTCAAAAAATAGAGGAATTAAAAGAAAAAAGCTTATGTTTTAGATGTAATGAACCTTGGAAGCATGGTCATCAACGTAAAAGAGGACAAATGGAATAAAATAACATATGATGATGAAACTCCAAATAAAAAAACTAGAGTTGATGAACATGAACAAGTAACATTAGTAGTCATCACTCAAGAGGGTGGGGGTAATCCCTTTTGAACCACTCAGTAGGCTGTAACATTAAGAAAGTTTGTATTGCTTAAGGACAAGCAAAATCGAGAGGGGTAGATTGTAATAAGCCCATATTGACATGTAAACATATATATTTGAATCATTATTTTTTGATTACCTATGATAATAATAATAATAATAATATGCATCTCTATATCATAATAATTAAAAATCAATATTTAGAAGACATAATAATCCTAATTCATTTATAAGATGATATAAAATAGTAACGAGGAAAAGCACAAACCTATGTCACCCTTTTGTAAAGGAAAAGGCTAACAAAAGTATAACTGGTCACCTTCAATGATATAAAACTTGTATTATTATTTAGAATTTAAAAATGATGTAAACTAATGAAATGTGTAGAAATTGATCAAGTTTAGGATTATAATTTTTAACAATTATTTGGAATAAGAATTGATATATTTTCATAATTTTTATAGAGAATTTTTTAGTTGCTGAAAAATGCCAAAAATTAGTGGTCTAGTTCCTAGTACAAAACTATATGGAAATAAACATATTTCTCTTTGATCTCAGACTATGTTATAGATAACATATATATCTAGAACATTCAAGAATAAAAATTAGCTTTAGACCTATATTTCTCTTTAATAATGATTCAAATTTCAACTCACCAAAAATTGATAATTTTTGTCTCCCACAACATTTTCCAAAGCAAATATATTTTAACCAAAATAAAAATTATACATTCTAGAAGAGGACTCTCTCCTCTAGAAAAAACATATAAGTTTCAAATTTTTTGGATATGATTTAATTTATTTTCTTTCTCAAAACTGACATCTTTTCGAGTGTTAAAATATGTGCTTGTAGATTTTTTAAAATTATAATATACTATATCTAATTAAAACACTATAAACTTTATATGATAATATTCTTGACTTTGAGCTCCATAAAATGATGTTTATAAGTTATTAAAAAAATATCATAAAAAATAGTAAGACTTATTGAAATGTCAGTTTTCTAAAATAATTATATTTCTTTAGTAATTGGATACAAAATAGTATAAAACATGTATTAAATAGACATTTCCAATTAGAAAAGTGTGAGACCATATATAACTTAGCTAGAATGAATTTATCTAGATCATGCATTTGAACAAAATTGGTTTTTAGATAGAAATACTCAAATTAAGTTGTTCTGATCAGTCAGCTTGAAAGGTGACATAGCTTTGTACTTTTACCCTAATATAGTTCATTAAAATTAATTAATTTCTAAAACTAATACTTTTATGATAGTGAATAAATGTGGATATAAAAATATTAATATATGAAAAGGAATGAATAATCACAACCCTTAGATAGGAGTTGTGATGTGTTAGATCCACCATATATATAAGAATTATAAAAGCAATATTGGAAAAATATATGGCATCAAAAATAGAAAAAAACACTACAAAACCATAGATAAGTCTGCAGTCATTACCATTTAAATGATAGTTCATGGATGAACCAAGAGAGAGAGACAGGAAGGACAACACATGGTCACCATGGATAAGCTGTCATAATAATGCTTGAGGGAGGAAGGAAAGTAGAAGTTCTAAATACCAGGTATAGATAAATCAAGATTCATTGAGTATAGAATGTGACATGGGTGCAGACACTAAAAGAAGGCAATATACTCACTGAGCGATTAGTTACATCCACTAACTATGTAGAATGAGGCATTCATGATTTGATCAATCAAAAGTGATATGGAAAACAATTTGTAGACCCCCACACATGAGAATGGTAAGAAGTAAGGGATGATGAGAAGTATCACTGTGAAGAGATAAAGGTATTTACCATACCCAACCCGAGGCTAGCAAGTGGGAAGGGATCCATATACAAAGACCAAACATGGAATATAAAGACTAGTCATATCTAACACATGTGGTGTACAAAAGATTACACACAACAAAAGGTGCATTAAGGTAATGGACACACATATGGAATTATGAGTAGGATATCAAATAATTAAGGATATGTATATATTGTTATGTCTCTATTTACGCTTAGATATTAAATAAGGACACACACACACACACACACACAATTAAAAGATATTTATTTTAAGTGGTATTTAGGAACATAAACCAATAATTATTTGGTTTTTATATTTCTTATAAAATGATTAAGAACCCATGGTACCAGTATAAGGACTTTGCTCACCTATATAAATGGCTTCATGCCAGTATAGAGTTAGGAGACGTCTTTATATAAATGGCTAAGATGAGAATTGATGGAATCTCATAGTGCCAGTGCATGTGATGTAACCTACTGTATAAATAGTGCATGGTGCCAGTGTGAGTAGTTACTTTATTCCATGTATAAATGGCTAAATGAGTAATGAATCTTATAGTGTCGATGCAGGAAATGAGATCCTCGTATAAATGGCTATTGTGCCAGTACGAGAGATGAGTATCCCTATATAAATGGCTAGATAATAATGAGGCAATGGCTAGAACTATGGCTAGAATAATATATTTAAAATTGTGATATTCAAACCTAACATCTATTTTTGAAGGTAATAATGTTCCAAACTAACCCTATATAGTGGGGGCATTACATCTTGAAACATGAATTAAAGATTACCAATCTAAAGTTGACTTTGAAGAGTGATCCTAGAAAAGTTGAATCTGATTTAAGGATTGAGAATATAGATCTTAGAGCATGTCTAGCAAAGAAGACATCTGAATTTGAAACATTGAAAGAAGATCATGAAGAACTTCATAAGTACAACACTATTGTGAAAGGTGAATTAACTCAGTGTAAGAAACAACTTGAGAAGCTTTATTCTAGTAGAGAAAAGTTTGATGATTCAATGTCAATATAGAGACCTACCTATGATATGATTGGTCTTGGTTATGTATTTAACATGTTTGGGAAGAAACCTGAAAATAGATCATATCTGAAAGAAAAAGACAAATCTGATGAAAAAATTGAATCCAGTCAATCTTCTAATAAACCTAAAGAAGTTGGACATGACAAGGAAGTTGAGATATTGGATGAACCAAAGCAGGTGGAATCTCCTAAAGAAACTAGGTATGAACTTAGAGTTAAGTGTTTTTCATGTAATGAAATAGGTTATATGAAAATAAATTGTACATATAAGTCAATTAATCATGTTAAGGATTTTTAATTTCATAATCATCATGGTATGGGTCATAAAGGAATTTATTATAGGAAACCTAAATATGATAATGATAGAAGGAATAGTAGAATGTTTGGAAATACTAACCCTGCAAATAGAAGAAGATCTAATGAAAGGACATTGAGAGAAGGAAGACCTTATGAAGAACAAAGATAGATCATATGTTATAAGTGTAACAACTTGGACACAGCTTAGAATTGTCATGCACCTAATGATCAACAAAATCCTAGAAGTAGAACTCCAGTATGTTAGCTATGCAACAACTTCAAACATACAACAAAGTATTGTAGAATGGATAGAAACTTTGGAGATAGAAGGAACAATGGAAGAAACTTTGGAAATAGAAGGAATGATGGAAGGAATGTTGGAAATGATAGAAGGAACCATGAAGGAACTTTGAAACTAAGAAAGACAATGAGGAACAAAGAAATGTAGTCAATAAACTTTTATAAGAACTCAATGAGGCATTCATAAAAGGATTAGACATCTAAAAAGTTAGTAATCAAGTTTGATTCAACTAAGTTGAATTAAGCTTTCTCATAGCACCAAAATTTGAAACTTCATCTGGAGATTGAGCTAGAAGTAGCAAAGTTGGGAAAATGTGTATCAAGATAAGTTTAGATGGTATCTAAGCTCACTTAAAATTTGGAGCTTATCAGAACTTGTTACGAAGGAATTAAGAGTTACTATTATTATAGAGAAAGTTAATTCTGTAGTAGAAGATGAAAACTATGTTTTTATAGATAATTTCATGGAGCAAAGATTCTTGGAACATTGTTATGATTTAGGGAGGATATGATAAACTTTGGATAGCATTTAAAGATCGAGTAAAGATTATTGAATAGATATTTGATTTCAGAATGTAGTTGATAGCTTTTTTGTATTTGTAAAGTACACAATTAATGCAAGTTTGAATTGAATGAATAAAATGGAGTATAGACTTGATTACTACTTCATTGCGATTACATCAGAAGCATAGAGCACTCAAAAGCAACTTGACAAGGTGATTTTGAAGTAAACCCTAGTTTTGGAAAGAGGTATTTTATCATTTATCCATAGAATTTCTTTGATAAAGTTTATATTTAATATAATCATGGATATGTTAGTAATTCATAATGTTGAGAATGAGGAGATACCAAAATTGAAGGTTGTTTCCATGAAACCTGTAGAAGGAAACTCTAATTCAACATTATCCATTACTTCAAACAATGTAGTGTATTTGGAAGACATAGGAAGTTATCTTAACAAGAAGTTTGAAACTATTGGGAGCAAGTACATATGAACAAAGATATGGAATTAGTATTTAACCATGATATGACTGTGATGCTTGGATTTGAACATGTGAAAGAACTAGGCCTTTTCAAATATCTTTTCTACCAAGAATTGGACATCGATGAATGTACTCAAATCATACTAAGTAGAATTCATGATGGAAAATTTTGGATGGAAGATAATGTAGTTGACATTTCAACCAACCTTATTCATGAGGTAAATGGTCTTAGTAAACAAGGTAGTGTACCTATAGGTGAGAAACTTGTTAAGAAAAAAGTTGAGAGCTACACAAAAGCATTTTATAATGGGAAGACCATGGTGATCAACACCATTAAACAAGATGATGTAAGATTCCTGAGTAGAATCATTGCCTACTCTATATGTGCAAGTTCTAAGATTGATGAATTGTTAGCAAGATTCATATATGCAGCTTATAAGATTTGTGTTGAGAAGGAACAAGTTAATCTTAGTGAAATTCTAAGAATGCAACTTTTTGAAAACTTGGAGAGACCAAGAATGGTGTGCTTAGATTTTAATCATTGATCAATCATATATTCTTTCATGTACTTAGGAGATTTTCATACTTATCAGTTACTACTATTATGAGTAGTGATAGATGTACCATGGAGAAGATTACATATGTATGTACTATTGGAAATGATTGAAAAGATCATGAATGAAGAATAATGGAACTGGCAAAGACTGTTTTCAATCATTGTTTTGTCATTGATGTCAAACTTGCTACTTGCAGGAATGACAATTGCTTTAGTGATCCAAGTACTATCAATTGGTTGATTGACAAGGAGGAGGCAATCAATAAGATGTAACTAGAGCACCTAGAGAAAGGTTGAAGTTATGATGTTGTAAAGAAGTATAAGGATCAACTAAGCCATTGATGAAATAGTGTATTGATGTTATACTCTAAGACACAAAGAATGGACACACTAAGACACATCAAAGATGTAAGGTTTAACTAAGTTCATTTGTGAGAATCGAGCAAGCTAGTTAGAGCCGAGAAAATTCTTAGTTGAAGCCGAGCAACTTCAACTTAAGTGTGTGCCGAGAAATCCTTCAAGTGCCGAGTAACACAGAAATGTTTTCGTGCCGAGTAATTGTTCAGGTGACAAGTAATTATTCAGGTGCCGAGTAAGTCTTCAAGTGTTGAGCAAAATAGAAATTCTATAGGTGCCAAGCGCTAGTAAAATAACATTAGAAGTCCAGTAACCCAATTAATGCTGAGCATCAATAAACCAATGATGCTGAGTTGTTGCATTATTTGTTAAGACAAAAGATTCGCCAGATCAGTAACGATAAGTTTGTTACATTGAATTTTGTGAATTAGTTGGATGATAAGGATGATGAGTAGATGTCACAGAATTTAATGTAAACCATGCAAACCAATTCAAGGCGAATGTTGATGGATTTATCATGAAGTTTCTGGAAGACACAATTTGGAGGGAAAACAATATCATTTTCTCTAGAAGATTTGCGCGAGAAATGAAGAACAAAACTTCTTTATAAGGAGTTATAGGTTAGAGATCAAGTGTGCATGTGAGAGGGAGTTGGTCATAAGTGTGGTTGTGTGAAGAAGCCAAGAGAAGGCTAGTGTGAAGTGTCAAGAAGAGGACACAGTGAGGAATAATCACAGAGCATGAAGACTCTAAGTTGATCAAGTGACCATAGAGTGCATTGGCATAATGAGTGGAAGAACTCAAGGAGATAGATCTTGAAGGGTGGACAAGCTGTCAGCACTGCAAGGAAGAAAAGCTAAGCAAAGGAAAGAACTAAAGAGTGATATGAAATCTGCAAGGTGAAAGTTGCAATCTTTATCAGGTCAAAACCTTCTTAATAATTTCTTACCATTGTATTGGACATTGAAATCCTACATTGCTAGATTAGCTTAACAGCTAGGTGGATAAGCCTCAGGAAAAGGATAAAAGATCCCCAGGAGAAGGATAAGAGATCCTCAAGAGAAGGATAAGTGATCCTCAGGAGAAGGATAGGAGATCCTTAGAGAGGGATAAAAGATTCTTTCGAGAAGGTGACTGTAAATCACATGGACTTGGGTGGGCCTAACAGCTCTATGTAAATCCTTTAACAGGGTGACATTCTAAGTTGAATGTTCTTAAGTCCTCTAATAGGGCACACTCCTAACAAGGTGTAGAAATACTTTAATAGGGTCACATCTGACAGTGTGTAAAGCCTTTAACAAGGTAGGCCTTTAATAGGGAAAACCATCAGAAGTGGTTGAAATCAATTACGCAGTTATTTTGTGGGTGTCATCCCCACCCCATTTTTACCTTCTTATTCCTGGAGGGGTTTTGGGTCACCAAAATCCTTTGTGTTATGGTGTGATGCATGTTTACTTTTCATGATTGTTTAATGTTTAATTACATGCATGATAAGAAAGTAAAAAGGATAGTACTTTTGATTCAATCTCATTTTATTAGAAAATTTGGATTGGACATTATTGGACCTTGAATAACTAATTCACCCCCCATCTCAGTTATTCTAAAGAATTTTAACAATTGTTATCAGAGCCCAATGCTGATTTGTTTCAAGGTACTAGTAACAAGAAGATCAAGATGTCCAAGACAGAAGTCCCCAAGCTAAACAAAGACAACTTTGTTGCATGGAAAAGTCTGATGAAGTTGCACCTTGGATCAATAGGTGACTATGCACAAACCTCAATCACAGTTGATCATGTAGACCCTGTAGGGCACCTCACTGCAGATGACATGAGCAAGAAGAAGGAGCACAATCAAGCAATGTTAGATATTGCTTTAGCACTAAGCTATGCCGAGTATGATGACATCAAAGAATGTATGATGACATCAAAGAATGTGATACTGCACATTAGATGTGGATAACATTATCAAGAATCTATGAAGGAGATGATAATGTCAAGAGAGCCAAAAGAGAGATCCTAAGAGGAAAGTTTGATGACATCAAAATGGAAGAAGGAGAGAATGTTTCTCGATACGATGCAAGGATGAAAGAAGTGGTAAGTGCCATAAGAAGCCTAGGAGGACAGTTAGTAGAAGAAACAATATGTAGCAAATACTTGAGAACTTTGCTTCCTATCTATGCTATAAGAGTATCATCCATCCAAGAGCTAAGGTGTGTACCAGGAAACACATTGTCATTTGAAGGAATAATTGGAAGACTCACTGCCTTTGAGCTATCCAACTTTGACAACTACAAGCCATAAAACTTTGAATCTGCATTCAAAGCCAAGATGACAATAAAAGACAATGAGGAGGTGCAAACAAAGCAAAAGAGTGGAAAAGGAAAGTATGTATCTAGTGACAGTAGCACTGGTGAAGATGATGTAGACCAATTGGAAGCATTACTAGCAAGAAGATTTCACAAAGGAAGAGGCAAATTCAAAGTTAAGCTGCTAATCATTTGATTCAATTATAATGAAGCTGGTCACATTGCAGCCAGATGCACACAAAAGAAAAATTACAAGGATGGAGGCAACTTTAAGAACAAGAAAGAGGATAACAAGGACTACAGAGGTAAAGGAAAAAGATGCTACATTGTTGAAGAAGACTCTGAAAAAAATGATGATGAAGTAGTCTATGTGGCTATGAAAGATGAATCAGATGAAGATGAAGCAACTGCCCTGGTAACCTGCATGAACAAGAATAAAAAATGGATCATAGACAGCGGATGCTCTCATCACATGACTGGAGATAAAAGTAAGTTAATTTCCTTTACTCAATATGAAGGAAATAATGTTAGATTTGGTAACAATGCACCATGTTAGATCAAAGGGAAAGGTAGTATCAAGCTTATTGAAAAGATATCATGTGATAATGCATACTATGTTGAAGGCTTGAATTATAACTTGTTAAGTGTCTCACGGTTAGGCAACATAGGTTGTAAGGTTGAATTTGATAATAGAGTTGCCAAGATCTATGACTCTCAAGGAAGTCTAATAGGAAAAGGTGACCAGACTAGGAGTAATTTGTTCTACCTAGACATGGAAGATGCTTCTTTTCTCATTGTTCAAACTGATGATATATGGTTATGGCACAAGAGGCTATGTCATGTAAATTTTGACAATCTGATAAGCATCAAAAAAATGAAGAAAGTTAGAGGTCTACCAAAGTTGAAGAAGCCTGATAACACCATGTGCAAACAATGCCAACTAGGGAAGATGACCAAGTCAACTTTCAAAAGAAAGGCTTATACTTCTAATGAAGTATTAGAGCTAGTTCATATTGACTTGTGTGGTCCTATTGAAGTGCAAAGCTACAAAGGTGACAGATACATAATGCTATTTGTAGATGACTATTCAAGGATTATGACAGTCATGTTCCTGAAACAAAAACCAAATGCGTTCCAAATGTTTAAATGGTATTTGGCCAGAGTTGAGAAAGAGACTGGGAAGAGCCTAAAATGTCTTAGATCTGATAGAGGAGGTGAATTCACATCAAGAGAATTTGAAGAATTTTGCAATGAAAGAGGAATCAAAAGGCAAACATCAGCACCTAGGACTCCACCTTAGAATGGTATAGCAGAAAGAAGGAATAGATCAGTCATTGACTGCACTAGGACCTTAATGATGGAGAAAAATGTTGCACTCAAGTACTGGAGAGAAGCTGTAAGTACTGCAGTGTACACACTCAGTAGAGTTCAAGTCAAGAAAGGTACAAATGCAACACCTTTTGAATTATGGTATGGGAATTCTCCTAATGTAAAACATTTCAAAATATTTGGATGCAACTGCTATATATATAAAGAGTCTAGAAATGGAAAGTTTGATGCAAAGAGTGAGGAAGGCACATTTCTTGGTTATTCTACTAGAAGCAAAGCTTATAAATACTTGAATGTTAACACTAACAAAGTAGTAGAAAGCACAAATGTGAAATTTGATGAGCTTGCAGAAGTTCAAAGTGTTGAGAACACCAAGAAAGCAAAAGAATACAACACCTTTGTATACTTTTATGAAGGTATACTTAATAATGATGAAGTTGCAACTCAGAATGAAAATCAGCAACAAAATCCCGTATCTGCCGAGTCACAGACAGTGAATGCCGAGCAAAAAACACATTCAGAAGTAGAGCTGCAGAATACAAAGAATGTTCATTCAGATTCTGAGAACTATCAACATGAAGGAAATGAAGAAATATCTGATGAAAATACACATGAAGATTCAAATTTTGAAAGAGACAACATGCAAACAAGGAAAGAACCAGTATTGAAAAAGTATGTAAGAAGACATCATCCTAAAGAACAAATTATTGGAAACAAAGAGGTAGGACCAATGACAAGAAATAGACTCAGAAGTGAGACATGCCTGCTCAACAAAATGGAACCAAAAATAGTTAGTGAAGCCATAAAAGATGATGAGTGGTACAATGCTATGAAAGAAGAAATAGAACAAATTGAAAAGAACAAGACATGGACCTTAGTCTCAAGACCAACTGACAAGAATGTAATTGGAACCAAGTGGGTGTTTAGAAACAAGTTAGATGAGAATGGTGAAATCACAATGAACAAGGAAAGACTAGTTTGTAAAGGGTATGCACAAGAAGAAGGACTAGACTATAGAGAAACTTTTGCTCCAGTTGCCAGAATGGAAGGAGTAAGGACCTTACTGGCATATGCAACCTTCAAAGGATTTAAAGTCTATCAAATGGATGTTAAGTCTACATTTCTGAATGGTATACTTGAAGAGGAAGTCTACATAGAGCAACCAGAAGGATTTGTTGATGAAAATAACAAAAATAAGGTATGTAAATTGCATAAGGCTCTATATGGATTAAAGCAAGCCCCTAGAGCTTGGTATGAGAGACTTCACAAGTATCTAGTGCAAATAGGATTTGAAAGAACTGATGATAACAACAACATGTACATCAAATCAGAAGAAGGTAAGGATATTCTTGTATCTGAAATCTTTGTGGATGACATAGTTTTTGGAGGAAAGGAAGCACTATGTAAAAGTTTTGTTGACAAAATGAAACATGAGTTTGAGATGTCTATGTTTGGAGAAATCAAGTCTTTGTAGGATTGCAAGTACATCAACTAAAACATGGTATATTTGTGACACAATCAAAGTACATCAAAGAGATACTCAAGAAATTTGGATTGGAAGACTCCAAACCTGTCAGCACACCAATGGCAACAGGACAAGAACTATCCAAAAATGATGAATCAGCTGAAGTCAATCAAACAATGTACATATCTATGATTGGAAAACTACAATATGTTGTACATAGTAGACCAAACATAGCATTAGCAGTTGGAATAGTGGCTAGATTCTCTACTAATCCTAGAGAAAATCATCTCATGGCAGTAAAAAGGATAATGAGGTATCTCAAAAGAATTGATGATTTTGGCCTATGCTACAAAAAGAATGAGAAGTTTGAGCTCAATGCATACATAGATACAGATTGGGGAGGCAACATTGATGACAGGAAAAGCACAAGTGGAGGAGCATTATTCTTAGGTAAAAGGCTAGTTACTTGAACTAGCAGGAAACAAACATGCACATCTCAGTCCACTATAGAAGCAGAATATGTGGCAACAACAATCAATTGCACAAACATTGTGTGGTGTAAACATCTATTGAAAGGAATGAAAGAAGAGCTAACCAAACCTGTGATACTATATTGTGATAATAAAAGTGCTATAAACATATCCAAGAATCCAGTAATGCATGCAAAAACCAAGCATATTGCAATCAAGTGTCACTATGTCAGATAATTGGTGCAAGACAAACAAGTGAAGATGGAGTACATTCACACAAAGGAACAAATTGCAGATATCTTAAACCAAACCATTGCCCAAGGATCCTTATGAATATCTTCGAGGCAAGTTGGGGGTAATGCCCCTAACTCAAGCAGTTTAAAGCAACAAAGAAGTTGCCCTACATCAACAGGAGTAGATTCTTGCAATATCAAAAGAATGATGTAGAGGATGACAATAGGAACAAAAATTCCACATCAGTCACAGGCATGGTGATAGAGGGAGAAAACATGAGATGCAAAGCTTATATTTAGCATGTTGAAGATGCTACATCTTTGGCATTTATGTCAAAGAGGGAGATTTATGAGAAGCTGATCAATGAAAGATATGGAGATGTATGAGAATGTATGAAAGGAGAGATAAAAGAGGGAGATTCAGAAGAGATAAGTAACAAGATCAGAAAGCAGCTATGAAGGATCAGGAATACAGAGTAAGGATGCAGCAGTCAAGAGGGAGAAGCATAACAAAGGATTCAGTTTGTATTAGCAAAAGAGGGAGTTATATACCAAACAAAAAACATATATAATTTTGGTGGTAACTAAGTTGATCAACTCACTCAATTGATCAGTTTCATTTGCCATCAATGCCAAAGAGGGAGATTGTTGGAAATGATTGAAAAGATCATGAATGAAGAATAATGGAACTGGTAAAGAATGTTTTCAATCATTGTTTTGTCATTGATGTCAGACTTGCTACTTGTAGGAATGCCAATTTCTTTAGTGATCCAAGTACTATCAATTGGTTGATTGACAAGGAGGAGGCAATCAATAAGATTTAACTAGAGCACCTAGAGAAAGGTTGAAGTTATGATGTTGTAAAGAAGTATAAGGATCAACTAAGCCATTGATGAAATAGTATATTGATGACATACTCTAAGACATAGAGAATGGACACACTAAGACACATCAAAGATGTAAGGTTTAACTAAGTTCATTTGTGAGAGTTGAGCAAGCTAGTTAGAGCCGAGAAAATTCTTAGTTGAAGTCAAGAAACTTCAACTTCAGTGTGTGCTGAGCAATCTTTCAGGTGCCGAGTAACATAGGAATATTCAGGTGTTGAATAATTCTTCAGGTGTCGAGTAAGTCTTCAAGTGCCGAGCAAAGCATAAATGCTAAAGGTTCTGAGTGCGTATAAAACAACAGTAGAAGCTGAGTAACCTAGTTAATTTTGAGCATCAGTAAACCAATGATGTCGAGTTGCTGCATTATTTGTTAAGACAAAAGATTCTCCAGATCAGTAACGATAAGTTTGTTATATTGAATTTTGTGAATTAGTTGGATGATAAGGATGATGAGTAGATGTCACGAAATTTAATGTAAACCATGCAAACCAATTCAAGGCAAATGTTGATGTATTTATCATGAAGTTTCTGGAAGAAATAATTTGGAGGGAAAAAAATATCATTTTCTCTAAAAGATTTGAGCAGGAAATGAAGAACAAAACTTCTTTATAAGGAGTTATAGGTCAGAGATCAAGTGTGTGTGTGAGAGGGAGTTGGTCATAAGTGTGGTCATGTGAAGAAGACAAGAGAAGGCTAGTGTGAAGTGTCAAGAAGAGGGCCCTGTGAGGAATAATCACAGAGCATGAAGAATCTAAGTTGATCAAGTGACCATAGAGTGCATTGGCATAACGAGTGGAAGAACTCAAGGAGACAGATCTTGAAGGGTGGACAAGCTGTCAGCACTGCAAGGTAGAAAAGCCAAGCAAAGAAAAGGATTGAAGAGTGATTTGAAATCTATAAGGTGAAAGTTGCAATCTTTATCAGGTCAAAACCTTTCTAATACTTTCTTACCATTGTATTAGACATTGAAATCCTACATTGCTAGGTTAGCTTAACAGCTAGGTGGATAAGCCTCAAGAAAAGGATAAAAGATCCCCAAGAGAAGGATAAGAGATCCTCAGGAGGAGGATAAGAGATCCTTAGGAGAAGGATAGGAGATCCTTAGAGAGGGATAAAAGATTCTTTTCAGAAGGTGACTATAAATCCCATGGACTTGGGTGGGCCTAACAGCTCTATGTAAATCTTTTAACAAGGTGACATTCTAAGTTGAATGTTCTTAAGTCCTCTAGTAGGGCACACTCCTAACAGGGTGTAGAAATCCTTTAACAGGGTCACATCTAACAGTGTGTAAAGCCTTTAATAGGGCAGACCTTTAATAGGGCAAACCATCAGAAGTGGTTGAAATCAATTACGCAGTTATTTTGTGGGTGTCATCCCCACCCCAGTTTTACCTTCTTATTCTTGGAGGGTTTCTGGGTCACCGAAATCCTTTGTGTTATGGTGTGATGCATGTTTACTTTTCATGATTGTTTAATGTTTAATTACATGCATGATAAGAAAGTAAAAAGGATAGTACTTCTGAGTCACTCTCATTTTATTAGAAAATTTGGATTGGACATTATTGGACCTTGAATAACTGATTCACCCTCCTCTTAGTTATTCTAAATAATTCTAACATGTAGAAGAAATCTAACACATAAAATCTTGCATAGCAGAAATTTGATAATGAAGCCATTTTAAAATGAGATGAGACAAATATTCAGAATTGCACCTGTATTTGTTGAAAGATTCAAAGATCGTATATGTGTTATGGTTGATATAGATTCAACTCATATTCAAGTAGTAGAACCTCATGAAACATTCCTTGATCCCTTAGGTCATGAATTAAATGATGATGTAGAAATTGGATATATTGATCTATTATTGAACTTTGAGAAGGACCAAGATAAGTATAGATTTGAGACTTTTGAAGAAATTACCCAATCAGCCCATCAAGCATCCTTAGAGAAAGCATCTCACAAGAAGATTGAGACAATAATGAAGAAAGCTTTAACAAAGGCGGGTATGATAGAAAGTGCGTCATAGGCAGTTAAACATACGATGAAACAAGGAATAATGTATGTGCAACATTTATCATTGTCTATTGTAGAGACATCTTTAGAACACATCATTCCATATGCTATAGTGTTATTTGAGCAGCCAAGTGATCCAAAGAGGAAATTTGAGAGATTAGTGGAAGTTGTGACTACAAAGAGAAAAAGAGTCAAGCAACAAGTTTGTGGACTAGGTAAAAGACTAAGACATTGTTGATAATTGTGGAATCTAGTGAAGAACAACAACAACAACAAGAAGCAAAATAGGCAGAGAGAGTTACCAATTCTAAATGGACATCAAGTAAAGAAAGGAAACCTTGGAAGTCAAAGATTGAAAAGATAAATTCAACCATTTCCAATGAAGGGAACTTTGTTTAGATGAACAAATTTTATGATTTGTATAATAATATTGAGAAAGATAAGATTGATATCTCTATTGTGAGATATATAATTGCTAACAATCTAAAACTTAAGGATATTGAAGGCATAGCAAATCAAAAGGTCTGTGAAAAACTTATAGAGAAGAAGGCACCAACTCAAGAAAAAGAGATAGAACTTTGGAAGTCTATGATAAGGACAATATGCAAGACTGATGATGAGGAACCAGTCAGAAAATTATTGAATAGTCTAGCACCTTACTTGAGAAACAAGGTAAGACCATTTCTATTTATGTTGGGTGAGAAGGATAAAAATAAGAAGTGAAACAATGGCTACAATCAACCAGATGATGACAAAATCTAAGACAACACCTTCACTAGGACCTAGAACTTCAAAAGTGTTAGTAAGTGGTGACACAATGAAAATTGATTAGACCAATATTACTATTAACATTGAAGATACTAACCCTTTTTAGAGTTCTGAATAGCTTGAATCTCATGTCGATCAACTAAAACAAATTGAAGAGGAGAAGTGGCTATTAGAAGCAAAAAATTAAAAAAATAGAAGAAGCCAAGTAGAAATTGCTTGAAGAAGAAATAAAAAGAAGGGTTAAGGAAGAAAAGAAAAGGAAAATAGAGAAAGAAAGGAATTAAGGAAGAAGAGAATAGAGGAGGAAGAAAATAAAGAGAAAGAAAGAAAAGAAAAGGAAGAGAAAGAGAAAGAAGAGAGAAGAGTCAAAGAGGTAGAAGAGAAGAAGAAAAGGGAAGATGAATCTAAACCATCTAGTTCATCTACTCCACTTTTGCTTGCTAGCCTAACAAGTGATGATGAATATCAAACTGACTTGATCTCATCTCTGACAAAACTGATTGAGAAGAACAAGAAAGTGAAGAGCCTACAAATAACCTTAATAGAGGTAACTAACAGATTACACAGTACTCTGGTAGTCAAGCATATAGAGGTAGATCCTTAATAGAAGGCACATGCGGTATTGAAATCTTTTGATGAAGAATTTACAATTTTTTTGAATGTTGCAAAATCAAAGGCACAGATTTCACATGATGTTAATTTATTTAGCACCATTTGTTAGAACATCAAGAATGATTTGTTAAGTCTTGATACTTGTATCAAGGAACTTTGGAAATATCAACAAGATGGAAAAGTAGTATACATTAAGTGTACCTTATCTCATAAGTTTATCAAGGATTTTGATAGTTAGATTGAAGTGAAGCTGAGTGAGGTAGAAGCTCTAACAAACTAGGTACAAAAACCTTCTAACGAAGTTGATGAATTTGAAGGACAAGTGACCAGTATTCATAGTGATATCAGGAAACTAGAACTTTAGAAAGGACAAATTTTGAAGAGCGTATTTGAATTCAGAGAGTCTATTGCTCTAAGGATAACATCTATTAAGAGACAATTGGAGGAGTGTGCCAAAGCCAAGGAAACCTATTCAAACTTTTTATACTCTAATATTAATGTAGTTGAGATTGCATCATAAGCCCTATGTGCAATTCTTACCTCTACTGAAAAAGCCAATGATACATGGATAAAAGGTTTAAATAGTCTTAAGGCAAGTTTTGATGATAGTATGAAGATATTATCAGTTTAAGGAAGATGATTACAATTTTTAACACAGATGGACAACTTTTGACATTTTGACCTTTGTCATTGATGTCAAAGGGGGCAAAGATGCATGAGAAAATTGTAAATAAGGTAAAGGGGAGAAGATAGTAAGGTAAGGTATGAAATCATATTGAAAGGGGGAGTAAAATATGTATTGTAATGTTTTGGACAAGTTTTTGATACTTAGATAGTTTTCCCTTTTTTGTTGCCATCAATGCCAAAGGGGAAGATTGTTGACAATTAGCTAATGAAGATATCTAATTGTTGTCATTTATGGGAACACATGATGTACATGCTTATAGGAAACCAAAAAAACAAAGATACTTAGCTTTTAGTACTTAGAAAATTGTCTAAGTATGAAATTGGTTTATATCAGTGTATTATTTTGTATGTAACTTGTTATTGACATCATATTATGATTAGTGAAGTTAGATAGAGATTGTATACATGTTTATGATGATGTGTATAACTTCAAACATTAGTATAGGTTGTATGAGAAAGAGATATCCATATTTTACCAATGAAACAAAATAACAAAATAAAAGGTAAAGGAATTATTTTGTTTACAAAACAATTACTTGACCAATTAGGGCTGATATCCTAGATGTTTACTCTAAGTTGGAAAAGTGTATTATGGTTTTAGCCAACCTAGTAGAAATTTGTGAAAAGACATGGTATTTATGCAAAGGACATGTTGTGAATTCAAAAGTACAAGTCTAAGGTTTGCAAGTGTGTGATTGAGCAATTGTATGCGAACTTTTGTGAAGCAATATATGCAAAGTTTTGAGAAGCTATTTTTTGTGATTCAAGATCAAGCTGAAGATCAGAGATTAGTCAAGAAAGAAATTACAAAACCTATATACTAGAGGACTAATTACTTGTTTGTGAAGTGAACTCTTCTTGTAATTGGAAGAGCATATTTGGGTAGTAGGCTCATCTTGCATCTACTGTACTACAACTCCTAATAGGGTTGGAATCTCCTAATAGGGACTCTCTATACTGAATTTTCTCATTGATTCCTAACAGGGTCCATCCTCTAACAAGGAATATATATGTTAGTATATTATCTAGTGGGTATCATCCCCACTGGGGTTTTCCCTTTTCCAGGGTTTTCCTAGTTAACAATATACGGTGTTATGAGTTATCTTTGTGCATGGTTACTATTACTATTCAACATTACTTGTTTACTTTCTTATGTATGGTTCAAAGTAATAAATAATATTCAGTTGGTGACTAAAGTTTGTAAATTACTAATTCAACCCCCCCCCACCTCTCAGTAATTTCTATTTCTAATAGTTTCACATTAGAAGATTTGGAGTTATGCAGTTCATATCCTTTTATACCTCCTAGTTTTTCTCCAATCTGTACGAAGATGTTGATGTTATAGAGTTATGTTGGAATGTTTTTTGATGTAATTCAAATTGATAGGTTAAGATTTTTGACCTCTACATCATTAAGATTGGGTTTCCATTTGAAAAAAATTAAGCTATATCCATTTATTAGTTTTAACCCATTATTAAGAAATTTTTCTCTATACTCTAAATTTGTGCAATTCATATAAACTAAGAAATCTAAAAGGAAAAAGATACTTACCTAGTTAGGATCCATTGACTTGAACCATTTTACCATTTTTGTTCTCTCAAATTTTAGACCTATCCATACAACATATAGACCACTTCTTTCCCATTCAAACTATTTGTCTTCTATAATTTTGTTACTAATGATAATTGCATTGTCCACCTTTATTATTGTTGCATAGTCTATTTGTGATTGATGATCTGATATGCCTTGATGGAAATTTCCAAATTGAAATGTATGTTGATAGGGTTTAACAGACTTGTCCAAGATAGACAAATTTGATGGTAACTTAGAGATGCATCTAGGGTTTGGTTTTAAGGGGACGCTATTGGCTTCAGATATGATAAGGGGCTTAGGGTAACTTAGTACTTCATGGAAAATAATGTTATTTGCCTCTTTAGAAAAATTAATGGAGTATGTACTCAGCTTTTGATCCTTCTTTGCATACTTGGTTTTTTGAAAAAACTCTATTTGTTTTTTCCTTCTCTCTTCCTTGTTTTTATCATAAATCTGTATTTCTCTTCCTTGATTTACCATGGTAGTTGCTTTTGGATTTCTCTACTTTTGTGGTTGGACTCGTATCCATCCTTCCTCTAATGCTAGAGTTTTATCTAGGTTGAAATTCTTATGTGATTGAGGGTTCAGATGCTTATGTTTTCCTATGTTGGTTTTTTGATTATATGCTACTATTTCTTTTGTTCATTCTTCATGCCTTTCCACCAGGATATCAAATTGATTCTGCAACTTGATCTACTCCATGGAAACACCTCCCTGTCTTTTAGTTTTTCTTCCATTGATATGTGATGTCTGGTTAAAGGTAGGTCTTCCTTGGTCATTTTTGAAAATATTTTCTCTTCTTTTCATAATTTTTTCTTTTCTCGATAACTTTGCCATAGCTCATTCCTAGGATTTCCACAAATGTTCTTATTTTATTTCAATAAATAAAATCATTTATATTTTTATTCAATTTGATAATAAAATATCATTAAATGAATATTCAAGATAAACATAATATTACATTACCTTAAAATAATACCAAACAATAATCCATAACTTTGAATAATATACACATTCTAATCTATATTATTCCCATATCACTATTATATACATATTTAATAATCTTAAGTAATATAATACTTACCTCTACCTTCCACCCACATGAGTAACCTTCAATGTATAGTATCCAATGTGGACAATGGACAAGCATTCAATTTGGTTTAGATCCTCTTTACCTTTGTTGGTGACCTTACTCATTGGTAGTCTTTACTTTATTTATAACTCATGTTTCTTTCCTTTATAACATTAGAATATAGAAGAACATTAAACATGCATTTAATTTCCTAACCATACCTTAATTCAATGGGTTCCTTCTAGTGCATATTCCCTTTGCTAAGGGCATTCAATATGTAGTATCTAATAAAGTTATCTTAGTTACCTAGATTAACTTCATGATCCCACTTCTATTCTTACATGCTACTAGTGTTTGCACCATATAGGAGTCATATGCTTATCAGGTTGGGGTTTCTATCAATTGTGCCTTTTATAATTGGTAGATCTTTGTCCAGTACCTAATGTTAAACTGCTCTCCTTCAATGGTCATAAGTGCTTCAGTCACTATGCAAGCATTCTCTCTTCATTTATGATTTGAATATAACGTAGTACATGCCTTGCCACACTAGTCCATGCTTTACCTTATCTACTACCCATGGAGGAGATGAATGGACTATTGCTTTTCATTCTTTCATATGTGCTATTGCGATTATTCAATGGTTTTAAATGATTTAATTCTTTTGGCTGATTTTGTCAGCTTATATCGAAAAAATCTATATTCATCTTTGTTTTGTCATAGATATAACTCCCCTGTAATGATGGCTTCCAATAGAGAAATTACCAATAGGATGAAACCTTATTAGTGTTTATATAGATGTATTCATCCTTTGAATGATGATTTGAAGATGCATTCTATTATGAATGATGATGTACAAATGTATTAGCATTGTTTTAATATCTATTATGTTATGTAGATCATGAGAAGTCCTTTGCATATCTTATTATATCCATACTACTCCCCCCATGTATATTCTTGTAGAAATTCCTAAATGAAATTTTATTTAGCAATGCCTTAATCAGGTGCTCCTGAATGTTACAAGTGGATGTATAGTCACACAAGCCCTTGACTATGTTGTTGGCAAAGAAAAAAATAATATACTCTAATATCATTTCTATCCATGTCACCTGTTGAGGATCTTTGATCTACTCATAGTAGAAGTATTTATGTCTATCATCTCCTTCTAGATTTGGTCCCATGCTCTTCTAATTTCTGAATCCTCAGTCTGTACCCTTCAATCAACATATTAAATGTGAAGACATTTGATTGAAGTAATCTTTCAAATCAATTTATATATTTCTTAGATGTCACAACCTCTTTTATATCTACAATTTGGCTTTGATGCCATGTTGTTTTTCTAGGATCATTTCCACAAATGTAGCATCATTGCCAATGTGATTGATGTCTTCCAAATGCAGATATGAAGACTCATAAACATTGAGAGGAGGAGACATGTCTCTATAGTTAATCATTATTAGTTAATAAATAACCATATGCATAACTCATCTTTAAGCATATGTATAATATTAATATATTAACCATATATGTAATATATTATTATATTATTATATAATAATATATTATATATTATATTACATATATAAGATATTTATCTTAAAGATGGTTTACCATCAACAAGGTATCTCATGATAAAATCAATCCGACAAAAGCTACAACCTTAACAATCTGAACCAAAAAAAGTGAGTTGTAATCACAAATAATAAAACCTACTATTTTCTCTCTTATTATTGTAAATAGTTTGTATTGAAATCCTTTTAACAGAAGTTGGCCTAATAGACATTTGAAGACTTAATAGTTTGTCTAAATACTTTAACTATGAGACATTCTAAATGGAATGATCAATGTCCTCTTACAAGGCCACTCCTAATAGGGTGATTAAATCCTCTAACTAGGTCACATTTAACAATTTGTATTGTAACCTTTAATAGGGTTGGCTCCTAACAGAGCTCACTTCGAAAGAGTGAAAAAGAGTGACATGTTGCTGGTGGTTTTTTCCAAATTGGGTTTCCATGTAAAATCCTAGTGTCAAATTGTGATGAATGTTTTACATGTGATGATGTTTTCATTATGCAATGCAAGTTAAGTTTATGAGTATTTTACAGTAGAGATCGATCAATAGTAGGATCAACATAATAGTGATATGTTTAATGTTTAATTGTTCAAGTGGTACATATATACCTTGAGTAACTAATTCACTCCCCCTCTCTCAGTTACATTTCTAACACTTTTAACCTTATTAATAACATATCTTATTATGTTATTTCTAACAAGGATTTTCCAAGACTCATTTCAAGTAATGGACTTAAGGATCCACTTAAAAGCTAAAACTATGCCATGGATCTTAAGATCTCTCATACCAAGGCCTCCCCACAATCTAGGCATACAATACCATTTCCAGTTCACTATATGTCTTCTTTTATTACCCTCACCATTTGACCAAAGAAAGTCCCTTAGAGCCAAAGTAAATTGAGTGTGATGATAACACCTTTTGGAAAATTTGGGCCCTTCCATCCATCGATACAAGGTGGGGCTACCATTTTTTATGTTTCTTTTCAATCATAGAGTATATCTAGTTTCACATGTCTTTGATAGAGGGTGATACAAAGACCAGCCCATGACCAACCCTTATGTTTAGACCATGAAAGACTTGAGTCACTCCAAACCATGATTATTGATTTATGTGGAGAAATTTTAGCACCATAGGATGAACAAAAGAATTAGAGTCTAGCAACCATATTATCAAATTTTTCTTTTTAAATCTCAATGAATAGAGTTGTGTCATTTGCAAACTAAGTATTAAGAAGGTTATCCTTATTAGGAAGAGAAATGCCTTTGAAAGGGGGCCCAAGGGTAGAAGATCTTAGGATATCAAAGAGAGCATCAAAAACTAGAACATAAATTGAAGGTGATTGGTTTAGTGAGATCACCATTGATGTCAATAATAGTACAAGAATCTTTGAACCATACTTTATTCTACTTGTAGAAGTAAGAAGGAAAACCAAAGTTGTGAATATCCCTAGTACAAATGGCCACTTAATTATGTCATAAGCCTTTTAAAAATCTAGTAGTTCTATGGAAACCTCTTGCCCAATTTCCTTGCCTAATGCAATTCCTCCCAACTTGTTATCAGGTTTTCTAGAATGTATCTACCCCTAATAAATCTTGTATGTGTCTTTATTACCATCTCCTTGAGAAGTCCAACTATTCTTCTAGCTAATAATTTAGCAATAATGTTATAGGAGAGATTGAGGAGTGCAATTGGTCTCCAATTACCAATCTGGGTTTTATCATCTTTCTTAGGAATGAGTTTGATGACTCCCCTATTGATGTCTTTTCCCAAATATCCTTTTGACCATGCTTCATTTTATAAGTTGAATAGGTCTACTGAAATCTAGTCTAGATTTTTCTTGTAGAATTTAGTAGGGAGGCCATCAACCCCAAGAGATTTTTCATTACCTATATCTCTAATTATTTCTTTAATCTCACCAATAGATATAACGTAATGCAATGCTATTTTCCATTCTCCTGAGACTTTGTTTGGGATAAGTTTTAGACAATTAGTAAGGATTCCTCCTAAGTATTATTAAATTTAGATAAAAAGAGATCTTGGTAATACTTAAAGAAAATTTGAGTAACCTCTTGGGGGTCACAAGTGTATCCATGGATGTCTCCTTGAATACCCTCTATTAGTTCTCTCTCTTTTTTTAGATCTAATTAGATTAAAGAAATATTTGGATCCTTTATCTCCTTCATGAATCTAGTTTTCTTTAGTTCTAATTTTTTGTGCCTAAAATCTATAATTTTAATTTTTTCTAAGATCCATTTTGGTGGTGGCAAGATGTTGGGAAATGTTATTGTCCTCCCTCTACTACTGAAGATTAGATTCCAGTTTGTTTTGTCTACTTTGGAGATAAGATTCTTCTCTATTTCTATCTTTAGGCTTCTTTTTTCCCACAATCTAAAAATATTTTTTCCAAATGTTGCTAAAAACATTCCATTTACCAATGAAGCCTATATTCTAATTACACAATTTGAATATATCTATAGCAATTTGAATGGCTTCTAAAGTATCTAAATCATTGAGAAGGGAAATATTTAGTTTGAAGGAACATTTTGGTCTAAAAATTAGATCCAATGTTGCTCAAACTTTCCATTTCTATTGCAAAGCAAATAGGAGAGTGATTTGATATAGAAGTTGGAGACACTTGTATGGGAGAGGCTCCAAGATTTGAAGGAATATAATATAGGGAGGAATCTTCATAAACTCTATCAAATCTACAAAACACTTTGTTTTTACCAACCAAATTACTAGTCCAAGTATACCAAATGTTAGAGAAAAAATTACCAATAGGGTCTATGGGGTTCAAACTTCTCACAAATTTTTTCCAAAAAAAAGATCCATTTCCTTTTTAGGAATTTTTAGCACCTCCACATTTGTCTTCTCCATATTTAGTCATATTAAAATCCCATGCAATAATCTGATAGGCTTGAGGTGAAGACATTGCCATTTGGTCCCATAATTTTGCTCTATCACAGTAATCATTTACAACATAAATGTTACATATACCAATAATTTTATCATAGAAATATAAAGTTATCCAAATTTCCCTGAACTACAACAAGAGATTCCATGGTCCATAGTAAATTCTTCCCATTTAGGGTTACATGAGATGACCATACCTTCTTTACCTATACCATGGGAAGAATACAAGTGTTTGGCATCATTCCAAATAAATCTCATAATGGTAAAGGCATGGTATCTAACCACCTTGATTTCTTGTAAAAACACAAAATCAATGTATTGTAACTTATTTCTTTAATCACTAGCTACATATTTTATGTTAAGCAATTCTTGTCCCCTGACATTCCATCTTGCAAACTTAATCATCAAGACTTATTTGGGGTTTTAGGGATACTAAAAAATCTATCAAAATATTAAGGTAACTCGAGTCTTTTGACCCTATTATTCACACTATTACTTTTAGATATTGATTTCTTGTCAAGCATTTTTATTTTCCTCTCTTTCTTTTTTACACCAACTATGGTACAGTGGGTGCAAGAAGTTGAGTCCCACTTTTGGCCAAAAGGTGCAAGTGTTTTCCTTGTTTTTCATTTTCCTATCATTTAATATCCAAATTTGAGGAACATCAAGATTGAATCTTGGAAAAAATCACTAATAGAAAATGTAGTGCTCAGAGTCTAGTTTTCAAATATGTAGTTTGTTGGAATACCCACATGGTTTAAATTACATTTTGGTAGGTATGTTAAAAAACCACTTTTTCAAAATGCATGTTTGATGATGATACCACACATGTGTACAACCACCTTTTTTTGGAGAAAAAAAATGATTTCTTGTACTCCCTTTTGGGAAAAGGTACCTAACACACCAAAGACTAATGCAAATATTTTTCCTTTTTTTCTTATTGAGTTTTTTTTCATAAAATTTTGTTTGACCATAAAGTGAATTTTGAAAACCTCTAGTGTACAACCACCACAATTTGATGAAAACTTCACCTTTTTTTTCATTTTTCTTAGATTTTGAAGTACATTCTATGTAGATTGATGACATATGATTCATTTAAAAAAAAAAGAATATAAAATCAAAACAATTATTAAAATTTTAGTTAACCATACTATTTGAAGTTTAGGTACCAATTTGGCTTGATAAATATTGCAAAAATACTAGAATAAGTCATATTACTATAAAATTTCCATTTTTAGAAACTAGACAAAGAGTACTATAATGGGTTTTTGTTTCATCAAAACATTCATTTGGAAATTCCTCCAAAAAATATAGCAAGTAAAAAATTTCATGTTCCTATGCCTTAGCCAATTTTTTTGGAACAAGCACAGGCTTGGTTCTACCAAGCCTATCCCAAGCCAAAACATAGTGCAACCCATGGCACATAAAATTCAAATTTTAAGAAATGGGTGGGCATATGCACCAAGTTGTGGTACCAAAAAGGTGATACTTTTTTCTTATGAAAATCATAGTGCAATCACACTACCATCTATATGAACTAAGCCAAAGTCTTGGGCAATTAAAAAAGGTCAAGGTAGTGCGATCACACTGATGGAAATTTTTAATAAATCACAAACCCATGGCTTATTTCCTCATTCCACACAATTTCTTTGCCCTTTCTCCATTTTCTATAGCCCCAAGGACTGTGTACATGTTATTGATTGCTGATAAAGTCCCCTCCACATGCTAGAAATGCCTCCTTGTTGTTGGAACTTACAAGGTTGAAGAAGAGGTATGAATTTGAACCCTTGTTTTTGTTAAATTCTATGTTTTCTTGTTTTTTTTTTTCATTTTTTATTCAAGTTAGTATAATTTATTGAAATACTCTTGTTTATATGTCAAGTAATGTTTAAAATGCTCCACCAAATCCACCTACAAATAATCTACCAATCCAACAACCAAACCCTCCACAATATCAACTTGAACAACCAAACCTTCCACAAAATGAACCTAAACAATCACCTCTTCCATGACCACCACCAATTCAAAGACCCCCAATAGGGACTTGAGATAATTTATTGAATGAAATAGAAAGAGGAAAAACATAATTAAAATCAATTATTAGGAGGTTAAAGGATTCACTTCAAAACAATCTTGGTAGGGCACAATTGGCAACATCCATTGAGACTATTGTAATCCAAATTTATTTTCTTAGTTAAATATATGGAAGAATATAAGAGAAGAAAAAAATGATATTATGTTGATAAATTATCATATAATGGTGTTAAAAATAAAGGAATTACAAAAGATGACATATGTGCTTTGTTTAAAAGGCTAGAAGAAGGCACCATGGAACTACTACTAAAAGGTTCCCTATCCACTAGTGCATAAATGAGGATATAAAAAATAACTTTTGGGATAGATGGTGGATGGTATTTTATGCCCCTTCTTGCAATAATTGCAAGGTCCCATGGTATTTTTAATGAAATTATATTGCGAGTTTATCCTTGGGAAGATCCCCAATTATTTTGATATGCGCACATCTTAGAGTAGAGGTGGGTGGTCATCATTTTAGAGGTTAGGGGAACTTCGTGACCCTAATGCACCAAGGGAACCTATTGATGTCAAGTAGGTGGAGCATATTGTTGTTCCTTTTATTGTGAAGGAACATGTAGAGGCAAACACACTAGGCACTATTAGTGCATTGACTTAAAGCCTCATTTAGTTTGCTTATCCTTTGCTTGCAAATGATCCTCATCATCATAATGGCCATATGTGCATGCAATTTGGAGCTCTCTTCACATTTGACACTTCTAGCAGCGATAATGTGGATGATGGGATGATAACTAATGACTTCCTCAATGAAAAATTTGGCATTGATACATAGGTAAATATTAATAATTATATTAGACCATTTTGACCATATCTTGAATATGTACATGATTGACTAATAAATTGGTATTTCTTGACATTGTTCAAAATTTAGGGCCAAAGTGTTGCTATTACTAGCATTGAACCCCTGATCAGATTGTACACCATGTTGACAACTCGACATGTGCGTATTGATTTAATCATTTAATAGATACATCTATTTATAATGTAATCATATGAAAGGTTGAATCAAAACTTGTATCCATGTGCATTAGTTCTTTGGTGGACCATCTACTTTTACGTTAGACACTGAGTGTGGGCATGGTACTAGTCATGATGAGGTACATTTTCTTGTATGTTTATTTAATTCAATTGATTATGTTTATTTAGGAAATAAATTAATAATCAACTAATTGGCTTATTATGATCATATGCAGAGTTAGGCTACTGGTCATGGTGTTGTTGACTTGGGCTCACCTAGATTTTGAATGACTTCATTTTCCCCATAGGTTTATACATGTATTAATGCATTTTTTTATTGGTACACATTCAAGGAATCCTAAATGAACTCATTGGCTTCACAATTTATTGGAACTCCCAAAAGGAATGAGGTGCATCTCTAATAGATTTGCATACATGTCCAATTGGGAAATGTTGCACCTATGACATTGACACCACATAATATAGGACAGGGTAGTACATTCATGGAGGCACCCTAATTTTTATAATTGTTGATGCACTATAAAAATATATGTTTTTTGATAATTATAGATAATTATTTTGTTGTGTCATTTTTATCTTATGACATCGAAGACTTGTCCACATCTTCGTGTGTTTATTGAGCAGGGATTTGTTGCTGTAGTGGCCAGTTTTGACCCATTGACTAAGGTATGTTATTTACAATTGTTAGTATTGAAATTAAAAATGATATTCATAAGTAGGATTGATAGATTATTTTGATCATTGTTCTAGGGTCTTGTCACTCCTGGTTGTCTAGTTGCTCCTGAGCTTGAAGAGAGTGACTATTTGTTCGTAGTAAGTAAATAATTTATTTTATGTGTACTTATATTTCATTTATGATATATAATTAATAGTTATTGATTCACATATACTTTTGATTGTAACAACTCAAACTATAGAAGAGTCTAGAGTGATAGATGAGTGAGTGTGTTAGGAAGACCCCCTCATCCCAGGCATCTCCCTTTGTGTGACAAAGATAGCTAGATATTTATTTTCTTCCCGTAGAGGGAAGGACTAGATCCATATGGATGTTTTATGTTATGCCCGTGTGACATTATTGGACATACATTTTATATATTGTACTTGATTTGCATGTCACTTTTGACATATATTGGACATAGTCAATCTACATGACATGTTTTTTGTATATTATATTCAATGTATGACATATTGGGCATAAATTTCATGTATGGCATTATTAGACATATAGTTTATGTTATCTTATATATTTTGTCATTATCTGTGTTATCTTGGCATTATATATTTTATGTATGGACATATATATAGTTGATGGCATACATATATTATTTTTCTTGTCTTATTTATATCTATCTTGTTTATCTTGTTACATTCCAAAGAAAATTTTACATTCCCTACCTTGTTGGAAGTGATTATGTAACTTGGAGTGTTATGTTTCATATGCATTGTTGACTATGGCATGTTGTTTTAATCTTATACTAGCTTTATTTGTTATCATAAGCCCATGGAACAACTTAGTGCACATCAGGTACATCTAGGTCCAACATGCACATAATCATTATGGATGTTTGATAAGTGAGACAAGAGGACCCTTACACTTACCCAACAAATCAAACCTAACAAATCTGACATAATGGTCCCACATTGAATGGAATGAAAAATGCACTAATTAGCAACTTTCTATTGCATAATAGTAACTTTCTACTGTGCAATACCACAACAATTTTTTATCAATTGAAACTTGGTCGCTGAAACCCAATCGTGAGGAGCATCAAAAAATGGAGCTACATGCACTTATACCTTAGGGACACCTTCCTTGTGCACTTAATGGATCTCAGATACCCATCACGAGGTCTGAGTTATCACCCTCCAAGAATTGTAGTCTTAATTGACTTAGTGCTTCTTGGGAACACCTAGGTCCAACACGCACAAAAATAATTAGAAAGCTCAATGATCAAAATGAGATGTACCTTAACATTTACCTAGCTAGTCAGAGCTAATAGAACTGACAAAATGGTCCCAAGATGAATGGTTTGAGAGATGCACCAATTAGCAACTTTCAAGTGCATGACATTACAATTTTTTTTGGCAATTGAAACATACTCACCAAATCCAAATGAAGTTGAGTATCCTAAAATGAACCTACATGCACTTAGAGGGGCCCTACACCATCCTTGTGCACTTCATGGATCTTAGATACCTGTCATGAGGTCTGAGTTATCACCCTCCATAAATTATTGTCCTAATTGACTTAATGCTCCTTGGGAACACTAGGTCCAGAATGCACAAAAGCATTCTGAAAGCTCAGTGACCAAAATGAGATATCCCCTACCATTTTGCCAGCCAACCATAGCTAATGGAACTGCCATAAGGGTCCCAACATTGCAAGTTCTTTTGGAAACTGATACATGCTCACCAAATCCAAATTGAGTTGAGTATCCTAGAATGGACCTTCACACACTTGGAGGAGCCCTACACTATCCTTGTGCACTTCACAAATTTCAAATACCTATCATGAGGTGTACTTTATCTCCTTCCAAATATTGTTGTCCTAATCGACTTAGTGCTCCTTGGGAACACCTAGGTCCAACATGAGCAAAAGAATTTTGAAATCTTAGTGACTAAAATGAGATGTCCCCTACCATTTACCCAACCAATTGGAGCTAATGGAACTAATGGAATAGTCCTAGGACAAATGGTTTGAAAGATGCATCTATTAACAACTTTCAACTGCACATCATTGTAAGCTTTTTTGGCAACTAAAACATTCTTATCAAATCTCAATGGAGTTGAGTATCCGAAAATGGACCTAAGAAAACTTAGAGGGGCTCTACACCATCCTTGTGCACTTCATGGATCTCAGATACCCATTATGAGGTTTGCGTTATCGCCCTCCAAAAATTATTTTCTTAATTGACTTAGTGCTCCTTGGGAACACCTAGGTCTAGCATGTGCAAAAAAGTTTTGAAAGCTTGATAACCAAAATGAGATGTCCACAACCATTTATCTATCCAATCAAAGCTAATATAAATGGAGAAATGGTCCTAGGACCAATGGTTTGAAAGATGCACTAGTTTGTAACTTTCAAGTGCATGACATTGCAAGTTTTTCTAGCAACTAAAATGTGCTCACCGAATCCAAATGGAGTTGTGTATCCTAGAACATTACTACACACACTTAGAGGGGATCTACACCATCATTGTGCACTTCAAAAATCTTGGATACCTACCACAAGGTTCAAGTTATTGCCCTCCAAAAATTGTTGTCTTAATCAACTTTGTGCTCCTTGGGAACACCTAGGTCGAGCATGTACAACAGCATTCTAAAATCTTAGAGACCAAAATGAGATGTCCCCTACCATTTACCTAACCAACCAAAGGTAATGGAATTGATGGAATATTCCCAGGATGTATGGTTTGAAAGATGCACCAATTAGCAACTTTCAAGTGCATGACATTGCAAGATTTTTTGCAACTAAAATATGCTCACCAAAACCAACCAGAGTTGAGTATCCCTAAACAAACCTATATGCACTTAGAGGGACCCTACAACATCCTTGTGCACTTCAATGATCTTGGTTAGTCCTCACAAGGTCCAAGTTATTTCCCTCCAAAAATTTGTTGTCCTAATCGACTTAGTGCTTCTTGGGAAAACCTAGGTCTAACATGCATGAAAGTAATCTAAAAGCTCAGTGACTATAATGAGATGTCTCCTACCATTTAACCAACCAACCAGAGCTAATGGAATTGATGAAATGGTCCCAAGATGAACGGTTTGAAAGATGCACCAATTGGCAACTTTCAAGTGCATGAAATTGAAAGTTTTTTTGTCAGCTGAAATGTGCTCCCCAAATCCAAAAAGAGTTGAGTATCCTAGAACAAACCTTCGCACACTTAGAGGGGCCCCACACTATCCTTGTGCACTTCACAAATCTTGGATATCTATCACAAGGTTTGAGTTATCACCCTTTCAAAATCAATGTCATAATCAACTTAGTGCTCCTTGGGAACACCTAGGTCCAACATTATAAACAAGATGCACTAATTAAAAATAAGTGATTTTAGTAGTAAATATTAATTTGAGAAATGTATATAGCATATTGTTATTGAAATATACACAATTGAATCTTGATAGAAGTAACACAATAGCATTCATCTATTTATATTAATTTCATGAATGTCTATTTTTAACTTAGCTCTATTTAAGGCACTAGTAAGAAAGAGATAAGGAGAGAAAACCTTTGGTCTTTCCAAAAGAAAAATGTGAAATATAAATATTTACATCATATGGGTTTGCAATTAAATCTAATTCAATGAACAAGTAGATCTTCTCTACCCTTTATTGGTTCAAGTATTTCCTCATGTTTTGACTCATGAACCTTCCAAAGAGTCTTATTTTATGATTTCCCTCCATATTTAATCAACTATACATTTGACATAATGACAAGGTTTTAATAATAAAGAATCTTCCTCTTTGTTTGTCAGTCCTCAAATAACCAAAAGTTAGAGCTCTTCATATTGTATCATCCAAGTCATGTACCAGTTACGACCACTGCACCTATAGGATATTATAAACCTTCACCATCTATAATTGAGTGATCCAATTAATTTTTTTCCTTGACACAATGACACAAATTATAATATGTCCCTTCTTCATTTTCTTCAAGTGCAATAACAAAAAATATGTGGTCTGCATTGATAGAAACATAATATGATCATTAATACATCAAATAGAACAAATAAAAAGTAATAAAGTTAAATATTAATTTCATATTGAAATATTTATTACCTAGTTGTACAAGACCGACAGTTGATCAAAGTTAATTGACTATTCCATATGTACCATTTCTAGTGCTTGTGGAGGATGATAAGTGTTAACTATAATTAAAACTCATAAATGCCATTTGTCCACCCATTTAGTTGAGTCACATTAATCACAATCTTCCTCTACACATGATGAAAAATATCATGCCATTTGTTGTGTGTGGATACTCCATGAACCCACATTAGTGCTTCTAAAAGAGTGTAGCTCGCTCAATCCTGCAAGTGTACACCAATCCTCATATGGTGCAATTTTATTATTATCTATCAACCAAAAAATTCTATGTGCGGTAGACTCACCTTCCTTACCTGGACCCATTGTAGTGTTACACCACTTTACAATACTATATTTATTTGATAATGTTGCACTATCTTTGTACTTTAATTCTTCATGAGATAAGGCTCTTTTGATACATGTGCCTCCACCATTGTGCTCTCCCTTTCCATGACCAGACTCTATGAAATTCCACATATATTGAATACTAGTGCACCTATGCATCCTACTCAACCAATAGAAATCCATGCATTCTTGAATTGAGATGCACAATTGTTTGACCAGATGATGTGTTGATGATATGATATGCCCTTGTTAGCCAAATCACCATTGAATAGTTGAAAGAAACCCTGTACAAACTCTATAGAATGTGACTGATCATCACTAATATAAAAATGGTACTCCCTCAATATCATGTCCTCCTTTGTACTTGTAGGTGAATGCATGAATGCTATATGAAAAAATATGGAAACTTGTTGAGAAGTATAATACTTTTCTTGCACCTCATTTTGAGGTTGTAGTGTGTACTTCTCTGTGAAATCCAGAACCAAAACAATGCTATCTAGGGGAAACATATCCTTGCAAAACTTGAATTGAAAATCCAACCATCGTGCTCTATGTGTATGCCTCGCATACTCATAAACTATATTTTCATGAAAAATCTTCGTTAACTCATATATCAGATTATTTTCAATCACTAAATCACATCTTTTACTCTATCTCCCATCTTTTAGAGCATATGTCACAATCTTATATTTTTCCAAAATCTATAATTTCATTTCCAATTGCATGTGTACTATCCATATGTTTGCAAAACATTGCAAACCACCATAAATCAAGCATGTACCATTCAAGCATGACAACTTCTAAAATTGTTGACCATCTCCTCTTTCTCATAATATGGTAGAAATGAATTCCCTTGAAGATCCAAGTGGTTTCTATATGTTACAACCCTACAAAACAATCTTAGAATGGTAGAACACACACATATGCCTTAAAACATCAAAATGGTTAGAAAATTCAATATGTACCCTACAAAAATAAGTTGTACATGTGTGATTTATCTTCACATAAAAAGGTTTACACATTTCAAAATATCTTTCACTAATGTCAATTTGAGGATACATACCAATAAATTTTGCAAAGAATTGAGTCTAAGTTGAATCCAAAAATTATTTTGCATGTAGATTGTGGATTAGACTACCAACCTGCCTTCTCAAAACATCTCTTTGATTAGGGGGTACATGTGTTTTATTCTTTCAAAAACTATCAATCAACAATTTCAGAGCTTCGATAATTTCTTTATCCTTTCATGGTAGTCTACCACTAAATGTCCATAACTCATTCTTTGTTGGATCTTCCACTCTTTCATGACTTTCAATGACTCTCATTAGAGCACCTCTACTTAAATTAAATTATTTTCTTGTGTTTCTAATGAGTCAAGCTTTGTTCATTTGAATGCTTACTAATGTTGGTGTAAATACATGTCCTATGATATTACTATAATTGGTGTGTGACTTGCTACCCACTTTGTCATATGCACTAATTAGATTCTTTACAATATTTTTTTAATTTGACTCATCCATCATTCTTAGTCCAAGAATATTCATGACTAGCCTAAAATTTTAATGCCTCATCATTTCAACAAACAATTGATATCTTCCTGTCATATTGAGTTCTTCATAGAACAATCTCCATATTCGAATAACTTTTCTTTGACAAGTATGCTTTAAAATCTTGTTAAGCATTGATTGAAAAATGTTAGTATCAATATTAATCAAATATCTGGGCTTTCTATAACAAATTGTTAGAGGTTTTCTAATATCTTTAGTGGACTCAACATTATGAACATCAACATTATTTTGGGTTAATTGTGTATCTTCAAGGTTCAAAGATGGTGTAGCTTGGAAATAATATGTGAGATAACCTTGGAATATAGCCTACTTGGTATGTTGTTGTTGTGCCTTACACATGATATGATGGAGTGTGTATACTGTCCAACATAGAAAAAGATGTCTCTTCAACATGGGATGATATTGTGGTTCCAATATTGGAAGATGGTGTACCTTTAGAATTCAATTTTCTAGTTAAGTGTAAGAGTCACATTCGTTCTCTTTGTCTTTCCAAATCTAAATATTTGTTTCTTTCTCTTATTTCTTCCAAAGATAATTTTTTGTTAGTGGCTTGTAATTTTCCTTGTTCATGTAATACTCTCATTTTATCCCTTTTAATTGCCAATTCTCTCACCATCTCTTCCATTGTTTGAATTTTTGGTTTCTTCCTTGGCATGATGGTGATTATACATGATAAATAGTTGAAATATGAAAATTACAATAATTCCTAAACATAAAATCATTCAAACATGGAAATTATAATAATTCTTATTAGCAATATATTAAAACTTGTCAAATAAAAACAATATTGATCTCTATAATCACATTGAACATTTACAATATTAGGCACTAACCTCAAATATGTTGTAGTGTTGATTGACAATTGAAAAAGTCAAGGTGAATGATTTATTTTGATATTTTGTGACTTCCAATGCCATGAAAGAGTGTTTCTATCATAAGCATAGCATAGAACAAGGAATGTCAACCTAACTCAATAGTAAAACTCCTTATTACCATTTTGTGTGTTTTCATATAGTACAATCGCATTATATGAATGCAAATTTCTCTCCCTTCTTGTCTATCTGTCAAAATCTCTCTTCACCTTGTCTCATATCCCTCTTCTTATATCATACCCTCTCCCTCTTCCTATCCCATACATTTACGACTCACTATTAAGATAATGGGTGTTGCACACATTGCATAATATTATTATATTTTATTATGTAATGTTGTATCTAGGAGCACCTAGATGGACATGCAACATGTAAAGATTACCATGGGATGTACTTGATGAGTTGTATTGTAACATTGTGATAATATTTTATGTAATTATTTAATATTGGGGAAAAGAATTAAATTTCCAATATTAAATGTGGGGTCAATAGGTTAGGTAGCAAATGGTTTTAGCACATGGTTCATGTAATACCACTTGGTGGTTTTGTGGGATTTGCTACTATATAAGCAACCACAAGGGTAGTTATTGGTGTATGAGAAGGAGAAGATAGAAGGCAAAAAGTGAAAGAGTCGAGCAGGACAAGGCTTGATAGGTTAGCCAAGGGAACATTTGTGAAGGTTGGAAGCATGGCATGGGATGTGTAGATTCATGCTTATTCACAAAGATTGCTTGGTTGTGGCTATGGAATTGAAGACTTCCATGATTGTATTGCAATGTTATTCTTGCTAAATAATACATGGTGATGGATGTTTTTGGAAGCTGGGTTTTTTTCCCAAGGTATATCTTGTGTCACATTTTGTGGGTATGTTGTCTATTCTTTTACATGTGGATTTCAATTGCATGTTTATTTTAGATCTAATATGGGTTATGTGGAAACATTTATATTCTTTCTTTCAAGTTTCCTTACAAGTGGTATAAGAGTTTTGTTTTTATTATTGTAACCCTAGATTAAATCCATGGGAATGCATGAGAGGATAATAGAAAGGGCATAATATATGAATTGTTTATTGTAGATTTGAGGGTTTTGGCTTTGCTGTTATGATGGAAAATTGGTAGATTTTGGGCATGTGAAATTGTTGGTCAAAAGGATTTTTTTGGCTGTTTTATTTAAATGAGGTTTTGGGGGTAGCTTGCAAAAATGACCTCAGGTAAAAATAGACCTCATCATTGGATCTAGGTCAATGTTTCCATAAATTTTGATATATAATATGCCCTAGTTTGGCTATGTTCAAAGGAAATGAAAGAGTTTTTTAGTTTTAGCCCATGATGGCCATCAAATTTAATCATATCAGAATTTTTGTCACAAAAAAAATTAAAAAATCGTAGTGAAAATGGTCAAAAAACTATCATAGTAAAATGACCATAACTTTCTCTTAGGATATCAGATTTTAGACTTCTTATAGGTGCTAAAAAGTGAATTCAGAGCACTACAACTTGGCATAGGTTTGACTCTATGATTTTGACATTTTGTCAAGTTTTAAAAGCCCGAAAGGTGGATGTTATTTATTTTAAGCACAGATTAGGGAACAACTTGGGCACATGGAGTCAGGTTTTGGACTTTGAATAGTAACAAAAAGCTCTTGGAGAGCTCTACACATTTGTCCAAATTTGGTGTAGGTTTGTCATGGTTTATTTGGTGATATATAAATCTGAACAATTTATGGTATATATTGACTATGGAAGCATTGTGAGTTTACGACATTGTATGTTTGGAGATTTTAGATTTGATTGTATACTTAGTTCATATTTCAAATTGGTCTCATGATGATAAGATTATCAATATTTGGTTTGGATATGTAGGATGACTTATTGGCTCTATAAGTTGTGCAGTATTGTAAGCAGTCTATACTTACAGGTTGCATTTATAGCTTGGTTATGGGTTGTCTTTGCCTATTGATCTTTCATTATAGATGCATATTCAAATTTGTGGCTTGGATTTGAGTTGTCTATTCCCTTAGTCACATGATTTTTTGTTTTTTCTTCATGTAGAAGGGATAAAATGTTGTTACCAAGTATAATCATGGTGGAGCATTGTGGTTGACTATTTTATGCTGACAAGATGGACACTTTGAGAGTTAGATGCTCTGTTCATGGATGTGATCATGGTGCCATGGATTTTTTGGCATCACATGATTGGATATTCAGGTACATCCTTGATTTTCATTGGTTTGGATTCTTGATTTGGTTATGGTGGTATATCTTCTTGGTTGAGGATCATGGTTATTTGGTTTCTTTTGAGGAGCTCATGATGTGCACTTTAAGTTCTTTGATGGTTTGATGCCTTAGTTGATTCTCATGGTTAGAGGATGGTTTTTCATCATTATGTGATGGATAGCTTGGATACATGGTTTAGTGGGAGCTTGTGATAGTGATGGGGTGATAATGTAGGATTAGTTCCTGGTTTGGTTTGTATCTTCTTGGATTTGGAGATCTTGGTTTTACTTAGTATTAACACTTTGGTTGCGTGAGTGCACACCTAGAGGATCTTCATGTAGGAGATGGATTTAATGATGCCATAGGTGACTTGGTACCACGCTTGAGTGAGAGTTCTTGGCATTGATATACTTATTGAGTGTTTGTTGATGTTGGAGGTTTGTTTTAGATCTTATTGCTACATAAGCGTCTTTGACATTTGCATGGTGCACCTAGTTATTGTAATGAACCTGATTTAGGGGTCCATCATTTATTTCTAACTTAATCTCTTATTTGTAGCCTTTGTATTATATTTTCTCCAATCCATGCTCTACGGTTTCCTCAGTATTGTTCTTTCATCATCACCAAAGCTTGTTCCACATCTTCAACAATGGCAAGTCGTGTATTTTGATGTGTAGTTGGGTCTGAATATTTATACAATTATTAATGTGTTGTCATTCAATCTTCCTCCGCATCTACCAACTTAACTCCGTATATATATACCACTATATCTTGATTTGAATGGATGTGTCTCCCAAATTCATTGATACTTAATTAATTATTAATTACATATTGTTTGATATTATGTTTTTTCAAATTTATATTAAAATATTTATAATGCCAATTAATGTATGCATATTACTAAATATGTTTATTATTATTATGAATCATATTAATCTATATTATTATTATTATTATGAAAAATATAGATTAAATAGAATTATTATTATGAATAATTATAAATTATATTATTATGAATAATATAATTAAATAAATCATAAGTATTTATCTATATAGTTTATCAATATGATAATAGTTAGATATATTATCCACTATAGATTTATAATGTAATTATAACATATAACATATTATATATTATATATTAATAATATCATTATTATAATGATTATTATTCTTAATTATTATCATTGTATAATATGTTATTCAAATATTCATATATCCTTAAATTTGGGCTCATGACAAGTCTGCCCCTCTCAAATTCGCTTGTCCTCAAGCAATAAACATTTTCATATTTTTTTCACTTTATATAATGAAAGTGACTACTAGATCCTATTCAAATTTTTACTTATAAGATTACTTCATTCTATTCTATAAAAGAGCCACACATGTAGTATGCATTTGAATGCAAAGTATACATATGAATGTCTGAAGCACAAATAAAACACGAAGCATAGACATTGATGCATGAAGACATAAAGTAGACACAATGTAGACACATCATACATAACCTTGATTAGATAAATAATGTGCAATGACTATACTTCTTCTTTAGGCTTATGAACCCTACAACCACAAAATAAGCATTAGTACATGCATATAAATATATATAAACTTCAAAGAAATTCGAATAATAATAGTTTAATCCAAGCCAATTCCATACTAAGCCCAAGAGAGAACTTTGGCCCCCTTGGCCCCGATGGCAAGTGTTAGGCATCCACATGAGGTGGTCTACTTAGTGGATTGCTTGTTTGGCTAGAAAGGTTCTTGTGAAAAGGAGCCATTACTATCTTTTCCTTAACTAGCACTCCAATAGGGTGTCCTAACCGCTCTCCCTTGATTGCAAACTCCATAGAAAAGTTGATCGGGTGCCCTTACTATCTTCCCCTTAACTAGTACTACATTAGGATGTTCTCCCCTAATTGCAGCCTCCATAGGAAAGTGGTAGGGTTCCCCTACTATCTTCCCCTTAACTAGTACTGCAATAGGGTATCATAGCAGCTCTTCCCTGATTATATACTCCATAGGAAGGATAGATGCCCTTATAGTGTTTCCCTTAACTAGTACTGCAATAAGGTGTCTTAACAGACCTTCCTTAATTGCAGACTCCATAGGAAATTTAAATATGGCCTTTCCCTTAACTAGTACTACAATAAGGTGTCTTAATAGACCTCCCTTAATTGCAAACTTCATAGGAAAGTTAAATATGGCCTTTCCCTTAACTAGTACTACAATAAGGATGTCTTAATAGACCTCCCTTAATTGCAGACTCCATAGGAAAGTTAAATAGAGCCTTTCCCTTAACTAGTACTACAATAGGGTGTCTTAACAGACCTTCCTTAATTGGAGACTCCATAGGAAAGTTAAATATGGCCTTTCCCTTAACTAGTACTACAATAAGGTGTCTTAATGAACCTCCCTTAATTGTAGACTCCATAGGAAAGTTATATACAATAGAGTTTCTATATAGTTTTTTCCTTAACTAGTACTACAATAAGGTGTCTTATAGACCTTCCTTGATTGTAGACTCCATAGGAAAGCTACTTGAAATCCCTAAATCATTTCTCAAATAATCAATTTTACACCTTTATGATTACATTAATTAAGGAAACTTACAATTTCATATTTTTAACTATGGTTGAATTTCCTTGAAGCTCCATTAGCTTCCCTCTCTGTTCATTGACTGAATGTTATTAGTGTTCCCTTGATCATATCTCATCTTCTTCAGTTATATTAGGCATTCACGACTTATAGAAAATAGTCAAATTTTTAAATCACTATTTATTCAATCATCCTATTAAGGCACACGAAAAGATGATTCTTCTATATTTTAATATTTAATATTTGTTAATCAATTTGGATAGATATTTTCTTTTACATCTAATAGATCATATTATTTTCTTATTAAATTTCATTATTGAAATATAATATCATCCTTATAGATTACTATATACTTTTACATCTATTAAAATACCCATTATGTGTTAAGAACTTATATAACACATTTTAATAATATGAAAACAAAAATTAAAAAATAATGGCTTACCACATATACTTACTTTAAGGAGATCTCGAGAGTATATTTTTGTAGCAATAATAATTTGGGCCATGTATATCAAATGGGATATATCCCAATGCTTATATGTAATGATCAATGTCTTCATTAATTTTAGTGGTTTTGGATGTGTAAGTACTGCTGCTTATATGCCAATTCCTCATCATGAGGAAATATGCTCCCAAAGAAAGTTAATAAGTAATATGTCATTGTTTCATAGTCTTGCAAACCAAGAATCAATTATTCTATTTGTAGGCCTCAAAAGTACAATAAACACACTCACTAACTGGTCCTTTGTGACAATTTCTAATTTTCCAGTTAACCATGTGTTATCTTCTTTTGTTTACATACACCATCTACCACCAATCAAATGCATGCGCAACAAATTCTGAGCTGGCTGAGACGTGTTTGATTTTTGACTCAATATCTACTCCAATAATCATTCGTGGAAAAAATCTCTTCACAATACATCTAATGGTATCAACTTCATGTGAATCATAAGTATATTTTTTTCTTAGAAAAATTTTCATAGTATCCAAAATATTTTTGATGATTGGATGATCCATATGCTTTCAACGTCTGAACTGATAAGAGATATAATATTTAATAGCTATCTATTCCCTTCAAGGAAGTTGTTGAGTGGGTCCTTTCCATTGTTTCTTTGATTATCTCTTCCTATTCTCAAACGTGGTTTTCTAATCCAAAATGACAATATATATTCCCTTGAGAGTATGTCAATTTAGTATTGGGTATCAAACCATCTTTGGATATTGCAGAGGTGGCTTATTATTCTTATTTCTACTATCGTTGCTTTGATCAACCACTGATCCTATTAGTGACTAGGTTTATCTACACAATAGTGCCAATTCTTCTTGAACATTGAAATACCTTCTCATTCCACATTGCATATCCTTTTCCCTATTATTGCCAACCAATTTAGTTCTGAAAGTCTCAGCAACAACTTTCTTCCTTGCCCTCTTGATTGCTCTCTGCTACTTTTGACTTAATTGCATAGGATACCCTCATTTTCCAATTAGGGAGTACATATCAAATTCATCCTTCAACAAGGTTGATCAGAGTTATATAACCATTAGCAGCATTGTTATATCAGACAGTGACGATATACTCATTCCTAATTTTAAATCAATTATCCATATTCGAAATATTGCAATTGATTACATTATTACAGGATCGGTATTGGCAATCTGATAGTAAAAAAGATACCTCAAATTAACATGGCTATTATCAAAAGACACCTCAGATCGATACAACACAATTAGAAATATAGCCAGCAATGAACAAGCCATACACATTTGGCCACAATGAAAAATGCCTGTAGCAGTGGCTCTGGCCAGTTCAACATGGAAATAATCAAGCTCATTTTCTGGTGACAAACTGACTAAAATTTTCACTATAATATTTGGTTCCCTTATATGAATCTCCTTTACTTTTTGGTTTGACAATTTTTTTCTCACATATTCTCATGGGTCCTATTTTGAATTATGTAGTCCATGACTCAAACTCAATACTCCCATGATCCATTTGTTAAATCCATGGGTAAACACCGATGCATTGAATTCTCTCTGATAAACCTCACAAGTTGGCAGGAAGGTTGGCTCTGATACCATTTGTAATGAACCCGATTTAGGGGTCCATCATTTATTTCTGACTTAATCTCTTATTTGTATCCTTTGTATTATATTTTCTTCGATCCATGCTCTACGGTCTCCTCAAGATTGTTCTTTCATCATCACCGAAGCTTGTTCTGCATCTTCAAAAATGGTGAGCCGTGTATTTTGATGTGTAGTTGGGTCTAAATATTTATACAACTATTAATGTGTTTTCATTCAATCTCCCTCCCTGTCTACCAACTTAACTCTCTCTCTCTCTCTCTCTCTCTCTCTCTCTCTCTATATATATATATATATATATATATATGTCATCGTATCTTGATTTGAATGGATGTGTCTCCCAGAGTCATTGATGCTTAATTAATTATTAATTACATATTGCTTGATATTATGTTTTTTCAAATTTATATTAAAATATTTATAATGCCAATTAATGTATGCATATTACTAGGTATGTTTGTTATTATTATGAATCATATTAATTTATATTATTATTATTATGAATAATTATAAATTATATTATTATGAATAATATAATTAAATAAATCATAAGTATTTATCTATATAGTTTATCAATATGATAATAGTTAGATATATTATCCACTATAGATTTATAATGTAATTATAACATATAACATATTATGTATTATATATTAATAATATCATTATTATAATGGATTATTATTCTTAATTATTATCATTATATAATATTTTATTCGAATATTCATATATCCTTAAATTTGGGCTCATGACAGTTATTTTCATGGTATGTGAAGATGGTTAGATCTTGAGGACTGATGGGATTCTTGGTTATGTTCATGGTGTGTGGAGATAGTTATCTTCATGGCATGTGGAGATGGTTGAATCTTAAGGACTAATGAGGTTCTTGGTAAAGGTATGGTTTATGCTTTCATTTGGCATATTATCCTTGGAGTTAGGATGGTTTCATTATCATGTCATGGTATACTCTTTATATGTGTTTAGATTGTTGACATGTTATAGTATCTTCATATGGAGCATGGTATCTCTTTGGTTGAGATGGTTTAGATCATGTTTTCATGTTTATGTTCTTGAGGCCATGGTTGGAACTTTGACATTGATCTTGGCTTAGTTTATTGCTATTGAGTACATTGATCATACGCTGGATACTTCATGATATTGCTATGTTGCATTTGGAGTTGGCATTGATTGATTGGTTGTAGGTGCTCATGGATACTTAGAGATGATGGTGATAATGATTTCTCTTGGATTAGAGAAGTATTTTTTGGGATAGTTGATGGTTTTAGTAGGATGTCCAAGGGGCATTCACCTGATATGGACTTGAGAGGAGATTGTTCTTAGATGAGTCTTGGTTGGAGACTTGGATATCTTGATGAGCATTCTCATTCCCCACTCTTGGTCTACTTAGTGGTTAGCTACTTGAGAGGTATAGCCCATTATTTCTCTTAGGTGCATTATGTTTATGCTTTTCTTTCATGGATATGGATCTTGAGCTATGGTACATGAATTAGTTCTAGAGGGTTCATTAGAGAGATGGTTTAGCATTGGTTATCTCCATTTGAATATATTTTTATGCTGGTTGAGTTTAGGAGATGGTTTTATATTCAACATATTCCTTGGATTAGGAATGGTTTATGATTTTGATCTTCTTGTGAGAGGCTTACATCCATGATTAGTTATATGGTATGGCTTGGGTGTTATTGAAGCTTCTTCTTGAGGTTTTATGGAGGAGATTATACTTGCACAATTTACATCTAGAGGTGTGTGTAGAAGGACATGATACAGATTATGATTTGCATGGTTTCTCTTTGGTCTTGGTTATCTTCCTGGATGTTCAATTTTTCTTACATTGGATTTGAGATTGGTTAGAGATTGTAATCACTGGTTTGTGCTCATGTATTTCATGTGAGAGATGACATGATTATTCCTTTATCTTTCTCACTCTATTGGTTATGGAGAGCTTGGGAGACTGTTGGAGACTTTTTATGAGAGTTGTTCTTGCAGGTTACTGGTTTATGTGTTGTGGATGTCCTTGATACTACATGGATTCACTTATTTGAGATGTTGTGAGTGGATTGGTTATAGATTTGACATTATCTTTTGCATTGGGAGCTTCTTGGTATATACATGACATGTATTGCTCTTGAGGCTTGTGATTGTAGGTTATAGATTGGGTATGTTGATGATGTGAGATTCACTTGGTATACTTTTGGAGGTATGGATAGTTGGATGGTTTTGGCACTTGTTATGGGTGCTATTTTAGCTATAGATATTTTGAGAACTAAGGATACATGTCAGTACCTTTGGATTAGGTTTTTGTGCTTGGTATTTTAGTTGGTACAAGATTTTATGATCTTTTAATGTGAGAGGTTGGGTGGCGTTCTCTTTGGATAGCTTCTATGTATGTTTAGTGGCAGTGGCATAATAGGAGGTGGCTTCATTCATGTTTTAGATGTTGAATACTTTGATTTTTTTGTAGGTACCAAGATGGAGTACTTTGTGTACTTTGATCCATGATGGTGGATGTGCTAGGAGGGATTGTTCCCTTATTCATTTATGTGGCTACAAATTGACCCTATGCAATGTATACAACAAGTTGGAGATTGTTGAGATAATGGGTGTTGAACACATTGCATGATATTGTTATATTGTATTATTTTATTTTATTGTGTAATGTTGTATCTAGGAACACCTAGATGGATGTGCAACATGAAAAGATTCCCATGGGATATACTTGATGAGTTGTATTGTAACATTGTAATTATTTAATAATGAGGAAAATAATTAAATTTTCAATATTAAATGTGGGGTCAATGGGTTAGGTAGCACATGATTTATGTAATACCACTTGGTGTTTTTGTGAGACTTGCTACTATATAAGCAACCACAAGGATAGTTGTTGGTGTATGAGAAGGAGAACATAGAAGGAAAAAAGGGAAAGAGTTGAGCAGAACAAGGCTTGACAAGTTAGCCAAGGGAGCATTTCTGAAGGTTGTAATCATGGCATGGGATGTGTAGATTCATGCTTGTTCACATAGATTGCTCAGTTGTGGCTATGGAATTAAAGGCTTCCATGATTGTATTGCAATGGTATTTTTGCTGAATAATACATGGTGATGAATGCTTTTGGAGGCTGCATTTTTTTTCTCAATGAGGGTTTCCCAAGGTATATCTTCTATCACATTTTATGGGTATGTTGTCTATTCTCTTGCATATGGATTTCAATTGCATGTTTATTTTAGATCTATTGTGGGTTATGTAGAAACGGTTATATTCTTTCTTGCAAGTTTCCTTACACTCACTACAACAAGTCTTAGAACCAATTATGACACATTAAGACCCCTTTGAGCATGTTAAACATTATAGGTCAATATTTTGGTGTCTTTTGCAACCTCATGGGACATGGTGTATCCTAAAAGGTCATTATAGAACATTAGAACCCATTAGTATCCATTAAGACCTCTTCAACCACCTCAATGGACTTGTGATATACACTAAGAGGTCACAATATGTATTAATGAGTCCTAGTATTATCTAAGTGATCCTATGACACCTTATGGTCTATTAGGACCCCTTACGACCCATTCAAATATATATGAATCAATTGCAACCACTTAGAAAACATAAACCATCAAAAGGAACTATAGTTAAATAGTGTGATTTCTCTATAGTACATATGTGCTACATAATCCACTACATTTTAGAAGTGTGATTGTGTTATAACGTGTATGCACTACACAATCCACAACATTTTAGTATTGTGATCATGCTATTGAGCAATCACACTTTTAAAATGTATTGGAATTCACCAATCCTTAAGGCTTGGATTTTCCTTGGAGTTCCAACTCAAAGGTTAGGTGGTCTCAAATATGCCTGATAGGTGTTAATCAATAAGCATGCCAAAAATACTTTATTTTTCTTATGTGTGCCCCATTAGTATTCGTTGTGGTTGAATATTGAAAAAATTAGGTAACATGATATTGTATATCTCTTTCTAAGCTATTTAACCATATGATATATTTTGGATTGAGACTTTTTTAAGCGTTTCAACTATAATTTCTTTTGAATGTATGCCCATTTTCTCTATAAAACAATGTATAGCATTTGGGGGTTAGATTTTAGGTCATTGATCAGATTTTGTAACAAGTTAGTTTTTTGAAAAATAGACTCCATTCTACACATTTGAAAAAAGAAGTTTTGATTAATTTCTAAGGGGTGCATAAAGAGGGTTAACATCTTTGAGATGTGTTCACTTACAAAATTTGTTTAAAAAAATTACATTAAATAATTACTTGAAAAATATAGGATAAACTACATGGTGTTACATAAATTTACACTAGAGCGATTAAAGAATTTCAAAAAAAAAGTTAGAATTTTAGTGGGGCCACACTTGTCACTATGTTATATTTTTACTAAAAATCAATATCACTTTCTATGGCCTCCTTTTTTGAGGGGCTTAAACTCCACTGATTTTTACAAACATTTATAGTTTAGAAACTAGATTTAGAGGACTATGACTTTCGTTTTTTTTCAATTTTAAAATATTGAGTGTAACTATCTTCAAATGCTTGTCAAAGTGCAAAATTGTCAATTTTAGAAATAAGGTGGCACCACAAACCCCCCCTTTTGGTACCACAACTTGGTGCATATACTCGGGTACATGTTTCAAAAAGTGCCAAAATTTAATTTTTTGAATTTTTTAGAAGTGGGTACCCATTTTGAAAATAACGAGTACATGTTTTGAAATGGGTATCCATTTTGAAAAAAAATGGGCACCCATTTTTGAATTTAGGATTGGACACCCAAGCCTAAAGCGAGTACCCATTTTTAAATAAATGGCTACCCATTTCTAGAAACAATGTTTTTTCCTCAAGGCCTCGTGCGGTTTGGTACTCAAGTTCTTACATTTTCCTAGTAAATCCTTCATCATTAGAGTCATTAATATTCTTGTTTGAGGTATTTTTCTCAGCCATATCAGGCTCAGTATCATATTCACTATTATATACATAGGCATCCTCCCTATCCTTAACCTCTTCTTCTTGGTGAACCTATACCATTTCAGTAGGATCAACTTTTCTTTGAGGAATATCTTGTAGACAATCTTTATCAAATAAAATATCATCTCCCTTCTCAATATTCAGACCTTTCGAAGGGTTACCATTCTTTAATGGTGCATGAAATAGTTTTGGGGTTTGTTTACTCATTCTTGTTGCTCTATCATTAATAGACTTTAGAGCCAACTGTTGGGCATTTTTCCTACCTATATTGGTGGGGTTATTCTTAGGTAATGAACCTTTCTTAGAAGACAATGCATTAACATCTCCAATAATAGTATTACTTGTAGAGATGACTTCATAATCTTCTTCAAACAAGTGGTTAGAGAGAGAAATAAAAGTATTGATGGTAGGGATATCATGAACATGAAGACTAAAGGATTGGTCACCTGGGGAAGAAAAAGAGGGTTAATATCAATATGTTTAGAAGGTTTATGGGGAAGGTTAACATAAATGGTTCTCTAAACAAAGGGCTTAGGCTTAGAAAAAAAAGGTTAAGATTAGGACAATTTTTCTCATGACGACCATTTTTCTTAGAGAAGAAATACACATTTGATTACATAATAGATTGACTTCCCATTCAAAAAAAAATTCATCAAGGGGTAAGTGCACGAAGTTGTGGTACCAAAAGGGGGGTATAAGTGGACATTGCTTTTTTGAAATCAGTAATTTCTAAACTTCAACAAGAATTTGAAGATAGTTACGCTCAAAATTTTAAGATATGACAAAAACAAAAGTAGTAGTCCTTTGAATCTAGTTTCTAAACTTCTAACTTTTTTCAAAATGGTTTAGTTTTAGGTCCTCAAAAAAGGGGGCCATAGAAAGTGGTACTATTTATTCAAAAAAAACATACCACAGTACAAAGTGTGCCCCCCTAAAATTTTAACTTTTTTTTTGAAATTCTTTAATTGCTTTGGTCAAAAGTTACCTAACATTGTGTAGTTTATCACATATTTTTTGGGTAATTTTATAATGTGTATTTTTTAAATGAATTTTTTAATTGGACACATCCCAAAAATGTGAAATATCTGTGTGCCTCCCCTAGAAATAATTGAAAACTAATCTAAAATCTAAAATTCTTTTTTTCAAAGTGTGTAGAATGGAGTCTAGTTTCTAAAAATCTAAGTTGTGAAATTTTTTGAACGAGCTAAAATCTATAGCCCAATTAGTACATGTTGGTTTTTGACAAAAAATGGACATACATTCAAAAGAAATTATAGTTGAAAGGCTTGAAATAGTTCAAATAAGAAATAAATTATATCGTTATATAGTAACACAGAGACCTATAATGTCATGTAACCTAATTTCATTGATGCTCAACCATAAGTAAACGTGAAGGGGAGCACACAAGAAAAATTAATCATTTTTTGTATGTTTGCAGCAAAACACATTTCAGACTAGTTTAGAGACTCCAAACCTTTGGGTTGGATTCCCAAAGAAAAACCAAGCCTTAGGCTTGGTAGAATGCAAAGCTTTGAATAACACGTGCGCACTATATCATGCACACACTATTTAAAATTTTTTTAAATTATGGTCTTAATAGCGCATACTCACATTAGTGTGCATGCACTACTAAGACCTAAATGGTAGAGAGAGAGAGAGAGAGAGAGAGAGAGAGAGAGAGAGAGAGAGAGAGAGAGAGAGAGAGAGAGGATAGGGGGATGGGAGTCTTGGGTGAAGCTATGGTACAAATATTAAGGATAAATGATAGGATTAAGAGCCAGTTCATCTTACATTTAAATATTAATCTAGGGTCGTAAACTTGTGAAAGGTATAGTGGCTATATGCTCAAGGGATGAAGATAGCATGCCAAGTGGGGATGGATGCAACTAAGAACATGTGGAAGGAAACCTACAACAAACCAAAACAAAATTGGCAATAGGAACTGTCACTTCCTGGCGATAGGAGCTAAGCTAAAACCTGCAATAAATCAAAACATAGCTAGTGATAGGAACTGTCACTTCTTGTGATAGGAATTAAGCATTTAAATCTAAAAGAAAACTATTCTAAACACTAGAAAGAATTATAAATGTAAAATTTAATCTAGAATTCAACATTGCATAAAATAAATAAGAAGCCACATAAATCTGAATGAATACTTATATCTTAAACAATACATGAATCAATAATTAATTATAATAAAATGAATTAAAAAAAGTAAGATAATATAAGAGTTTTATATAAGAAATCAAATCAAAACATACATAAAATAAAACACACTCAAATCTACAAAAAAATCACCAATCATTCTGAGAAGTGGATCTTGCCTCCTCAGTACACCTGGTGATGAAAAAATAATGCTCTTCTACACTCCTTTGATCACAATGATATTTCTTTATTCATCCAATAATATAGAGTTTACACAAACTACTACTACAGGAAACTCACATACAGAGGTCTAAAATATTTGATATTAATCTGCCCCAATATTTTTCAGCAGACTATATATATAAAATCATACTTATAACAAACTAAAACCAATTGAAGGAATAGAGAATAGTTTTTTTTCCAACTATCAACAAATATCACAATAGAATGGCTCACGTACAATTCCATTTGCTGGCCACATTATAAATCTATTGTAATAAGAAGAAAAAAATAGAGATGGGAATGGTTATATTCTTGTCCATCTTTGTAATCATATGTACCATAGATTTTCTAGCAAATTAGATCTTCCATAAATCAATTTCCACGGGATTAGAGCCATTGCAGAAAGACGTGGAGCATTTGTTGTAGTAAACTTAGAAATTATGATGTTTAGAAAACAACATGTAACTTCCAAATGGTTTAGTTGCTAAAGATTTTGCCATAAAAAAAGTTAAATAGCCTCATTCTGTGCAAAACCCAAATCGTGGATTTTTGAAATTCATCATCATTTTTTTGAAAATTGAAATACGAAATAGACTATGATATTTTTAATTGGTAGATTTTTCTCTTTTCCATAAGTCCACATATCTTGTATTATATGTTCCAATATATATAAATATATGTATTTCAAGGCATAAAATAACTATATTGATTAGTAAAATCAATTAATTATAAAGTTTCATTGATATATCTAAAAACTTTATTAAGTATTACTTATTTATATTTAACCATATGCAACCTAAGATAATAAAAATATGGATGAAATGGAATAGAATAGAATATGGAAATGAATATAATGGTATGTAAAATGGTGAAAAGATGGCATGAATATGAATCATAAATGGTTTTCATCAGGGAGTATGTGTGTGTGTGTGTGTGTGTGTGTGTGTGTGAGAGAGAGAGAGAGAGAGAGAGAGAGAGAGAGAGAGAATGTAGGGGATGGAAGAGGGGAGAGGGAGAGTAGGGGATGTGAGAGAGAGGAAGTGTGTGTGTGTGTGAGAGAGAGAGAGAGTAGGGTTTGGTAGAAAGAGAGTAGGGGATGAGTGTGTGTGTGTGTGTGTGTGTGTGAGAGAGAGAGAGAGAGAGAGTAGGGGATGGGAGGGGAGAGAGAGGAGGGGATGGGAGTGAGAGTGTGTGAAAGAGAGAGAGTAGGGGATGGGAGAGAGAGAGTGAGAGAGAGAGAAGGCAGTGGGAGAGGGAGTGGGAGAGGGAGAGAGAGAGGGGGGATGGGAGTGTGTGTGAAAGAGAGAGAAGGGGATGGGAGTGTGAGAGTGTGTGAGAGAGAGTAGGGGTGGCAGAGAGAGTACGAGATGGGAGGGAGATTGAGAGTAGGGGATGGGAGAGAGAGAGAGAGAGAGAGAGAGAGAGAGAGAGAGAGAGAGAGGAGGAGGAGGAGGATGGGAGTGTGTGTGTGTGAGAGAGAGAGAGAGAGGGAGGATTGGAGTGTGTGTGTGTGTGTGAAAGAGAGAGTAGGGAATGGGAGAGGGGGGAGAGAGATTAGCTTGAGGGAGAGAGAGTAGGGGATGGGAGAGAGAGTAGGTAGTGAGAGAGAGAATGGGAGAGGGAGAGAGAGAGGGGAGATGAGAGTCTATGTAAGAGAGATTAGGGGATGGGAAAGAGTGTGAGAAAGAGTAGGGGTGGTAGAGAGAGTAGGAGATGGGAGAGAGAGAGTAGAGAGGGAGAGAGAGGGGGGATGGAGTGTGTGAGAGAGATCTAGAGAGTAGGGGATGGGAGAGGAGAGAGAGGGGGGATGGGAGTGTCTGTTTGTGAAAGCGAGAGAGTAGAGGATGGGAGAGGGGAGAGAGAGTAGCCTGAGAGAGAGAGAGTAAGGGATGGGAGAAATAGAGTAGGTGGTGGGAGAGGGAGTGGGAGGGGGAGAGAGAGAGGGGGGATGGGAGTGTGTGTGAGAGATCTAGAGAGTAGGGGATGGGAGAGGAGAGAGGGGGGATGGGAGTATGTGTCTATGAAAGAGAGAGAGTAGGGGATGGGAGAAGGGAGAGAAAGTAGCTCAAGAGAGAGAGAGAGAGAGGAGGGGATGGGAGAGAGAGAGAGAGAGAGAGAGAGAGAGAGAGAGAGAGAGAGTAGGCAGTGGGAGAGGGAGTGGGAGAGGGAAAAAGAGAGGGGGGATGTAAGTGTGTGTAAGAGAGAGAATAGGAGATGGGAAAGAGTGTGAGATTGAGAGAGAGAGAGAGAGTAGGGGATGGTAGAGAGAAAGTACAAGATGGGAGAGAGAGTGAGAGAGAGTAGGTGGTGGGAGAGGGAGTGGGAGAGGGAGAGCAATAGAGAGAGAGGAAGATGAGAGCTTGTGAGTGTGTGAGAGAGTAAGGGATGGGAGAGAGAGTGAGAGAGAGAGAGAGTAGGTGGTGGGAGAGGGAGTGGGAGAGGGAGAGAGGAGAGATGGGAGTGTGTGTAAGAGAGAGATTAGGGGATGGGTGAGAGTGTGAGACAGTGAGAGAGAGAGTAGCGGGTGGAAGAGAGAGAGAGTACAGGATGGGAGAGAGAGTGAGTGAGAGAGAGAGTAGATAGTGGGAGAGGGAGTGGGAGAGGGAGAACGAAAGAGAGAGAGAGGAGGATGAGAGTGTGTAAGAGAGAGTAGGGGATGGGAGAGTAGAGAGAGGGGGGATGAGAGTTTGTGTGTGTGTGTGTGTGAAAGAAAGAGAGTAGGGGATGGGAGAGGGGAGAGAGAGAGTAGGGGATGGGGAGAGAGTAGGTGATGGGAGAGGGAGTGGGAGAGGGAGATAGATAGAGAGAGAGTAGTAGTGGGAGAGGGAGTGGGAGAGGGAGAGTGAGAGAGAGATAGAGGGGATGAGAGTGTGTGTAAGAGAGAGAGTGAGAGAGAGAGTAGACAGTGGGAGAGGGAGTGGGAGAGGGAGAGTGAGAGAGAGGGGGGATGGGAGTGTGTGTGTGTGTGTGTGTGTGTGTGAGAGAGAGAGAGAGAGAGAGAGAGAGAGAGAGAGAGAGAGTAGGGGATGGGAGAGAGAGAGAGTAGGTGGTGGGAGAGGGAGTGGGAGAGCGAGAGTGAGAGAGAGTAGGGGATGGGAGAGAGTAGGTTATTGGAGAGGGAGTGGGAAGAGAGAGTAGCAATGGAGAGGGAGTGTGAGAGGAAGAGTGAGAGAGAGGGGAGATGGGAGAGTGTATATGAGAGAGAGAGAGAGAGAGAGAGTAGGGGATGGAAAAGAGAGAGAGTAGGGGATGGGGGAGAGAGAGGGAGAGAGAGAGAGTAGGCAGTGGGAGAGGGTGATAGATAGAGAGAGAGTAGGGGATGGGAGAGGAGAGAGAGCAAGATAGAGTAGGGGATGGGGGGAGAGGAGAGAGAATGAGAGAGAGGATGTGATAGGAGAGAGAGTGAGAGAGAGTGGGGGATGGGAGAGAGAGAGAGTGGGGGAGAGAGTAGGTGGTGGGAGAGGGAGATAAATAGAGAGAGCAGGTGATGGGAGAGGACAGACAGAGTGAGAGAGAGAGTAGGGGATGGGAGAGGAGAGAGAGAGAGAGAGTGAGATAAATTAAGGGATAGGAAAGGATTGAGAGTGAGAGAGAGAGTAGGGGATGGGGGATGGTGGGATAGGGAGAGATTATTCTTCACATAGTGTGTATGCACTTTATAGGATGTATGTGCTATAGTGTGTACACACTTTATAGGGCGTACATGCTATAGTGCATATGCACTATATGAGAACACTAAAAAATGGTCATAATGCAAGTTTGGGTCCCTTCTGATCCATATTCTGCTTTTTGTTTGTTATACATTATGTAGTTTTGATAGAAAATATGGGTTTCGAGCTGTTAAAAGTTAGCAAACACCATTTGAAGGATTTTTGAATATTCTTTCATTCTATTTGAAGCTAGCAAACACCAAACTCAATCATTGGATACACTATTTGAAGGATTTTTCAATATTATTTCTATAGAAAAGGTTAGTGCAATCTTTTTTAAATATTCTTTGTTGTTATATAGAGACAAATTTGATTATAATTTGACATGTTTAATATCTAGTGAATTCATTAAAATTTGTATGTTTGAATGAATTTTTATTTGGAAATGGTTATAAATTTGACTAGTTGTTTAATATATATTGTGTATTCATTGAAATAATTGTAATTTTTATATGTATTTGAATGATTTGTAATTTACAAATTGTAAGTAATGTAGATGTTTGAATAATTTGACATATAGAAATCATCATCATGCCAAGGAAGAAACCAAAAACTCAAACAATGGAAGAAAGGGAGAGAGATTTGGAAATTAAAAGACATAAAATTAAACTACTACATGAACAAAGAAAATTGCTAAGCAATAATGAAGAATTGACTTTTGAAGAGGAATAAGAATCACTGATACAAAGAAACAAAGAGGAAGAATTAGAAAGACAAAGAGAACGAATGAGACTGTTATACTTAAGAAGACAATTGAATTGTGAAGCTACACCATCTTCTAATGTTGGATTCATATCATCATCTCATGTTGAAGAGATGCTAATTTGTAGATCTGACGATGTACACACTACATCATGTCATGTTGAGGGCACAACATCAACATATCAAGTAGGTGATATTCCATCTTTTGCATCTTATTGCCAAGGCACATCATCTTTGGTTCAAGGTATGCAAAACACTCAACCTTATATTGATGTTCAAAATGTTGAGGGAATGGAAGAGATTATAACACCTTCTAGAATTCATTTTAGAAGACCAAAATATTTAATTGATATTGATACTAACATTTTGAAATCAATGCCTGACAAGATTAGCAAGCCTGCTTGTCAAAGAAAAGTTAATCATATGTGGAAATTATTCTTTGAAGAATTAAATATTATAGGTCAAAGAAATTATTTGTTAAAATCATTAGGAATTTGAAATTTAGGCCTATCATGATGATTCTTGGGCTAAGAAAGATGGATGACTCAAATGAAAAAAGCATTATAAAGAATCTAATGAGTGCTTATGACAAAGTGGGTTCTAAATCACACACTAGAGATAGTAATATCACAAGATGAGTACTTATATTGACAATAGTAAGTACGCAAATGAAGAGATCTTTACTCATGAGAAAGACAAGAAAAACATTGAAAATCGGTAAAGGTACTCTAAGGAGAGCCATGTTAAGGCATGAGAGATTGGAAGATCCAACAAAAAATGAGTTATGGATATTTAGCAATAGACTACCATGAAAGCATAAAGAAATTAGTGAAGCTTTGAAATTATTGATCAAATATTTTTGGACAAATAACACACGTGTTTCCCCTAATCAAAGAGATGTTGTAAGAAGGAGGATTGGTAGCCAAAATTGTGACCCACATGCAAAACATTTTTTGGACTCAACTCAAACACAATTTTTTTCAAAATTTATTGATATGTATCCTCAAATTCAAATAAGTCAAAGATTTTTTGAGATGGGTAAACCTTTTTATGTGAAGATAAATCACACACACAACTTCTTGTTGTAGGATGCACATTGAATTTTCTAACTATTTTGATGTTTTTAGGCATATAAGTGTGTTTTTGCATTCTAAGTTTGTTTTGCAAGATTGTGACATGAATGAACCACCTAGATCTTCAAGAGAATTCATATCTAACATTTTATGTGAAATAGGGGATGACCAAAGATTTTACAAGACATCATGCTTGGATGGTACATGCTTATTTTGTGGTTCTTTGCAACCATTGTCAACTTGTGAATATATGGATAGTACACATGCAATTGGAAATGACATAGTAGATTATAAAAAATATAAGATAGTGAGATATGCTCTAAAAGATGGGAAACAGGGTAAAAGATGTGATTTAGTCATTGAAAAGATTCTAGTGTATGAGTTCATAAATATTTTTTGTGAAAATATTATTTACGAGTATGCAAGCCACACACATAGAGCTTAATGGCTAGATTTACAATTCAAGTTGTGCAAGGATATGTTTCCTCTAGATAACATTGTTTTAGTTGTAGACTTCATAGAGAACTACACACTACAACCACAAAATGAGGTGCAAGAAAATTATTATACTTCTCAACAGGTTTCCATATTTGTTCACATAACATTTATGCATTCACCTACAAGTATAGAGTATGATAGGAATATTTTGAGTGAGTACCATTTTTATATTAGCGATGATCGATCACATTATACAGAGTTTGTACATGGTTGTTTTCAATTATTTTATGGAGATTTAGCTAATAGGGGCATACCATATCATCAACACATTATTTGGTTAGACAATTGTACATCTCAATTCAAGAATGTACAAATGTTCTATTGGTTAAGCAGGATGCACAAGTTGTCTAGAATTTAATATATGTGGAATTTCACAGAGGCTAGTCATGGAAAGGGAGAGCACGATGGTGCAGGCACATGCATTGAAAGAGCCTTAGCTCATGAAGAACTAAAGTACAAAGATGGAGCAACATTGAAAAATGAAAAATCCATCGTCCAGTGGTGTAATGCTACAATGGGTCCAAGTAAGGAAGGTGAGTCTATGGTTCGTAGATTTTTTGGTTGATAGATAATACTAACATTGCACCATATGAGGATTGTTGCACACTAATAGGACCAAGTGAGTTACACTCTTTTAGAAGCTCTAATGTAGGTTCATGGAGTATCAACACACAAAAAATGGCATGCTATTTTCCATCATGTGCAGAGGAAAATTGGGATGACTGTAAGTCAACTAAATGGGTGGACAAATGAGATATATAGGTTTTGGACCCAATTGACACCTATCGTCCCCCATAAGCACTAGAAATGGTAGAGATGGACTCATCTATTGACTTTGACTAATTGTATGATCTAGTGCAACCTACTAATATATTAATATATATATATTTATCTTTGTAATTTCAATATGTAACTTTATAACTTTTACCTAACTATTTTCTAAATTAATGACAACATTTTGTAAATTTATCACTACAGACCATGTTTTTGTTGTTATTGCACCTGAAGACAATGAAGAAGGGATAGATTATTTGTGTTGTTGTGTCCAAGCCAAACAAAAATTGGATCACTTGGTTATAGATGGTGAAGGTTTAGAGTACCATATCAGTATGGTGGTTGTAACTAGTACATGGCTTAGACGATATTCTATGAAGAACCCTAACTTGTGGTTATTCAAGGATTGACAAATAGAGAGGAAGGTTCTTCATTATTTGAACCTTTTCGTCGCATCAAATGTCCACTTGATAAAATATGGTGGAAAATCACATAATAAGACTCTTTGGGAAGTTCATGAGTTAGACCACGAGGCAATACTTGAGACATTAAAATCTAGAGCAGATCTAGTTGGTTCATTAGATTGAATAGGGAGAGAGTGAGAGAGAGAAAGAGTGGTGTAGGGTCACCTTGAATCATAGGGCCCTCACTTTTTTATTTTTTTTGTGCTCCAAATGAGCCTTGTAAGTAGAATAGGCGTCATTGGACCTAAGTGTGGTAGTTAGGGTATTGAATGTCATTTAATGTCCTTAGAAAAGTCCCTATTTTGGCCTAAAAATTAAGGCATACATTGCCATAGGGCTATGAGTAAACTAAGGGATGATTCATTAGCTTAGGGAAGGGTCCCTAGCATGGAATTGGTAAGGGATAGACTAAATAACAAGTTAGAAGTGTTAAGACTTGAGCAAGCAAGAAAAATCCAAAAGTTGCTATATTGCAATTTTGCATTTTTTGCAAAATGTTGATTTTGCAAGAAATTATGGATTTTCCTTTTAAAACTTGAAGGAGACTGATGCAAACCATAAGGATGAATGGGAAAAACCTAGGAGGAGATATAAAGACTTCCCAAACCCTAAAATGAGAGAATTTAATATCATTGTGTACGGTCAGCATGCTATAGCTAGATATTTGAAGGAAAAATGATGCAGCAAGCTAGGGTGGTGGGCTTCAATATACAATAAGTTTTAGAAATTTTAGTGGTTTAGGTGTTTGGGCCTATTAACAATCTAAATGCTCCAAGGAAATGACCTATCAAGACTACCTTCAAGGATCCTAAAATGATGAATTCAGTTTTATAAGGCTTTCAATTGTTTATATTCAAGGAATTCTAAGACTTTACTTCAATCCCATATTTCCACTTCATAAAACTCCCTTACATTGAACCCAAAAACCCAATACCCTACCTATTATCCTACTGCATACTTAGAATGTGAATAACTCTACTTTCTCTCAAAACACTTTCCAATCTAAGGATGTTTGCTAATACCCTTTTCATATTTATTTAACCTACCAAAAGCTTTTACATGGTCATTTTAACCAATACTCCTCTACTAAACTAGTACCCTATTTTTATGCATTAAAATTGACCTATTAAAAAGGACCTACACAACAGACTCCACTTGGCACTTCCTACTCTTAAACAATATTTTCTTATACCATCAAATGGTCAATTCCAAAAGGAATCAGTCCCAAGAGTTTTACAACTCTTGATTCCCAATTCTTGACTCCAAACCCTATTCACTAATGCTTCCTTAAATGTTATCTCTCCACTTGATCCTGAATCCCATTGATGATGAACTCATCTTACTTTACTCTATTGAAATGTCCCCAAACACAAACTCTGCTCCTTGCTCGGGCAGATTATTCACTACTACACACGACATTCAACTCCATGATATCTTCACACTGATGCTTAAAACTTGTCTTGATTTGCATATGCTCAATTAGCACTTAATAATACAAGTAGAAATGAAATAGTAGATTACGGAAAATATAAGATAGTGACATATGCTTTTAGTACATCTTATATAAAAACCAGAAGATTTTAGTACATCTTATATAAAAACCAAGTATCGTTGAAAGTCCTCTAGTTTTGATGATGGACCCATTATGAAGGAATAAGATCATTTTTTCTCCAAATTATTTCCCTCACTTGCCTCTCCTTTTAATGATCACGTTCAACCATGTTAAGTTCATAACACATAATTCTATTATATTCTTACTAATAAATGCATGAAGTTGCATGTTCTAAAATTGAAATTTGAGCATTATCGATGGCATGTGAATGTTGCATTCAAAAATGTTTATGAAATCATTTATATTTTAGGTGCTATAGGACCATGTTATGGAGACCAACAATAACTTCTCTTTCTTTTTGAAGATCTTACTCCATTTTAATTTTGTGACACCATCTCGAGTGATGCTAAAACTTGTAGTGTTGACCAGTACAAAGTTGTTGATAGCCAAATCTCCCTCACCATTCATCGTGGGATTAAAATATCTATTATGTTAGCTTTGAGTGGCTAGGTAAATGCTAGCCCCAAGCTCATCCTATCCCATTGAGTGCTCAAACATTCTCAGGCATGCCGAACTGAAATGTCCCTAAGAGTCACTAAATGCATAGGGTAGCAATCTTTGATAAGGCATATATTAGAGCTCGTGTGAGGTATGGATTTGATTCTAGGTCCTATAGGACTATTTTGAAAAGACCTACAATAAACTCTCTCATTTTTTGGAGATCTTACTCCATTTTAATTTTGTGATGCCATCTCTGGTGATGCTGAAACTTGTAGTGTTGGCTAGCAGAAAGTTGTCAACTACCAAATCTCCCTCACTATTCATCATGGGATCAAAATATTTATTTTGTTAGCTCCAAGTGGCTAGGTAAACCCTAGCCCCAAGCTTATCACATGCTATTGAATGCTCAAACATTCTCGAGCACGTCGAACCTAAACGTCCCTAATAGTCACTAAATGCATAGGGCAGCAATATTTTATGGGACATATCTCAAAGGTCATGCGAGGTATGGATGTGTTTTTAGGTGCTATAAGGCCATGTTGTAGAGACCTACAATAACCTCTCTTTCTTTTTGGAGATCTTACTCCATTTTGAGTTTACGATGCCATCTCAGGTGATGCCAAAACTTGGAGTGTTGGCCAATACAAAGTTGCCAACTGCCAAATCTCCCTCACCATTTTTCATGGGATCAAATTGTCTATTCCATTAGCTCTAAGTGGCTAGGTAAACCCTAACAACAAGCTTGTCCCATCCCATTGAGTGCTCGAACATTCTCAAGCACGTCGATCCAAAACATCCCTAAGAGTCACTAAATACATAGGGCAGAAATTTTTGATGGGGCATATCTTGGAGCTCATAAGAGGTATGGATGAAATTCTAGGTTCTATAGGACCATGTTGCAGAGACCTACAATAACCTCTCTCACTTTTTGGAGATCTTACTCCATTTTGATTTTGTGACACCATCTTAGGTAATGATGAAACTTCTAGTGTTGGCTAGTACAAAGTTGCCAACTGTCAAATCTCCCTCACTGTTCATCATGGGATCAAACTATCTATTCTATTAGCTCTGGATATCTAGGTAAACCCTAACCCCAAGCTCATCCCAACCCATTGAGTGCTCAAATATTCTCAGGTATGTCAAACTGAAACATCCCTAAGAGTCACTAAATGCATAGGGTAGCGATATTTGAAGGGGCATATCTTGGAGCTTATACAAGGTATGGATGTGATTCTAGGTGCTCTAAGACCATATTGTAGAGAATTACAATAAACTCTCTCACTTTTTGGAGATCTTACCCCATTTTGATTTTGCGATGCCATCTCGGGTGATGCTAGAACTTTTTAATGTTGGCCAATACAAAGTTGCCAACTGCCAAATCTTCCTCACCATTCATTGTGGGATCAAACTATCTATTTTGTTAGCTCTAAGTGGCTAGATAAACCCTAGCCCCAAGCTTGTCCCATCCCATTGAGTGCTTAAACATTCTTGGGCACGCTGAACCAAAATATCCCCAAAAGTCACTAAATGCCATAGGGAAGCAATATTTGATGGGGTATATCTCAGAGCTTGTGCAAGGCATATATGCAATTTTAGGTGCTATAGGACCATGTTGTGGGGACCTAAAATAACCTCTCTCACTTTTTGGATATCTTACTCCATTTTAATTTTGTGATGCCATCTCGAGTGATGCTGAAACTTGTAGCGTTGGCTAGTACAAAGTTGCCAACTACCAAATCTCCCTCACCATTCATAATGGGATCAAATTGTCTATTCTGTTAGCTCAGAGTGGTTGGGTAAACCCTAGACCCAAGCTCATCCTATCCTATTGAATGCTCAAACATTCTTGGGCACACCAAATCAAAACATCCCTAAGAGTCATTAAATGCCATAGGGCAGTAATATTTGACGAGGCATATCTCAGAGCTCGTACAAGGTATGGATGCAATTATAGGTGCTATAGTACCATGCTATGGAGACCTAAAATAACCACTCTTTCTTTTTGTATATTTTAATCCATTTTGATTTTGTGATGCCATCTCTGAAACTCATACTATTGGCTAGTACAAAGTTGCCAATTGCCAAATCTCCCTCACCGTTCATCATAGGATCAAACTATCTATTTTGTTAGCTTTGATTGGCTAGTTAAACTATAGCTCCAATATTTCCCTATCCCATTGAGTGCTCAAATGTTCTTGGGCATGTTGAACTAAATCATCCCTAAGAGTCACTAAATGCCATAGGGTAGTGATCTTTGACAGGGTATATCACAGAGCTTGTATGAAGTATGGATGTGATTTTGGGTGCTATAGGACCATGTTGTGGAGACCTACAATAACCTCTCTCACTTTTTAGAGATCTTACTTCATTTTGATTTTGCAACACCATCTCGAGTGATGCTGAAACTTGTAGTGTTGGCCAGTACAAAGTTGCTAATTGCCAAATCTACCTCATCGTTTGTCATGGGATCAAACTGTTTGTTTCACTAGCTCCAAGTGGTCAAGTAAACCCTAGCCCCAAGATCATCCCATCCCATTAAGAACTCAAACATTCTTAGGCATGCCAAACCAAAATGTCCCTAAGAGTCACTAAATGCCATAGGGTAGTGATCTTTGATGCGGCATATCTCAGAGCTCGTGTGAGATATGGATGCAATTCTAGGTGCTATAGGACCATGTTGCAGAGACCTACAACAACCTCTCTCACTTTTTGGTGATCTTACTCCATTTTTATTTTGTGATTCCATCTCGGGTGATGTTGAAACTTGTAGTTTTGGTCGGTACAAAGTTGCCAACTGTCAAATCTCTCTCAACTTTCATTGTGGGATCGAATTTTCTATTCCATTAGCTCTAGGTGGCTAGGTAAAAAATAGCCCCAAGCTCCTCCTATCTTGTTGAGCACTTGAATATTCTTGGGCATGCCAAATCAAATCATCCTTAAGAGTCACTAAATGCCATAGGGCAGCGATCTTTGATTGTGGCAACTGGATATGTCATCTCATCCAATGATGGATACTCATAATAGAAGGTAAAGGGGTGATCATACACATCATTTTGAACATGTTTTTTTTTATGGTAATAAGGTAATCCTTGTTTGTAAGGTCAAGGAACTTGAGGTCACCTATAAACCCAAGTTGCCTTAGTCTTAACGATTTTTCTTTTTTGTTGTTTTTGTTAATAAGTTGACTCAATAAGTGTTTTGAGAGTCATTGCACTTATATAGCTGCATGATATCACTTAATGGAGTTAGTGGAAGATGTTAATGATCTTCTTGGTTGAAACACAACCACTTCCCTTTGTGAAGAGTTGTCCAAAAATTAGCAAATTACATGTTGTTGCAAAGAAAATACAGTCATAGGATGTTGGAAGATTGTTTTCACTCATATGATGTTGAAGAATCTCTTGGAATGATGGAATAGATGATAGACTAAAGTTTGTGAGATATTTATTAGATATTCCTTGAAGTGTCTAAGATGTTAGTTTGAAGCAAGAAGTTGATTATGATCCATTTCTCAAATTTTCTCATTTTTCCCTTATTTCTTCGCAAGACTTGAATAGGGAAAGTGATCAAGTAGTTTTGTGAATTTGGGTAGAAGTTTGTTCAATGTTGTAACCAAGTTGGAAAGAGTCTTTAAAGACACTTATGAAGGTGGGAAGATAGTTTTCTTTAAAAGTGTTCTTACTGGGAATACACTAGGTTTTGGTGTGAGCACTCTGCATCATTTTGGATGCAATTTACATTAAAATGAAATATATGAAATGTACTTAAAAAGTAAATAATAAAAACAAGATATATATTATGATCACCAATAATGTCATACATGAACGAACATATAATATATTATGATAACCAATAATTCATACTTGAACAAACATATCATATATTAACCAATAATGTCATATGTCTAATAATGGCATGCATCAAATATATGTCATACATCAAATATAAAGTGTCATATATACATCAAATCTATATCGAATATGTCCACTAACATAAAATCCAACATATATGTCCACTAACATAAAATCCAATATATATGTCCACTAATGCCTATAAATGTGTGTCTATCAACTATATCTTCTCCTTCCCATGAGGGGAAGGAAACAAATCCCTAGAGGTCTTTGGTCGTTGTGTGGAGGGAGATGATGGGGTCTTCCTCACATGCTTGCTAGTCCTCTTGTTTAGGCTATTCTCTAACTCGAGATGATACCAAAAAAGTAGATATGAATCAATAATTATTATACATTGAACTCAAATATATGTACACGCTGTTGGGACTCAAAATCGAAACCCCAATTTTGATTACTATTGAAAAATAAGTCTAATAAGTGTTTTTTGATGCATATGTACTCAATTGTCCCTTTGAGGCCTTTGATGTGTTTAATGTTTCTATCACCTTGCATTCAGTATGTTTATGTGTTCCATGAAGATAAATTGCCATTTTGAGCCATTCAATGAAGTCCCATTTTGAGCAATGTCCAAATCTACATTTTTGCGTGTCAAACAATGACAAAAGGCCATGTTTGCAATTGAATATATTGCACCCAGTAATGTTTCATGATTTACCACCTTTGTAGCATTTAGTGTCCATACCAAACAACTTATGTTTCATATTTTGAGTTGTTTTGAATCTGTTTGGCTAGGTTTTGAATCCATCAAAATTGATTGTTTAATGATGTCATGTTGATGTGAATTGTTTAGAATTCTGGAAGGCCCTGTTTGACTTGTCATAAATTTGACCCAGTTGACCAAAATGAGAAAATTCCTTTTGCATTGCATTGAAGAGGTTAGGGATTTTCTATGTTTCAAGTTTGAGCTTATGAAAAATCTATTTGATCAATTTTCAAATGCGATTCCAAATGCAATTTGTAACTTTTTACTAGTGTCATTAAATGTAGATTAGTCAGTACCCCTATTCGTGATGTCATATCTCTAAATTTGTGATAGGTGAGATCAAATGGATTGTACCACTCTGTTTTACTCTAAAAATAATTTAAGACTGCCAATTTACAAATCTTGACAAATTTGTCTACACACTTTCCCAAGTCAATTCCATTTGCAAGAATCACCTTTTATCATTGTTCCCAGTTCTGTAATTTTGAGTAGCTCATTTTGACCATTCACCAAATGCGTCGTGTTATTTTTCATGAGCCCAAATCATAGATATCTATTGTCCTCATGAAAGTGAACCAATGCTCCAGTTTTTGTTTCCCTAAGTGTCAATTTACCCAGTTTTTAGAGCTAAATCTAAATGCAAATTATGGTTTTCTAACATGTTTGTAGGTAATCCTAAAAGGACAACTTTGACAATCAATATCTTTGGACTGGGAATTCATAATGAGACAAGATTCGACAGGGTAAGTGTGTGTAGAACAAAGAATTGGTGTGTCAGATTTTGGAGCCCAGTCAAGTGTTTATATTAGTTTTTAAAGCTAGCCGATAGGCCCTATTAGATCAAAATTGGCAAGTTACAAGAAAATGATAAAATGAGTTTTAAATAACAGAGCAGTGCTCAATTTTGAATTTAGTCAATTTAGGATGTTCCATGGATCACTTTGGTAGTTTAGGTATTTGAAAATTTAAAAAAATCAGTTGGACCCAATTTGGGGCTAGATGTTCTCATCAAATTATAGTCATATTTGTAGAGTAAAAGTGTATTGAGAAGATAAAATGATTTTGACTTTTTCAAAAGTGTTTGTTAGACAATATGCAAATAAAGTTATGCTTTAAAGTGACATGATGAGAAAGCCTTGAACTGTTTGACTTTAAAAGAGCTAATATGTAAGACTTATGGCATGAAGCATTATGAAAGGATATGATTTCATTGAAGAACTAAACCATCATATCATGTGATGTGGGTAGTGACAAGGTTTAAAGAATGAAGGTAGCCAAAGAAGAAAATATATTCTCATGTGCTCAAAGAAGAACATAGAGCTCCACATGAAAATAGAAAATGATTTAAATATGTTCTGACAGGGCATCGTAATACATTTTGGTTGGCTTAGTTTGAGTGACCATATTTAGATAATGATATAAAATCTAGAAGGGTAGAAATTTAACACCTTTTTGTAGTGCAATATGTCTTGTTCTTGGTGGATTAAGTTTTAAGATTGGGTATTAAATAAAGATGACCCAATGTTTTGTCAATAGTAGTCATTTCAATGGGCAAGTAGCATGGCAATTTCATCCTCAGGCATGAGATTCAAGCAAAATAGTGGGGCTACAACAATAATACTCTTTCAAACCAAGACCAAATCCATCAATAGATATAGAGTTGCATGAGCAGAAGAAAAGGAGGCAGTTGTATCAATTTACATGAGGATGCATCCCACCCACCATGCCTGATTTGAAATAAGGCATAAAGAGGAAAACGTAGGAGGGAGAGAGGCAACTCAGTTTAAAAGGAGCCCACACCAAACTAATTCCACATTCACGTGAGTGGAATGTGACTACCACAAAGTGCTATAATGGGGGAGCCATCCAAAGGAGCTCCATGGTCTAAGAAAGGTAGAGGTAGGCACCATGCTAGAAAAGAAGTTGCAGTCTTTAAGGCTGGATCCCATGTTGAAGGAGATGTATTTCATGCAAATATGAAATCTTGCCATTAGAGAGGGAGGTAGAGATTAGGAGAAGCTTCTACCAAAGAAAAGGAACATCCCTAGCCACAATTCATAGAATGTGCAAATCCATGGCACATTCCAAGCAAAGGGCTCCATGGCAGAGAGAACTGGCATATATGATCAGAGTGTTCTGTGACAGGGGACATTAGAGACTTGGAGAAAAGGGAAGGCATCTTTTTTAGGTGTAGGGAACTTGCTAACATTTAAAAGCAAGACAATAGTCTCCTCGCTCATGCTGATAGGTGCTTTCCTTGCTGGTACTCTAAGATGCAGGTTTGCTGGTGCAAATCTAGTTGGGGAGATATATCATTTTATTATTGTCCAACATGGTGATTTGATTTGTGAATTATGTTGATATCCTTATATTTGAATCAAAGAAGAAATAAAAGAAAGTGTTTGCATCAATGGATGGATCTGAGAATGTATCAATTAGTGAAAACTAAGCTACCAATGCTCAAGATATCATTAATGCTCAAAGAACCCTACTAAAGATCATAAAAACTAGGAAGCCACGACATTTGTAAGTGAAGATAGTTGAAAAGCTTTTGTCCCACATTCATGCCACAAAGGGAGATTTTGATATTTAAATATGAAAGCACACACATTACATAATGTTTATAAGACATGCAGTTTTGTAACCCATGGACAGTTCGTTGACTGACGAAGTCAATGAAATTTTGACAAAGTGCAGAGTTTAAGTAGGTGCTAGAAATGTTTGAAAATTTTGGTGGTCACCATGTTGCCACTAGAAAATGGGATGGTCTGTCGGCAAGTGACATGTTGACCTCCCAAAAATAGAAATCTGGCAGAAGTTGTGAGAAGGGCTGTGGGGCCGTCCAGACCTGTGGAAACCAGTCAAAATTTGACATGTGGTAGGAGGTGGACCAAGTACAATGACTAGTAGGTAGTGACATGGTGGTTCAAATTTTAGAATGCACCAGACTATGCCACATGGTAAATTTAATGAAACAGTCATTATGTCATTAAAACGAAGTTTCTCAACTGTTAAGAATGTAACATAGCGACCCAACTAAAAAGTGACATGTGGCACTGATGGAGACATGACCAAAGACCAGAATGAACACACAAGAAAAGGGAAATATTATTATCAATGAAAAATGTCCTATGGGCTTACAATAGTATGATTCTGGAGAAAGAAATCCTCCACACAGTACCTTCTCTCAAACTCCACTGAGAACTGCCTTTGCAATGCCAGAAGTGTTCTTAAATAAGCCCCAAATGATTTAGGGTTAGGAATACATTCTAGAATATGCTAGTTGGCATCCACCGCCAAAACAAAAGATTCAAGAAATCATGTTAGAAGTTGTGTAAAATTAGAAGAATCTAGAAATGGTAGTCCAACTTTTGGGAGGCATAACTTTTGAACCGTGACTCCAATTGATGAACCATTTACATTTTTAGAAAGATCTCGAAGCGCTCTACAGCCCTATGGATGAGTTTTTCTTGTCCACCATTGTTCAGCCCTATACGACATTGTTTAGTGCCCTAAATCTGACTTTGAAGTGCTCTTAGGAGGTCTTCAAAAAAATTTAAATTGCAATAACTTTCTAACCGTAAAACCTTTTGACCTGATTCTTTTTCTGGAGCGCTTTAAATTACAAGTATAATCATCCCTCCAACTTACACCCTCTAACTCATCATAATTTTGACTCAATTACAAAATAACTCATTTTTTACATTTACACATATCCCAAGATGCTTAAGGTGCTTAAAAACTCTAACCCAGAAGACTAATAGTGGAACTATGAGAGTTGGAACCTTTATTTGACCCAAATGGGTATCCAAAAATGAAAACACATTAAACAAAAACTATCTCTAAGAATTTTTTTTGGGTGATATAGGATTGCCCTTACACCACTAGATGCTCCTGCATTAGGCACTGATGAGGTGAAGCTAAGATGGATAGGTGACTAGAGTTGAGGTGGCAGAAGGTGACATGTATCATGTGGTCGCTATGTCACGATGATGTGGCACGAGGCTCACTCATCATGTGACATGGTGATCCAATTAGCAAGTGACATGTGGCAGACATGTGGCCACCATGCGGTGAATGTCAAATAGTTGTGCAGGAAACAAGCCAATCTGGTGATGACACGTGTCAAGGTTGGTCAAACTAGGTTTCACTCAGATTGAAAAGTGAGGGAAAACTTAGAGGTTTTAAAAAAATATTTTTTTTTTCCTTAGAGAAAATACGTGCAAGTTCCCTTTAAAATAAATTTTGCATTATTCTATAATTTTTACTTTAGCAGAAGTCAAAATTTTTGCAATAATGTTGTGAAACTGTAGATGAGAGCCTAAAATTTCAAACAGTCACCAGAGGGGTTGTTTTTATCCACAATATCAAGTATCATATATCATTGGAAAGGTCTCAAGACAAGGAATCCAGATATGGAATTAGATTTTGAGTAGGTCTTTATCGGTTTGCTCTATGAAAAATTTTGTATTTTTTGGGGCATTCTCAACAAAATGGGCAGATTTCATCATTAAGTATCAAAATTAGTTTGAGGGAAAATATTGAAGTTTGTTGAAGCCTAAATGAATTCTAAAAGGTTTTCTTGGCTTCAAGAGGTCATCTTTAACTGATTTTTTACCTTTTCCTTGATTCTAGATCTGGCATCAAAAAGCAGTTATTGTTCTATCAAGTATCTGAGATATTTTTATGCTTTTGGGAGGCCAAATGGGAGAGGATTTGATTTACCAGTTGCAAAGAGAGATTAGAGAGATTCTTTTCACTATTAGAAGATGTTTTCCAAGTGGACACTGTAGACACCTAAATCTGATTACATCAATAGATAATCATATTTAGTCATCTCCTAGGACATTATTGATTAAATATTTACTATTTAATTAATTAATCGTCATTGCCTAGTTAATTTATTTATTTAATTAACTATAGTCCAATTGATAAAATCGAATGATAACCCAAAATTAGTTTATCAATTAAATCCCTATTGCCTCTATTAAATTGGATAATTCATTAAATCTATTCAATTTAATTCCATACTCCCATTTTATTGAATAAATCATTTAATAAAATATCTGAAATACTAAAACTCTACCCTAACCCCTAATCCAACCCATTCACCCATACTAACCTCGCTTAGCCTCCTACCTAACCCATCCCATCAAAGCTAAATCACTTACCCCCTCAACCCCCTTCTATGTTAATCCTAATCTCCCTCCTAAACATATGACAACTTTAAGCAAGGGTTAAGACTTGCTAACCCAAGCCAAAGTCAACAATCTCATCCTCACCCTCACCCTCCAACATTTATGACTCTTACACCTCTTACACCTCCGTTAATGACTCTTACAAGGCATTTATGGAGCCCTTATCTCTTGAGCCTCCTTTGTTGACCATCCACCTTGCCTTTCCTTCATCCAATCACCCTTTGACAAGTGTCACCTCCCTATTGGTGCTAAACAAGCACAATCCATGTGCTCCCTTTTGAGTGCATCCTGACCATCCCTTATCATTCCATCATCTTGACATTTTGGCCCTCCATTCCTCCAACCCTTGGCCTATAAATTGAACCTCCTCCCTTCACAAAAAAAATCCACCTTTTCATGCAAAGTTATAATGCTATTTTGAGAGCTTAGAAACTACCAAAATACCATTATAATGCTGAGATACCTCCATGACTCCCTTGTTTGAAACCCTCACCCATGCACACACTTGGTAAAAACCCCCATCCATTGGAAGCTTGAGCACAAAGTGAGCATACATCCCCTCCCATCAGGGACATAGCTTCATCATCATGAGAAGCATTTGAGGAGTTTACCATTCTTGGTCTACTTTCCTCAATTATGTCTTCTTTGGTCCTATCATAATTGTTTTCCATGTTTAGTATGGTTAAAGCTTTCATTTAATAGTTAGTTTTCAATTTGCACTACTAAACTAGGTGATACAAACACATGTCAAATGGACAACGGATCTTGGAATCCACTCTCCTCTATATCATTCTTTTTCTCATTCTTTGTAGAGGTTCCAATTTTGGAGAAAAATGACTCATTGTTGTGATACCATGTTTGTTCCAATCTAGGGTTTTCTCAGATTTGTGAAACCAGGGTTCTAATCTTGATGTGTTCTCATCATTGTGACACCAATTTCCTTCAACATATTTTATGTTGTATGACAATAGTAATGAAGATAATAGATAAAGTTTAGATCTATTAGGTGTTTTTATATTTTGATTTCATACATCTGAAAGTATTGTTTCAAAGAAATGAATACAAATGAGCAAGAATTTATTTAGTTTCATTTTGATTCTCATCTCCTATCTCAGTAATCTATAGTCTTATGTAGTTTAGGAACAAAGAACTGAGACTCATTTGCATCCCTTTAAGGTTGTATGTCAAATATGTTTTGCTATTGGAACAAAGGGCTAAGTAAATGCTTGATGTGTTTGACAGGATTGTTGATTATTTTGAGAAGGATACTTCATAAGAATGAGGTCTTTATGGATACCGATGTCTGATTCACAAAGTGATAGGAAAGATCTGATATCTAGGTGTATGAAATATGTCCTGGATATCAGAGATGTATGTATTGAATTCATGAAATTTCCCAATAGATAAGGCACTAATCAATTATAGGATCACTTGTTTATATTGTTTCTTATTTAGGGTTGTGTTGATATTCAACATCATTAATCAATTGTATTTCCATTTTATGTTGAAAAGCTGAAATGTGATGCCCTCACTCAGCTTATGAATTACATTGTCTTGCATTTAGCTAGTGCAGATTTATGTTATTGCATGAGTCATTAAGAGAAATAAGGGTTATATCTATTGTTAATAGATTCAAGAATATGTTTAGCATTGGTACCATATAAATTGAATCTAAGGTCCACTTGCCTAGGTTTTGTAGAGCCTGAAGTAAAAGAAGGGTCTAGCCTTATAATTGGCCCTAGTGTCTAAAATGGTACACTAAAAATGGGAGTTAGTTGCCCCTAGATGTGTCTCATTCTCATTGAGGTAATTTGGAACTTGTAGCCTTTCAAAACACCAACACACACAAAATTAATTATTTTCTTACCGCCACCAAATAGTCACTTTGTACGTCCACCTAAAAGGCTCCCAGGTGATCTGATGTAACAAGGCCCTACAACAATTCAATCAATATAATCACTTATAAATAACATTAGAAATTTTGATACTAACTATTACAAACAACAACTAAAACCAAAAAAATTCTTTCATACCTTAGTCAATGGCTCTGAACTAGCCATCGCTACAGCAACTCCACAATCAATGGTTTGGCAAAAATGAGGGGGAGTCTCAAATGTCAAGAGTTGCATGTCATACAATACAAGTTACATATAACATGAAACATGAAACAAATATAATCAAATGAATTAAATTAATATGAAACAAATGTATCTCTATGAAGCTTGTATCACACCCACGCTCAGAGTCCCTAGTGAATGTCGATGGTCAGTATAGAACTAATGCACATGCATTAAAAAAAAATTTAATCCTTCATACAATTACTTAATAAATATATGTATTAATTTAAATGATTAAATGGATATATACCTCTGGACTCGTCGATAGGACAAAAAATGGGGTTGAGGGATCTCTACTAGGGCTAGCAACACTCTTACACTAAATTTTGAACAATGTCAATACATGCTAATTAATTAGTCATTCACTATACATACGAAATGTGATCAAATTAGTTTATTATAATTGTAATTTACTTGTGTGTCAATGCCAAATGTCTAACTCGGGAACTGATTAGTGACTAGCCCATCATCCATACTACCTCCAACATGACTGCCAAATGTGCATAGGGATCCACATGATGTTCACATGTGACTGTGATGCACATAAGGATCCTCCTCAACTAATGGACTTGTGTAATGAATGAAGGTTTGTGTCAAAGCATTAATAGTCCCTAGAGTGTTGGTCTCTACATGTTCCTTCGCAACTGAAGGAATAATCACATGGTCATCCTGTGGCTTGAGAATAGGTTCCTTAACTACATTAGGGTCACGATGTGCCCCTAACCTCTCAAATGATGACCCCCCACCTCTACCCTGAGATTCTAATATATCAAAATAATTGTGGATCTCCCCAAGGAAAAATTTACAATACAATTTCTCTAAGAAATACATTGGAACCCCATGACTATTACAGGGAGGGGCATTAAAGACCATCCACCGTCTATCCCAAAAGTTATTTCTAATACCATCATGTATGCACCAATGGATGGGGAACCTTTTAGTTTTTTCTCTAACAATATTTTATTCACCGGGTAGTTTAAACAATACACAAATGCTACCTTTTGTTATTTCTTTTTCTTTTTCATCTTGATATGATAATTTGTTTGCATAATTCATTCCTCTTAACATGCCAAATATCCAACTGACCACTAATAGAAGCTACATGGGTCATAATGGACTCAAGGGAGGATGCCAATTATGCTCTCATCGGATTGATTTGTCCATAAGCTTTCAACCTACCAATGAATGCTTCTAATCCATTTTTCCCTCTTTCTATTTCATTCATAATGTTGTCTTGGGTACTAGGAGGAGGTCTTGCAATCGATGTAAGTTGTGGAATTTCTTGCTCTTTTTGTGGAGGGTTTTGATTTTCATCTTATGGAGGGTTTTGATTAGGATCTTGTGGAGGATTTTCATTTTGATTTTGTTGACCTAGTTGGGGATTTGGCAGTTGATTATTTATATTTCTTAATAAGAAACCAATTGCAATCTAAATAAATAAACAAATTTAAAGAAAAATTGAAAAAACTCACAAAACAATGTAAAAACTTACAAAACAATGCAAAAAAAAGAGTGGAAAACATACTACATGATCTTGATCTTGAACTTCGGCAATGAGGAGGCATTTTGAGGAGGTAGGTGACAAAGGTCTTCAATTTCTTCAACTTGCGTACATGATATGAGGAGAAAATACAAGCAAAATGAAATGGGCTATAGGTTTGCAGCCCATTTATAAAATTTCTTAATTTTAAAAAGAGCATATGTGCTATAGCATGTACGTGCTATAGCGCACACACACTTTGGCTTGGGCTAGGCTTGTGTAGCCCAAGCCAAAGCATGTGTGCACTATAGCATGTACTCACTTTTTAAAATTAAAAAAAAAAATTTGGGTGTCATGTTTTTGGCACCACAACTTGGTGCACACACCCCAAGCTTTAATGCCAATCTTGTAGGGATATCCACATCAAGAGATAAAGCAATAAGGAACTTGGCATTAAGGTGGGGCAAGGTAATCTTAGATTCTTCAATTTGGAGGACATAGCCTAACTTCATCAACATATGGGGTAAGAATGGCCAAAACTCAGTCTAGAGATTGATAATTTCTAGCTAATGTGGAGGGGATCTAACCATGACCTAATCAAATTTACCATCACCCGACTAGGGGAAAGCCCTGAAGGTAGTTTTTTTCAAATTCCAAAATGTCCTTTTCAAACTTTCTCTTATATAGCATGATTATCAAAGAAAATAACACATAAACCTTTTTGAATCATTCAACAAAAACTAATTTGAATTCTTAATTAAGAACCCCAAACATTATTAAGCCATTCATCAAAAAATCTTGTTGAAGGCAAAAATTCAGAATCAATAGCAATAAAGAAAATTGAATTACTATAGTTAGTGATGGCTGAGTTACTGTAGCTACTAGTGATGATAGAGCTACTAACCACTTATGAAGGTCCACACCACCCTTATCAACTCACAACCAAGATCACAACAATATGGAGACAAAGAGATGAGAAAATGCTTCGTAAAGCATGCTTTTATTACACCAGAAAATCCTTACAATATTCTCCAAATGAGAGAACACCAAATTCTTACAATATAAGAGAGCTTCCACACTAAGAGCTTCCAACTAGCTTGCACACCAAGAGCTTCTACAAGAAGAACTTCCCAACTAAGATCTTACACATTAAGATCCTTTGCCTCCAAAGCTTTTATACAAGAAGAGATCACACCTTGAGAGCTTCACTACAAGAGCTCACACTCAAAGAGCTTTCACTTGAAGAGCTTCTAGTGTTGGCCATGTGTTCCTCCATGTGTTGAGTAAACCTAATATTTGTTGATGATTGAGTTCTTCTTTGACTGTGTTTGTTGTGATTGGTTCTTAGTTTGAGCCAAATTTTGTATTTAATTTGGATCATGAATTTAATGATGGGATCATGTCTTCAGATGAGTGTAGACCATTTTAAGGTCATCCTTTCTATTATGTAATGGTCTAGAGTCTTCTATAGGACATTTTGGCAAGGATAAGTATAGGTATTTGGTATAGTTTAGAGGTAGGACTTAGTGAGTTGGAGCAGAAATTTTTGGAATTGAAAATTTGAAGTTGCATTATAAATCTTGATGTTGTATTTTGTATCTAGTCATAACCTAGAAGGCCTTACAACTGAGCATGTATGTTAAGAAATTTATGAATCAATAAAGTGTTGTGGTCTCCCTTTCTCTTTCGTTTTGTTCTCTATGTAGTTGCTTCTGTTGTGTTTACTCAGTAAGGTGGTTCGGTAGTTAGGCATGCCTTTGGCCCTAGCTATTCATTACCTCCTTGCATCACTTTCCAAATCCTTTGAATAATATATCATCATGCAATAAGGTCCAATGCTTCCATTCTTTCATCATTAACACTCTTTAAGAAAAGATGTTTTTTAGACTCTTCATTCAACTGATGTTGAGTGCTCCTTTGTAGATTGAACATGAACCTAGAGACATATTCTTCTAATGTCTTATCCTCTTCTTGTAGATTGAACATGAACCAAGAACATAAGAAATGCATAAACTATAGGTCCTGGTTAGACACTCAATGGGATACTAAGTAGGGGTTGACATCATGGAGAGTCACTTGGCATCAACAAGCCTAAGCTCAAAACTATGCGAACTCAACTTCCCAATGGAAGGCTCCCACACTAGAGCATTATTTTATTATCACCAAGTGTTTTTATTTAGTTATCACTTACTTAAAACTTTCTCTACCAACCCTATGGTGTCATGACACCAGGCTGCAAGATAGAAGCCCCCTTCATATGCTACCCTATCCTACCCATGCTCATCCAATTATGAGTGCCTGTAGGCATGCAAATTCCCAACCCAAACCTAATGAGCATAGTTTTCAAAAGTACCATAGAAGATCGGGCCTTGCAAGTCACCTAACAAATGTACATCCATGTACTTGTGTGTATCAACCACCATCATGAAGATCGTAACATAAGGACTGGATGAGAACACAAAGCAGAAAGTCACTCAATTGAAAATAGACTCGAGACAAAGGATGTGACATACATCCCAATGCAACATAAAAGTGTAATAAAGGTTTGAATGACATCCAAATAGATAATCTAGGTCCACGACCAAACTCATGCCAAGAAAATCTAAGAAAATAGGGTGACACAAAATGAGGTAAAAACCCCAAAAATTGGAAAACTTTGAAATTAAAACCCATTTGGCCTTTGGGTACAAAAAATCCAAAAAATCCAATAATATTTAGGTTTGGACACCACATACAAAAATGGCCAGCATAACAGTGCGAAACCCCAAACCCCCATCCCAAAAAAGGGGACATGTTCATACCTGACCAACCGGATAGAACCAGTAAACAAAAATGGAGGGGAATACTAGTTCTCAACCTCCTAACAAATAGCTACCAAAAATAGAAGCTAAAATGAAGTAGAAACAAGAAAATGGGAAAACCCTACCTGATAGCAAAAGGGGTTAAAACTAAAAAAAACACAATAAAATAATCCACTTGCTAAAACTGCCAAAAATCATGATAAAGAAAGGTCTCCTCAAGCTGGATCCAATGAGACTAATCTCACAAAAATCTCACACTCATAGCTCTCAAAATGAGCAAAAAACTAGTCCTTCAAGAAGAGGATTTTAGAAAAGCTCTCCAATTTTCTAATTTACAAAATAGAAAAAGTAAGGAATTAAATTTCTCTTTCCAAACTTATTCACTTTGCAAGTGAATAGTCAATAGGGTAAATAGCTAGTTAGACTAGCTAGACTCTAAGTTGACCCAAATGAAAATAATTTATTCCTAATAATGGGAATTCACCTAAGGCAAAGCTTCTAGAAATTAAATTAAATAATATTTAAAGCCCAAATACCAAAAATCATAGAAAATCACTTAACAACTTTCACGACAATGCAAACCTCTAAATACACAGACATGCTTACTAGTCTAATCACATAATGCATATGAGTTTGGATTTAATAATTGCTGAAAGGTTTTAATTTAAACAAGTAAAATAAGGACACGTCAACCATACAGGGATGACATTGGTAAAATGTGAATACTTGAATCATTAACTCCATGTGCCACTGCCAGGGATATAATTCCTGCACACTACAACACACGATCAAGTGCAATTGCACATAATATCATAGCCAAAGCAATATACCTAATAATCTATTTACATCAGTCACATTCACATAAAGCATAAAGAGACAAGAATGAAGTAAATAACCATAGCATAAAATCCATTACATAACATAATAAAAAAAATATGTCCAAATACTAGATAATCAGATACTGTCATAGATCTACTATCATCTCAAAATGGCATCAACATGAAAATATGATAAACAAAATAGAATAGCAGTAAGGCATCTATAGTACTAAATCAAAGTATAACATTTGACCATCAAGTTATCTCAAAGTACATGTAAAAGAGTATCAAGTATCTCTTGAATAAAAAATAGACAAGATACAAACTACAAACATGAGAGGCACTACATCCTCCCCCACTAGCATAAGCTTACACCTAGAAGCTGGTCAAAAGATAGGGGTACAATCCCCTCGATCGTGTAGCATCCTCATAAGTCACAGAGGTCTCATCACTTGAGTCCCATTGAGCCCTTACCTACTCAATATCTTGACCTTGTAAGGTCAACCTCTAGTGTTGTAGGATATGAATGGGCTCCAAAGTAATATTCACTAACTACAAAGCATCCCAATCAAGAACATGGGTCACATCCAAAATATACTACCTCAAAATAGAAACATGATAGGTTAGGTGGAAATGCTAATCGATAAGCAACAGGACCAATCCTCTTGAGGATCTCAAATGGTTTGACAAAACATGGCACTAACTTAGAGCCTTTCCCATAATGGATGGGGCTCTTCCTTGGACACATTCACAAAAATACCCTGTCACCAACAAAAAAGTGATGATCCAACCAATGGGCATTTGCATACTTCTTCTACCTATCCTGAGCAGTAAGAAAATGCTCCCTAATGTGAACAACCTGCTACTCCATGTCCTGAAGCATCTCTCAACCCAAAAGAACCCAGTCCTCTAAGCGATTGCAACTCAAAGGGGTATAACATGGTCCTCTGTACGAGGCCTAAAAAGGTGACATGCCAAGAGAACTGTGATACCCATTGTTGTATGCAAACTCAACAAGATACAAATAGTCCTCCCACTTTTCCATAACATACATGTGAAGCATATCCTCCAAAACCTAATTCACTCTTTTAGTTTGACCATTGGTCTTTGGGTGATAAGCCAAACTAAAATTGAGCTACAAACCCAAAGCATGCCAGAGAGATGTCCATAGTGCTGAAGTAAACACTAGGTATCTATTTGAAATAATTTGACAAGGGATTCTATGCAAATGAGCAATATCTTCCAAGAAAACATGTGCTACAAAAGAAGTTGTGTAGGATGCCCTCATGGCTGAAAAATGTGCTACCTTGGACAACTTGTCCATTATCACCATGATACAATCATGTCTTTGTGATGACATAAGCAACCCTATAATAAAATCTATAGATATCTATCCTACGTCCACTCTGAAATGATATGCAACTACAAAAGACCCACTAGATATTGATGCCTTGCCTTGAGTCTCTAGCACTCAAGACATCTAGTTACAAAATCAGCGACATGGCATCTCAACCCTGCCTAGAAGTATAATTGTTTAAGATTAGCATGCATCTTCTTGACACTGGGATGTACAAAATACAATGCATGATGAGCTTCCAAGAAAACCAAGGTATCAAGATCACCTGACATAGGTACATAGCTATGCCCGAAGTGTTGTACTAGTCCATTAGACTCAAGCAAATAACCCAAAAATATCCCCTTAAGGTACATCCAGACTCGATTTTTGCCCTCACCTCCTGATACCAAGTGTCACTAGGCAAAGCCTCCAAGATACAACCTTACAAATCCGCTCCCAATGACATCATTGATACCTCATGTGGCTTGTAATGCCTACCCTTACTTGACTTTTTGATTGTAGTGCTAAACTCTTTTAGGGCAGTTTTTTGATTATATTTTATGATTATCGATGCTTGGTTACTGGGTTAGATTAGTTGTATTTCATATTCTGTTGATATATATATGTTGAGTTACTTAGTTCCAATTATTTTAGTATTGAATAATAATAGTTAGATGAATGATTTTTATGTAGTTTCTATGGATAATTACCCCATACTTGCATGTGTATGGTGTGTGAGTATGTCTTCTTTATGTTTGACATTTCTGATGTGGTTGAGGAAGGGAATCATAGTCACCTGCTAGTTAGGATCTACATGATGAACCACTTCCTACCATTGCCTATTTAGTTTAGAATATTGTGTTTGTACATGCGTGGATTGAAGGGATTCGACGTGGTTGAATTGCCAGGATGAGCATACCTTGTCACAATATATCAATGGTATAAGTGGGGAGATAACTATTGAGTCCAAATCCTAACCTAAGCTAATTGTCCTAGAAAATAGGATAAGTATCTGAGTTAGTTTTGCCTTTTCGAATTTGTCAAATGACATGAATTTGTGACTTTGACCCTGAAGTTTGACTTTGTTCTTTGACTTTCAGTTGAGTTGTTGTATTTGGTTTTGTGGGTTTGTTATGATTTTCTATTATAATTAAATCAAATTAAAAGATAATTAAATGATTTAATTTAATGGAAATTTTAAAAAGAAATTTGATATTTAATTATATTTAATTAATTGAAAAATTAATTAAATAAAAGAATAAAATTTAAAGATAAAGTTATAGTTCTAATTTTAGCATATTTATAAATAAAATTATTTAATTTAATAATAATTAATTAAGGAGTTTTATTAATACACTCTAAATAATATTATTAGTTAAATTAATAAATATGATATTAAAAATGTCTGATGATTAATTAAAGTGAGAAAGAAAATTAATTTAATAAAGATATTTTAATTTTAATTGCATAAAGTTGTTGTTGCCTAAAAATTGTATATAGAAAATTCAATATTAAATTATATTTAATTAATTGAAAAATTAATTAAATAAAATTATTAAATTTAAAATATTAAATTAAAGTTCTAATTTTAGCATATTTATATTTATTTAATTTAATAATAATTATTTAAGAGTTTCATTTTAATAATGAATTCTAAATATAGAAGTCTAAATTAGATGTCTAAATTTAGAAAATTGGTTAAAGAAAGATTAGAATGATGTTATTTAATTAATTAGAAATTAATTAAATATGTACTTTAGTTTAAAATATTTATTTTAAAAGTCTAATTTAAGAAGTTGGATAAAAATAGAATTAAAATATTAAAAGATTAAAGATTTATTATTTGTTATTATGATTATTTAATTAATAATTTTTAAATTAGAGTTGCATTTAAATAATGAGCTTTAATTATTCTTATTAATTTAAATAATAAACTATGCTTTAAATAGTGCTTACACAAATTAATAAGTGAAGGAAAAGAAAATATAAAAAAATATTTTTATTAAAAAGTTCTTTAAATGTGCATGAAAGAATTAAATTTAAAAGATTGGATTACAGTTCTAATTTAGGTGTATTTATATTTATTTAATTTAATAAAAATTTCTTTAGGAGTTTTATTTTTAATAAACTCTAAATAATATTAATTTTTATATTAAATATAACTAGTTCAAAACTACAAAAAGGAATCGTAGAGTATCAAAACATAATCACAAGAGGCATAGCCTCACACCAGAGATAACTGACTAATAATTACAAAGAACCAAAAAAGAGAGACAATCCCAACAGCTAGTGGAGTACATCTTCAAAAGTATCAACCCAGGTAGTCCAGCCATAAGAGCCTTCCATCCAAACTATGCTTTTTTGTTCTTGAATCTATATAAGCATATAGATCATTTCCCCAGTGGTACCATGGTTATTTCTTCTAATTTCCTTGCGAAGAAGGTCAATAGTGTGATTAAAAGTCTAAATGTTGTCCATGTGCAGTTTCTAGAAGTACCCATTGTTCACCTCGTTGGCAAAAAAAAGTAGAGTGACCATCTTTAAGGAGTCTTTTGAATTTAGCTTTGTCAACTTTCATAGTATTTAGAACTTGTGAGAAAAATTTTAAATGGGTAAGACTTAAAAAAGACCCAGTAAGCAATCTAGGAATGTTTTGAAACCTTTCCTCATTTTTGCATTTCCAAATTTACCACAAAATATTAGATGAGAGAATGTTCCAAAACATGTTAGTATCCTTTTTAGCATTCATAATAAAACCAATAATAATTTCAAAAATGTTGAAATTAGAAGCGATAGAGATACCAAACATCAACTAAACCTCTTTAGCAAAGCTGCAATCAAAGAATATCTATTTTCCCATTTTCGGGGTTTTGCAAATGCTAAAATAATTAATATCAAAGAAATTATTCCTAATAGGAAGCTTATCCTGAATAAGAAGGCCATTTAAAACAGTTAATTTTAGGATCAATTGAACTTTTCCATAGCTTATCAAATAATTTCTTCTAGGAGGAAACATCTAGATCAATGTACAATATTTTATTATTGTGATTGATAATAGATTCACTATGATTAATAAAAAAATAAATATTCTTAGCTTTTAGCTTGATGATGATGGTCTAATATGGCCATTTAATTTTAACATGGCAATTAGTGGGAATGTCCTTACTAGCTTTGATAATCATATTATACATTTTTTTCTAATAGTTAGGCAAGTTAAATTTACTTTTTAACTCCTCCCATAGGATAATTTTATCATTTTCAAAAATATCAATAAATTTTTTGATCCAATAGGTGGCCTAGTGCTTGGTAGAGCATCCTTGGCTAAGAGCAAGGGGTTTATTACCTACCTTAAGGTTCCACCAAATGGATATTTTGCCATGGAGAGTCTTGTCATCATGAAAAATTTTGTTCTTAATGAATTGCCTAACATGGTTCTAGGCTTTCCAAATGGACTTGAATATAATCGAACCTTGAACCATGATAGGAAAATCACCACAAATCAGATCACTTAGATGAAGATTTTTCCAGAATTTGGCTTTCTTGGGGTAACCCCTTTCAATATTATTTCTAATCAGAATTTTCCATGGATCATCTCCCTCCAAGGCATGAAAGATCCATTTGGAGGCCAAAGCAAGACCACTAACTTTGAGGCCCTTAAGCCCTAATCCCCCAAGGAGTTTGTCAACATGGCACCACTCCCATTCAAATGAATGAATCTTTTTGTTCCCTTTCCCATCAGACCAAAGTAATTATAGATGGCTTTTTGAATTTCTAATACCTGGTAGTCATTGAACATCCAGGTAGAAGCATAATAAATATTGTATGAAGAAATAATTTTCTAGCACACTTGGATTCTACCAGCAAGATATAGAGATCTATTGCGCCATTCATTAAGTTTATTATGAATTTTTTCCTTGACCTAGCTCCACATTTCTTTTAAAGAAGACTCTAGGGAGAAAGGAATACCTAGGTATTTAACAATTTTATAGGGGCCTCCCCATTGGAACCCAAATTTATCAAACTAGTCTGGAGGTTGATCTTTCCATTCAAGACAGATAGATTTAGACTAAGATAAATGGGATCCCAAAATTTTACAAAAAAAATTAAGTTTATTGATCATGGCTTCAAAATTAGCTTCCAAAGCTTCATGAAATAAAGAAGTATCATTAGCAAACTGACATTTAATAATTTTCTTATTATCAAGGAGTTTGATACCTTTGACCACAGTTAAATTAATAAATATTATATTAAAAATGTCACATGATTTAATAAGGGAGAGAAATCTTTAATTTAATAAAGTTTATTTTAATTAAATTGCATAAAGTGTGTGCATGAAAATTAAAATATAGTAATTAAAGACAAAGGATTTTTGCATGATTGCATGATCAAAGCCTTGATTTGGGGGAAAAACTCTTTATTAAGGAAATTAGAGCTCATTTCTAGATACACAAGTTTGGAGGAGCCAATTTTTGAAAAGAGGGTTTTCAAAGGAAAAGGAAGATTCTTGTGTGTTTGTGCATTCATTGTTTTAGCATCAGATCCAGGTAGGATCTTGTGGGTTTGTGTAGTAGTTTCTCATTCTTCAAATTCCTATCTTCTTTGCGTCTGTCGTGTTTCTATTTTCAGAATTTCTCTGGGTTGAAACCCTTGTTTGAGAAAATTATTTTCATTATAGAATTGTCTATGATTTAATCTAAAAACCTTTAGTAAATATTGAACTTTAGGTTTTTCAAAACCTAATGAATTATGAAATTCACTTTTGTATGTGCTTTATGTGATGTGTGATTTACTGGTGTTGGGGTTTTCGGGTTTGACTTAGCTTTGGCTAGTCAAAATGTTTACCAGAGGCTTAGGAGTTCTATTTTGTGATGTCATGATGATGTTTTGATCTTGATCTTTTATACTCAACCACAATAATGTGTTTGGTATGCCCATTGATTGTTACCATTTTCCAATGTTCTTGTGTGAAACTGAGGTGAATGGTGTGACCTATCTGATATAACCTCCAAGTCTTCAATCAATTATATTTGGATTTTTATAGGACTGAGGTGTTTGTATGATTTGTTCTTGGTGATGTCATGTTAGGACATGGATTGGTTTATGTATACTTGATTTTGGGATCAGTCCTATTAGGATGATCGTATTGGTGGAATGCATGATTATGATCAATGTTTTTTTAATACTTGTCAGTTTCTTGTTTAAGAAATGGTGTATGGTATGTGGTCTATTATGATTCTTTGATTTGTGATTTTATGAGCTTAGGGTAGGTTATCTATATGTAATATCGGGAAGTGTCTTGCAATGGAGGCCAAGGCCCAAAGTGGCTGCTAGGGTAATCGATTGTAAGTTATTTAATAAGTGAAAACATTACATGAAATGAGAATAAAATGTCCCTAATAAGAGGCTTTGTATTTCCTTTCCCATGCCTCGAGTGCTAGTACAGAGTAGGATGGGAGTAGAGAGGATGCTTGGTTGTGAACATGCATCGATAGTATGCCTTGTTAGTATGAAACGATACTAGTGCCGCATAGAGTCACTAGGGGGTTGGGGTCAAGTTAGAATACTAGGGTAAATCTAGTATTGATTCATGTGATGACACTTGCCCACTTGCATAGTAGATTTCTTACATGTCTGTGTTGCCTCTAGGATGAGTTGATACTTGTGTCTTGGTACCTTTGAGTTAATTTGCTTTCATGTGATTCCTTGAACCTAAATGTTGGATTTGATTGTTGAGTTTTTTATCTTGTTTAGGACTTGAGACTATCTCCTTAGTGTGGTGGGAGTGGACCTTTTTGGGTTCACAAGGTTGGGTGGTAGTGTTTTTTCTTATACCATTGAGATCTGACCATTAGATGCCACTGTTGGATGTGTTTGTGCAGATGTTCCTTTCTATTTGTTCTTGTATTTCTATGATGGATGGTTGTGTTATTGTATTGTATTTGATTTCATAAGATCTGAAGGGATTATGTAATTTATTTCATGATGTGTATTATTTCAACCTTTCATACCCTATGACCTGTACAGTGGATGATTGTGTATTTTGTTTATTGCCAAGTGGCATCATATATAATTGTATATTATTTAAATGGATTCATACTGGTATATTATTATTTTATGTGGATTTATTATATATTAGATTTATTATTAATTAAACTTAAATGTGATTCAATTTCATGAGACCCTTAAGAATTGTAATATGTTTTATGGTATGTGTTTATGTGAATGTTAATTGCTTCCACTATGTTATAACTGTTGTTGTTAAGTTATTATCTTTACGTTAAAAAAATGTTTGCCAAACTTAGTAAAACTTTAGGTTACTTCATTCAGATCCCTTGGTAGGGCATTACATCACCTCCTACTCAAGGCATCCATGATGAAATTCTCCTTACCTTTAATGTAATGAACATCAAAGTCATATTTGCATAAGAAATCCATCCAATGATGTTGTCATGCATTCAAGTTTGGCTAAGTAAAGATATAGTGCAAGCCTCAATGATCGCTATGAAAATAAAACCTGTGTCCCAAAAGAAAATGCCTCCATTGAACAAGAGTGTGCACTATGGCTACAAGTTCCAAATCATGAGTGGGGTAGTTAAGCTCATGGTCCTTGAGTTTTCTAGATTCATATGCAATCACTCGACCATCTTGCATCAACATTGGACCCATGCCTTCCAATGAAGCATCTTGCAAACCATGAAATCACCTATAAGATTAGGCACTACAAGGACTAGTGCACTGGTCAAACACTTTGTAAGAGCATTAAATGCTACCTCACACTGGTCTGACCAAACATACTTCTTCCCTTTCCACTGAAGAGAAGTGATGGGATGAGTTACTCGTAAGAAATCCTTCATGAAGTGATGATGGTAACTTGCCAATCCCATAAAGCTACAAACTTCTAAGACATTAGTGGGTACTGACCAATTCATGATAACATGAATCTTCTCTAGATCCATTGGAATTCCATCACTGATGATGATGTGTCCCACATACTTCACCTCTGACTGAAAGAACCCACATTTACTCAAGCTGCCAAATAATTGGTGGTCTCTCAAGCACTGCAATACGTGATGTAAATGGACCTTATGTTCCTCCATAGCCTTTGAATAAATAAATATGTCATCCAAGAATATAGTGACACACTAATCGAGGTAAGTTTGAAATATACCATTCATCAAACTCATAAAAACTGATGGTGCATTGGTTAACCTAAAGGGTACAACCGTGAACTCATAATGCCCATATTACATATGAAAGTTCTTTGATGAATATCAGCCTCCTGGATCCAAAGTTGATGGTATCCTGACTTAAGATAATTTTTTGAGAACACTCATGCTCCCTTCATCTGATTAAATAAGTCATCTATTATGGGCAAAGGATAACGGTTCTTCATTGTCACCTTATTCAACTACCGGTAATCAATGCATAACTGCAAAGAACCATCCTTCTTCTTCACAAAGATGACTATTGCACCCCATGGGGTTACACTAAGATTAATATCACCCTTGGCCAACAATTCCTCCAACTGTAATCTGAGCTCACTCAACTCCTGAGTAGTCATGTGGTAAGGAGCTCATGAAATTGACTCCACTCTAGGTACAAGATCAATCTAAAAATCAATGTCACACTATGGTGGCATACTTGGAATCTCCTTAGGAAACACATCAACATACTCATAAAGGAGTGGTTGATCATCAAGTGTTATTGTACGACTCTTAGCTTCCTTGAGATCACTGACAAAAATAAGAAACAACTAACAACCCTTCCACACACTTTGCTTTAGCTAATTAGCTAAGATCATTCAAAGTGAAACTAGTCTTAGGACTCCCAAAAGTTCCACCTACCCACCTATGTCACCAACACACTATACTGTCTTGCGATGGCAATCTATATTAGCTTAATGAACAACCAACCAATCCATGCCCAACACAATGTCATATGATCCCAAAGGTAGAATGTGTAGATCCACTATGGTGGTTAAGGTTCCCAAATTCAAAATACAACCCCTAACCAATGAGTCTACAACCACTTTGGAACTCGTGGCTAACTCAACCTGCCACCTATTGACCTTATGCACTGCCATAAACCCACATTGCTAAACAAGAGATGGTGATATGAAAGAATTTGAAGCACCAGAGTCAAAAAAAACTAAAGTTGAAATACCATGCAATGTACCTATAGCCTCGACTACCATACCTTGATGATCTACTTGACAATTGTTAATTGTTGCAAAGACTTGATGATTCCTACCAACATGTCCTACAGTAGGCTTAGATCTAGCTATGCCCTTACCAGATCCTACAGAAGGTTTGATGGAACACTCGAAAGGTTTATGGCTAGGCTAGCCATACAAATAATAGTTTCCTCCAAAGTTGGAACCTATTCTGCAACCACTCTGGTAGTACTAAGTTAAGGTGCACTACCCCTATTAGAACTTTGTTGAGCACTCTGAAGGGGATGATCCTATTGAGATTTATATCCTTAGTTATGGTTATCTCCTTTCTTTTGTGAGGTACTAGAGGATTTTCCACCCTTGGGCCAATATCCCCACTAATGACCTTGATGCTTACCACTCTGAGAAGGTTCAGATTGGGCTTGGCCCTTCCTAGAGGACTAGGTAAACTATGCACCTTGCCTTGAATTCTGAGCACTTTGGTTTTGAGAACCCAATCTGCTATTGAAACCTCTAGCCAAATTTTCTTCTACAATACATGCCTTCTCAATAGTGAGAACAAGAGTCCTAGGCTGATGCATATAGACTTCTCCAATGAGGGCATCCTCGAGGCCTCAGATGAAATGATGAGCCATGAGTGAATCATCATGATTGTAGCAAGAATACTGCGTAAGCTCAAAGAATCAAATTTTGTACTGATCCACTGTCATGTTCCCTTGTCAGATCGCATGGAATTCATTAGCATGGGCATCCCTAAACTAAGGAGATAAGAATCTCTCTCAAAACTCTCCTTAAAGATCTCCTAGGTGAGATCTGCAATGTTAATTTGGATCTTCTGACTCTCAATATTCCACTATACGGATGCATGGTCTCTCAATTGCATAATTTCACAATGTGCCCTCAAATTGGTTACATATGGGTACATGGTGAAGTAGTGCTCCATGTCTAATAACCAAGTTTTTTCCTTGAGGCCATCTCCCTTACCATTGTACAATGGTAGTTTGTATTAATGAAGGGACTACATAATATCCAACCTGGTGGAATCTTCATTTTTGTAGTCCCTACCACCTTGATGGTGCCCTCGACCACCTAGTGGGGTATGGGAACATTCACATTCATGTTCCTCCTCTCTATGCTTTGAGTGATGGGAATCCCCATGATGGAATCCTTCTTCCTGATCGTGATCCTATCGGTATTCCTTTACACGAGGGCCCAATTAAGCAAGATTATCCTAGAGCACTGGCATCAATGCCCCTATGCCATGCTAATTAGCATTATTACCTTGTTCTCCCTCTCCCTCCCAATGTCCCTCTTCATGGTGTTCTTCTCTGTGATTACCACTATGGGTACCACCTCAACCACCCTATCTACGTGTAGGAGGCATCACTATGGGAGCAACAAGACAATATCAGAACAACTATGTCACAAGCATAAGGCTCAAAACCATGAACCAAAAAGATATCAAATAGCAACCATAATATAACAATACATAATGGAAAACAAAACCATAGTGGAAGTATAACACAAAGATCCCAATGTTGTAACATGAGCTCTTATATCAGATGTAATGCCCCATCCAAAGATCCTTAGAACAAGGATGAAATATAAGCCAAGATTTTTTTTTTACAAATATGAGTGCACATGACAACATCATACATGGATCACATAGATCGCAATAGAAGACTTAACCACCATCCTGACAACCAACAAATATCCAAACACCACTACCTAAACTAACACACTCACAACAAGAAACAAAAATCCAAAATGATAATAATACTAAGAATCAAAGATCTGTCAAGGCATGGAAAATTAAGTAAACCCAAAGGGCACTAGAATCACAAAAAAATTGTCCCTGAAAACTATCAGTGATGCCCCCTAATTTTTGTGCAAGGACCATAGAATCACAAGTTTTTGTGCAAAGATGTGCAACATGCTATACAAAGAAATACCTTCTATGCAAGGATGTGCACCACACAACATGAGAAAGTGCTTGGCCAAACAACTAAAACACCCAAAACTGGTGTTGGGTTTTATGCAAGAAAGTGCCAAAAGCCAAATGAAGAAACCAAACACCCCACACAAGATCTTGCATTCTTGCACAAGATAGTATGATCTCACATGAGATCACAAGATAGCAAGCCAGAAAAAAACAAGGTAAAAAGCTAAGTAATGAAGTTCCTCCACACCAAGGAGTATTGGATCCACATCTCGAGGTGTAAACACTCAAACACAATACTGAAAGAAAAAAACAACATCTAACCATCTAACCATTAGTGAAAGGAAAGTATAGAAGGAAACATTGCACTAAATTGAAACAACATCACACTGAACTAAAACAACATTACAATGAATTGAAACATCACAATGAACTAGAACAACATCACAATGAACTAAAAACACATCATAATGAATAGTGCAACCAAACAAGGTACATGGTTCCTCCCAACCATAATAGTGTCATAAGATCATGATGGGCCCTAGTCATCCCATACACATAACATCCCAAGCTACCAATTAGATTGTCAATACTATCATATAAGTATGTCATTACTAAAACATGCTACAACATAAGCATTAGGAAATCTAACATGCTAGAAGTAAAGCATAAAATAATCCTACAAAACTAGATAATATCATATATCATATGCTAATCAACATAATAAGGAAATGTGTTAATAACTAACATTATCTAAACATAATATACAAGCATTCCAATGAAAGCATAAATCACAAGAAAGCATACTCTAGAACCAAAGCACCAAGAGAAAACATCCAACAACAATCACACTAGGATAGTAGACCGTCTCAGTAGACTGATAACTAGTAGTGGTATAGGTAGTTACGCCTCCCAACCACATGGAACCCATAGGACCACACCCACTATGCTAATGGAGATAATGATCCAACCACAAACACACATAAAGCACAACGCCCATGGCTCACAAACACGCCAAATAGTATGATGACTAAAACCAAGAACATAGATAATGCATAGACTACAGGTCCTGGTCAGACACTCAATGGGCTACTAAGTAGGGGTTGACATCATAGAGAGTCTGTGAGCATTGATAAGCCCAAGTTCAGAACTGTGTGGACTCAACTTCCCAACCAGAATGCTCACACACTAGAGCATTATTTTGTTATCTTAAATTTTATTACCATCCAGTGTTTTATTTAGTTATCACTTACTTAAAACTTCCTCTGCCAACCCTATGGCATCATGACACCAGGTTGCAAGATAGAAGCCCCCTCCATATGCTACCCTACCCTACCCATGCTCATCTAACAATGACTGCCAGTAGGCATACAAATTCCCAACCCAACCCTAATGATCATAACTTCTGAAAGTACCACTAAAGATTGAGCCTCACAAGTCATCCAAAAAATGTACGCGCACATACTCATGTGCGGTGCACCACCATCACGAAGATCATAACACAAGGACTAAATGAAAACACAAAGAAAAAAGCCAGTCAGTCAAAAATAGAATTGGGAGGATGGATGGGATACACCTCCCAATGCAACATAAAAGTGAAATAAAGGTCCGACCAACATCCAAATGGATAATCTAGGTCCACGACCAAACTCATGCCAAGAAAACTTGAGAAAATAGAGTGACACACAAAATGACATAAAAACCCCAAAAATTGGAAAACTTTAAAATTAAAACCATTTTTCCTTTGGGTACAAAAACCCCCAAAAATCCAATAATATTTGGGTTTGAACATTGTATGCAAAAAAGACCAGCATAATGATGCAAAACCCAAAACCCCCATTCTAAAAATAAGGAAAATGTTCATTCCCGACCAACCAGGCAAAACCAGCAAACAAAAATAGAGGGAACAGTAGTTCTCAACCTCCTAACAAACAACTAGCAAAAACAAAAGCTGAAACAAAGAAAAAACAAGAGAATGGGAAAGCCCTACCTGACAGAAAAAGGGGCTGAAAATGAAAACAACACAATAAATAATCTATTCACTGAAACTGCCAAAAATCATGGCAAAGAAAGGTCTCCTTGAGCTAGATCCAATGTGACCAATCTCACAAATATCCCATGCTCACAGCTCTTAGAACGAGCAGAAAACCAATCCTTTAGGAAGAGAATTTCATAAAAGTTCTCCAATTTTCTTATTTGCAAAATAGAAAAAGTGAGGAATTAAATTCCTCTTTCCAAACTTATTCTTAGACTAGCTAGACTCCAAATCGACCTAAATGAAAATATGTTATTCCTCATAACGGGAATTCACCTAAGGCAAAGTTGCCAAAAATTAAATTTAATAAGATTTAAAGCTCGAAAACCCAAAATCATAGAAAATCACTTAACAAATTTTGTGAAAATGCAAACCTCTAAATGTACAAACATGCTTACTAGTCTAATCACATAATGCAGATGAGTTCAGATTTAATAATCACCAAAATATTTTAATTTAAACAATTAAAATAAGGATACATCGACCATATAGGGATGACATTGGTAGCATATGAATAGTTGAATCACTAACTCCATGTGTCACTACCAGGGATATAATTCTTGTACACTACAACACACGATCAAGTGCAATTGCACATAATATCATAGTTGAAGCAATAATGCATTAAATGCCTAAATAATCCATTTACATCACTCACATTTGCATAAAGCATAAAGAGACAAGAATGAAGCAAATAACCATAGCATAAAATCCATCACATAACATAATCAAAAAAATATGTCCAAATATCATATAATCAAATATCATCATAGATCTACTATCATGTCAAAATGGCATCAATGTGAAAATATGATAAACTGAAGAACATAGTAGTAAAGCATCTGTGTTACTGAATCAATGTATAACATTCAACCCTCAAGTCATCTCAAAGTACATATAAAAGAGTATCAAGTATCTCTCGAATCAAAAATAGACAAGGCACAAACTGTAAACACAAGAGGCACTACATAGACTGACACCATCCTCGAAAAAGACACAAAAAATATTTGGTCAATTAATTGGTTTGGAAACTAGAGCTTTCAAAATTTTCTTATGGATTGGACATCCTTAAGTGGTAACCAAATAACATATTGAACTCATTATAAATGCAATTCCACAATCCATAGAACTAATCCTATGCAATTTCTAGATTTAGATTGTGTGAGTATTTTTCAAGCCAACCTTTTGGGTCACACTCTGTGAACCATCGTCAAGGCAATAGAGCAGAAGGAGTTGAGAAGTGACCTTGAAAAATACTCACACAATCTAAATCCAGAAATTACACAGGATTATATTGAACTCATTTAATTCATCAACCAAGGATGTATACTTGAAATGGTATTTGCAAATAATATGCTCTAAACCATCCTAATTTCCATTACTAATCTATGAAAATGGAAGTGTTAAGCTAATGAAAATGAAAATGTTGAGCTTAAATGAAAAATTGAATAGCTAATCTATTGTGTGGGAATTGAAATACAAACATGATACTACTCTATTTTACTATGTTGTAAGAACAACCAATAATTTTATTACCAAGTGTTTGCACGAGAAACAAAGTTCTATCTATTCTAAGAGCAATGGAAAATTACTTCTATTGAATAAATTCACTCACGAAGTGGGGCCCCTTCGATGAGGGAATGAGCAAATACTCAAGATAATGTGTTGAAAGTCCAAAATGTCATTTTATTGATATTAGAAACATTAATAGTACAAATCAAAATATCAAACTATATATTTGAATGTTATTGTAGATTGCAATCAACTTATGAACTCCTAAGAAGTTTGAACAACTTATTTAAAGTAGCTAAGGAAAATAAAATTTCCTAAATCTAGGATCCTTCGACAATAAGGATTTAAAATAACTTAAATGAAAATATATCAACATAGAACACAATCTTCCTACTAAATAAGTCTTCGTCAAATGTAGCATGCCATGAATTTGGATTTACTCATGAGTAGTTTACAATTGTATTGACCTAATCTTTTTTGTACAACTTAGATGTGGCCACCACATGAATCTTTCATAACTCCCTTGATCATGCTTCCTTAGTTCCTTTTTGAATTATTCCCGCAAGAGGTTAGTACTCATACCAAATTTAGAAACATATATCCACTTCAATAATTCATGCAAATCATTAGACAACTAATATTTTCTCACAACATGTGGCTACATGAACCTACCCCATACAAGCTTTGAAGGAAGAAGGTGACATTTCTATCAATATACACACACATGACATCATTTGTCAAGAATTAGTTTTAACTCTAGTATTATAATTATAAAACCATAATATGTCTTTAGAAACCATAGCAAATCATAGTAGTTATAGGTTTAAACAGACTATATGATAAAAATTATTTTGAACTTAATGGTAAAAACCCTCTAAATAACTATTAAAAACTATCGAAACTAGATACTAATATATGGTCCCATCAGGCATCTCCACTATAATGATTGTTAAATATATGTATTATGTTAGAGGGAAGGAGAGGGCTTTGGAACTTATCACGTAGTACTGAATAATGAAAGAGGTCATCATGAAGATCAATCGTATGTGTCTCATAAGATATTTTAAATTATAATCAAGAAGTTTTAGATGGTAATGCTTCCCATTTTACATCACAAGTATGAAGCATAGAAAAACAACATGCCAACTAGAAAAAATGAGATATTTGTGATGTCATTGCAATGGGAACAATGATTGAAAGTAGCATGCTAAGGACATCTCCCAATACAAACTATATCATATCAAACAACTCAAGTAAAACAATGAAGAAATGAAAATACCCACTGAAAGACATCAAAACAATGATCTAGCAAATAGTAATTAGAATCTTGCTTTATGAAGAGACATTGTTGTCAACACTTAGAAATCTACTTCCAGATTTGTTTGTGAGAAACTTAACTTAGGTCTCCACGATGAAACCCACTATTTTTAACCAATTAATTGAATTAGGAGCTTCATTTTTATTTTTATATAAATTAGATTATACTTTTAGTTGGTTTTACTTTTCAAGGTAAATTTTAATTAGCATTTTATGCAAAGTAGAGGTGAGGGACAACAACATCACTAAGACAACCTTGCCAAATTGCTTTAAATAATTCAAATTCCTTCAATGTTCCAAAGGTTCCTAATGGCCTTAAAGAATCCAACTATGAAAATGGCTTTTTCAATGACCCGTAATGGGTTTAGGGACTTCTACTAGCTCAAAATATTTATATTAACCCACTCACAACATTTCATTTTTCCATTTCATTGATAAATCCCAAAACTAGCCTACTAAGCCTAGTGACCAAGTAGGCCTTCAAAGACTCTTTTCTCTACTTTTCTTTAAATTTTTCCAAAATACTTTTAGAAAAAGATTACAGATTGGACCACCCATTTGGCTCTTTTTTTAACTTATCTAAAGGTTAATGTCAAGTAATTTAGAACAACTCTCTCAACTAGTCAACTATGACTTTTTTATGCTAAGAAGAGGGTGCTTTTACAAAGGAAACCTATGATAATCTAATCACCCAATCTTGTGAATTTGTACATGAGGCTAAATTAATCTCAATTAAATTAATATCAAGTCAATTTGCACCTACATGCCTTTCAAACCCAAAAGACCCAAATTACTATCCAAAGTCCTCATTTAAAAACTACAAGAAAGAAAACTAAAACTACTAAAAGACCAAAAGACTTCTAATCAAAATGACTAAGAGCTCCCCTATTTAAAAACCACCAAGGATTTTTGACCACCAACAATTTATGAATTTCCACAACATATACAACCTTTACATGTATATAAGAGTTAATCAGAGAAGGTATATGCATAGGTGATGAGCATGCAAAAATTTTCAAAGCATTGTTGGGAGATGAATCTACCAAAAATGTACCAGTGATATCAAAATATTACAAAATCATACCACTAGTACATTTGGGACAGTGTCCAACTCCCAACAATGCTTCAACAAATCTGCATGCCAATCACCTATGCATAGACCTTCTTTGAGCAACTCTTATATGCATACATGAAGACAATATATGTTAAGGATATTGAAAAAATTATTATTGGTAATAAATCCTTGGTGGTTTTCTAATGAGGGTATTCATAGTTGTTTTGATTATTAGTCTGTTAGTTGTTTTGATTTGCTAGCTTGCCAAGGGCATTCCCTCACCTATAGGGGTCAAAATTCTAATGTTTGTAATAGTGTAACCTTAAAAACCTATCAACCTCTAACAAAAATGAAAAATGTGTTGCAAGTTATGTTTTTTCAGCTCCGCCTATTGTCCATGCATATGGATTGTGGTTTTATTGCCCCCAGGTTGCATCCTCAAAAGTACCATGCTTGGATCATCAGAATTTTGATAGGAAAAAAAAAATTGGATAGAAGGTTTGACAAGGATGTCATACTCAGGATGACATTTGTGTTAATTATTTCAATTACATAACATTGAATTCTAACAATATATTGACAAGACATCCAACAAGGATGCCATACTCATGATGACATCCTCACCAATTATTTCAACTTTTTGTTGTCAAAATTTTGATGAAAAACTATTGGTGCATACACCAATAAAAATATGCCTTCATAATACTATTTTGACAGCTGGTGTTGTCATATTTTTTACAGAACCATTGATACAATTTCTATAAAAAATCTCCCTTCCTAATTCTATTTTGATGGTAAGGGTGTCAACATTCTAATGACCTCTCATTTCTAGTGGCTAGCTAGGCTCATCATAATTATGACAGTTGTACTTCTTGCCAGAGTATACAATACTAGTTGACCAACAACATTGTTGATTGGTGTTACAACAACTAGTCATTGTACCATGCAACAAACGTGATGCAGGGAGGACCTAAGATAACTAGGGCCAAAGGCACACCCAACTATTTCAGCCACCTACAAGAGTAAACACAGTGTAAAACAACACAAAGAACAACAACCAAAAGGAGATCAGAGAGCAATAATGCTTTATAGATTCATCAAATTGTCACTATACATGCCTAGCTATAAGGCCTTCTAGGTTTCAACCAACATAAACTTCACATTTTAACTTTCCTCTACTCCTCACCAACTACTATCCTTCCTACTCCATGCTATGTCTAAAACTCTACCCAAGACCCTCCCCTCTTAAACACATGCACGATCACAAGTTGGCCTATTGCAAATATCAACTAGATACACCCTTACATTAAATGCCAAAACAAGCCACAAGTTGGCTCTTAACAATGATTAAATACCAAATACAAATTAACTAGCAAGGTCATCCCAAACTAGAACCATACACATATAGCTCAGTTAACGAAGAATCCAAACAAGATGTTGTCACTCGACAAACTTGGAAAACAAAAGAACTCGACAACCAAGGGAACTTAGCAACCAAAAGGAACTTGACAACCAAAGGAACTTGATTATTACTGCGAACTCAACAACAACTATGAACTTGGTAACCATTGTGAACTTGGCAACCACTACAAACTCAGAAACCACTATGAAGTCGACATCAATTAGGGACGCAGCAACCACTATGAACTTGACAGCAATAAAGGACCAAGCTTGGCAATAACTAAGAAACAAGACAAACATGTAGGATAGCAATCAAACCCAGGATGCTCCTACATCAAAACAAATGTTAGAAATTAGTTATAAATGTAGTAGTGTCAAGTGGGACTTGAATATTATCTCCCCCCTCTTTCTATTGAGATATTGCAACATGACACACTCATCCTGATAATTTAGGGAAGTTGATGTCTGCTACCTACAATCTTGCATAAAAAATGATCATGTACATATATGCATGTATATAACAATCAATGACAAAGAGTGATACATCATATAGGTACTTATGACTCCCTACCTCAACCATATCGTACACATCAAACATAAATCTAAAATATACATGCTAACCCTAGACATGCAATTATGTGGTAAGTACAACTAGTAATCCATGAATATTACTCACATTATTCCTATGGATCACCATTAAGAGAATAACCATAATCATCAATAGAAAGAACATAGTGTATCATTATCTTATGTAACTAATCATCACCATCCCACTAGATAAAATCAAATAATCCATATCAAAGTACTGCAACACCAAATATAACTGAAGAGCTAACATGCACATAGAAAAGGTCTAGTAGAGTTTGACAACATGGTTCTTGTATATGAACAATGTTAGTATGCTAATAGAAACCAAATTTAAATAAAGCTTCTACAAACTAAACAAAATTCATAAATTGCAAGATAGACTAAGATGAGCTCTCAATTGAGAATATGAGCCATTAATGGGCTCTCTCAATGAGAAGCTCTCTTGTTGAGTGGCTTTGTCTAAATAGATAGGATGTATGCTCAAGCTTATGCTTCAAAAAGGGCTTCAAATGGAGTTGAAATTTGGGTGTGAGTGTATGGTTTTGATGTAAAATGGCTTCTTAAAATGGCATTATGACTTTACTTCATGGATTGTGTTAAAATGGCTTGGGAGAGGATTCCTTAAATAGGCAAAAGGCTTGAGGGATGGAGGGCTAAGATGCAAGGAAGGGGAAAAGATCATGGAGGGCTCAGATTGCATGAGAGGAGAGCACATGGATTGTGCTTCCTTATAGCCAATCAGGGAGTGACACATGTCACAGGGTGAGAGGATGAGTCAAAAAAAGAGGCTCATGGGATAAAATCTTCATAAAGACCCTCATAATGGCTTGTAAGAGCAATGAAAGGGCTTGGAAGAGTCATTTATGACCTAGTGGACTTCATAAAGTTTTATGTTTGGGATATTTTGAGGGAGATGAGAGGAATTACGACTTGGGCTTGATTAGGAAGGTTTTAAGGTTGCTTAGGATTGTGCAAATGATTAGAGGATGGATTAGGATGGTTTAGGATTAGCTTAGGGATAGGCAAGTGGATGGCATTTAATGAGGGTGGGTAAAGGAGGAGATATTTGTTAACTTTGGCTTGGGTTAGTAAGTCTTAACCCATTTTTAGGAAATGTGACAAGGTTAGGAGGGGATTAGGATTAGGTTTAAAGACATCTTCTAGAAGAGTCTAGACTTTGGATGAGGATAAAGACTTTCTAGAATAGTCTAGAACTTCTCAGGATGAGGACAAATTAGATTTTTAGGAAATAAATAAAGTTTTATTTATTTCAAGGGTTTGGGTTGAGGAGATATTTATTAAAACTTTTTTAATAAACATGAGGATTAATATTTAATCTTAATTAAATATTTTGAGTTGAGATTAGGGGTAGGAAATGATGGGATTAGCCTTTAATCAAAATTAAAGAAGGATTAGAAGATTTTGGAAGAGGTTAGTGGTCTTAAAAAAATTGGCCAAGTTTTGGGCAAAAAATAAATAAATTATTTATTTTGAGATTTTTGGTCAATTTATTAATTAAATAATTAATAAATAAGGGGATAATGTTTACATAAGATTTAAACATTTTTGGGAGGGATTCCTTAATTAAATATTTTAAATTAAGATAAAGGGATTTAATGGCATAAAAATAAATTAATTAATTAAATAATTAATTCATTAATAAATGATGATGTCATCAGGGACTTTTTTTAGAAAATAAAAATTTTATTTTTCTAAAGGATTTTTAGGTGTCTACATTTTGCCCCTCTTTGATGTGATGCCACAAGTGGCATGGCATCAAAGATAAGAAAATAAGATGCCCAAGGCTAGAGCAGAAGAGGAGAGAATGGACTGTGAGATGCCCCCTTAAGAAGGCGACAGGGAGAGAAAGCGAGGCTCAACAGCTTCTTGAAAAGTACAAGAATCTGAGATGAGCAAGGAGACTCATATTGGCTTAAGAGAAGAGGTTTAGTTAGCTCAAACTCTCACTACGGGAGAATGATAAAGGGAGAATCAGAGGCACAAGAGGAAGCAAGCTTAAGATCTTAGGGATTGCCGAGGATGAAGGAGCAAAGTGCTATAAAAAGGAATCCAGGATAGGGAGAGGGATGATGGGATGATAAAGCTGATGCAACATGATTTCAAAGAGTTAGATTGGCAGAAGATGGGTTTCAGAGATCCCTAGGACTAGGATTGTGGAACTCGAAAGATGAGGCTTGGTGGATTGATTGGATTTGTGGATCCCTAAGGCTAGGATTGTGGATCCCTAAAGCTAAAAGTGTAGATTGATTCAAAGATATACTGATGCATAAGCTGGGTTAGGAGAGACAGATGCTAGATATGGATGGGGGATAATGGAGATGAAGGGAAACCATTGAAGCTTTTTTGAGCAAGGGGATACTTCAAAGAGAAGTACCACCATGTATTTGAGCACTAGATTTGCTATAGGACTATTGGTTAATTGCCCAGGTTACCAAGAACATCAAGGCTATGTCACCAACTGTCCAGAGGACTGATAGACTGACTCAAAACAAATACGCAAGGATTGCCCCAGCATCACACATGAATCCCAGAGGAAGTAGCATGGAACTGACACTGGGTAACCCACAAGTAGAAAAGAAAAACAAACAAAAGACCTGATCAAGACCTTATGCTCAGATTGCCCCATTCGCAATATACCATGATATGGAAGATCATGGCAACCTTGAGGAGGGAACAAGGAGATTTCTTGGAAAAGATACTTCAAGACCCAAAAGATAAGATTCCAAATTAAGAGAAAGTTAAAATCCAAAAGAGAACCGTTTGCCAACAAGATGGGTAGGACGAGGTACTAATAGACCAAGATCAGACATGAGGAAAGCTATATCATATGAGGATCTATCGGAGAGCACCTAAGCTGATGGATCTAGATGAGTGATGTGTCTGGCAAGCTGAACTAAGAAGGATAACACTTTGGTGACAAGAGATCTAGCTAAAGGATGCATTGGAATAGCTAACCAAGGGTTGTGCGATGTGTGCAAGATGCTGATCAAGGATGAACTAACACGAAAGCTAGATAGATACAATGGTACTAAGCTAAAGTGGATGTATAAGTTGATAGACCAAGATATGTTACAAATGTACAAGGTTGTTCATGTTTGGGCTTTGTGAGATGGAAATTTTTGTGAAGGGTGGGATGTCTGCAATAGTTGATAGGCAGATAGGTAGATGGTTTGCGAAAAGCTTAGGGAAAATGGTATTCTTTGTGTGCATGTGATAGGATACAAGCTAGGATACAAGATTTGGCATATAATACAAGCTGGAATATGGTACAAGCTTTGGACAAGATTTGGATATACAAGCTATGATACAAGGGATGATACAAGATTTACAAGTTGGGGTACAAGATTTACAAGCTGAGGTACAAGATTTACAAGCTATACAGGAGGTATTTACAAGCTTCATTAGATTTTGGATATTTGGTTGGAACACCAAGGGAACAAGCAGGTATTTTATGGGATGGTGAGTGGATGGATGAGGGATAGGATAGTGATAGATAATGGATTAGTCTTAGTACACAAGGCACCTGAATTACTAGGTTTTTACCAAGGTACCTATCCAAGGCGCTTGAATTGCCAAGTCTTCACCATTGGATGCTCATTTCTCTTTACTATTTTTTAATTTTTATTTTTATTTTTTTAAATTTTTTTTTTGTATTTTCAAAAGCTGGGTATACCAAGAATCTTCAAGCATAGAACTTCTTGAGATGAATGATGTTAGTAGGATCATTCAAGAGTTCTCCTTTCGATGTAGATAGCTAATAGGCTCTGGAGCCAAAGGAGGCAGTGACAACATAAGGACCAAGCCAGGTAGGTTCAAACTTGCCTTTCTTTTCTCGATCAGCTTGGACTTTCATATTTTCTTTGAGGACCATGTCGCCCGACTGAAAGTTTCATGGAAATTCCTTTTGAGACAAGTTTGATAGACTATGAGATGATCATAAGCTTGTTGTCACTTCTCATCTAAGAGATCTAGCTGGGTGAGCTGAGCTACTCTGTATTCTTCATCTGATATTTGCCCTTCCAAAGATATACGCAAGGAGGGAAATTCAACCTCTATGGGTAGTACTACTTCGGCACCATAGACTAAGGAGTATGGAGTTGTGTCGGTGGATGTATGAAAGGAAGTTCGATAGGCCCATAGGGCTAGATTTATTTGTAGGTGCCAATCGCGGCCAGAATCATTGACAACTTTCTTTAGGATTTTGAGGAGGGTTTTGTTAGTTGCCTCTGCCTGGCTATTACCTTGTGGGAAATATGGGCTAGAAAAGTGGTGATGGATGCAGAGGGAAGTGCATAAGTCTTCCATGTTGAGATTTTTAAAGTTAACTCTGTGGTCAGTGAAGATGGCGGATGGGATGCCGAAGTGGCAAACAATGTGGTACAAGATGAACTTGGAGACCTAAACTCCTGTAGCTGAGACTAGGGGGACTGCTTCCACCCATTTAGTGAAATAGTCTGTAGCTATTATTATCCATTTATGTCCATTATATGAGAGAGGTGTGATAGTTTCAACTAGATCAAGGCCCCAACAAGCGAAAGGCCAAGGTGGTGCAATAGGCTGTAGATCTTGTGCTGGAGCGTGCACAAGATTTGTGTGCTGCTGACATGGGAGACACTTTTTGACAAAGTCATAGGAGTCTTCTTCAATGGTAGGCCAATAGTAGCTTGCTCTAAGGATTTGTCGCATGAGGTCAATACCACTCATGTGGGCATTGCAAAGTTTAGAGTGTACTTTTTTTAACGCCATCGTAGCCTCATTTTCTTCTAAACATCGAGAGAGAGTATCATGATAACCCTGACGATATAGGGTATTGGCTATGATAACATAACAAGATGATTTTTGAATGAGGTTTTGGTGTTGGGTACATGTGAGGTGAGGGGAGATGATACCATCTTTAAGGTAAGCATGAATCTCATGGTACCAAGGGGATTGGGGACTAACCAAGATACAAACACGGTTTGAGTCATCATTTGCATAGGTAGGTGTGAGGAGCTACTCGACTAAAAACTCATACTGTGTAACCACTTGGGGAATTTCCAAGAGCAAGCCGATAGTAGCCATAGTGTTTGTTGCTTTGTTCTGCATTCGAGGCACTTGTGTAAACTGAAGCTTTGTAAAATGTTGGGTTATCTTATCAACTAGCTCTTTGTAGGGTAATAACTTTTCATCTTTGGTTTGATATTCATTTAGGGCTTGCTTGATTATGAGCTGAGAATCGCCAAAGATTTGTAACTCAGTGATGTTCCATTCTGCAGCTATCTTTAATCCTGCTATGAGAGCCTCATATTCAGCTATATTGTTGGTGCTAGGGAATTGTAGCTTGAAGGCTTTTGGAATGTAATCTCCTTGAGGTGTGACCAACAATATTTCTACCCCTGATCTATGAGATGTATATGAGCCATCAAAATAAAGTTTCCATGGGGGGAGTTCTTCAATTAGACATATATGCTCATCTAGAAATTCTGTGATCAAAGGATATGTATCTACTAGAGGCGCATCAGCTAGGTGATCTGCTATAGCTTTCCCTTTGATTGCCTTTCTAGCCACATATTGGATGTCAAATTCACTAAGGAGAATAACCCATTTGGCCAAACGGCCTATAAGTGCTGTTCTAGAGAGCATATACTTGAGAGGGTTGATCTTGGAGACTAGTTGGATGGTATGAATTAGCATGTAGTGGCGAAACTTTTGAGTTGAGAAAACAACTGCCAAATAAGCTTTTTCCATAGGTGTGTAATTGAGTTCATAACCAACTAGGGTTCTATTGATGTAGTAGATGGCTCTTTCTCTGCCATAGTCATCGAGTTGTGCTAGAAGTGCCCCTAGAGCAGTAGGCATTGCTGATATGTACAAGATCAAGGGACGACCAGGAACTGGTGGAACCAAGATAGGGGGATTGATGAGATACTACTTGAGATGATCGAAGTTGTGTTGACATAAAGGATCCCACTTGAAGTTTTCATCCTTCTTTAGTAAATGTGCAAATGGTGTACACTTATCTGCAAGCTAGGAGATGAAGCATCGAATAGATTGAAGCTTTCCCTGAAGAGTGTGAAGCTGTCACAGTGTCTGGGGAGGAGGCATGTCTAAGATAGCCTTAACCTTCTTGGGGTCAATCTCTATACCTCATTTAGAAACTACAAAGCCTAGAAGCTTGTCAGATGTGACCTCAAAGACACATTTCTTGGGATTCAGCATGAGGATATATTTGGCTAACCTATCAAAGACTTTCTCCAAGTCAGCAAGATGATCCATGAAGGTGTGAGATTTAACCAAGATATCATCCACATAATCCTCCAAAATGCTATGGATAAGATCATGGAAAATGGTTGTCATAAATCTTTGATAGGTAGCCCTAGCATTCTTTAGGCCAAAAGGCATCATGTTGTAGCAAAAGGTTCCCCAAGGGGTAGTGAATGTTGTCTTATGCTAATCCTCTTCTGCAATCTTGATTTGATTATACTCAGAAAATCCATCCATGAGGGATAGAATTTCATGTCTAGCTGTAAGGTCTACAATCATATCTATGTTGGGTAAGGGAAAATCATCTTTTGGACAAGCTTTGTTAAGATCTCTGAAATCAGTGCAGATTCTGATGTCACCAGAAGGCTTAGTGACAGGGACCATGTTGGAGATCCACTCTGAGTAGTCGATATGTTGGATAACCTTAGCAGCTAACATTATTTCTAATTTAGCTTTGACCAGTAATGCCACCTTGGGGTGCATTTTCTAAGCTTTTGTCTAATGGGCTTGATCTTTGGATCGACTGCAAGATGATGCACTAGAAGCTTTGGATCAAGTCTTGGCATGTCTTGATATGACCATGCAAATTGGCCAATGTTCTCTCTTAAGACCTCAAAGAGGAGATCAGCTTGGTCTTGTGATAGGGATGCAGCAATGTGAACAAGTCTGGGGATCTCTAAAGAACCAATGTTGACTTCTCTAGTATTTTCAATTAGAATAGAAGACACCTCTGGTCGATTATCTTGAGGAGGTAATGCTAAATCCTCATGTTCTGCTTGTGACTCTGGATTTTCTTTCTGAGGGGCCCTCTTCATTGCTTTAGCTAGTCCCGGATTCACCTTAGTTCCAATTTTGGGTGTATCAGAACTAGGTTGGGGATTTTTTCCAAAATACCCCTTGGGATCGAGCTTATAGATATAGGTAGAATCTAGCTTTATTTTCTTGTGAGGAGTTTTGGCTCCCATGAATTTTAGAAGTGCTTCCTCTGATGTGAATTCATTAATGTGTATGACACTTAGTTGGTCCCAATCTATGAGTTGCGGATGGGTGAGTGGTAGGTCAATGAAATGGATGGATAGTTCTTGGAGAACAGAGTCTCCCAGGGAGATTTGGTCTGGGATATCATCATAGGCTCTCTTTTCAACTTCCTCAGGAATGTCTTGAATTTCAACAAGGTCGTGATGAATGTTCAAAAAAGTGTGACTGTTTGTATTGGTGCCCCTAGTTGTGGGTATGCCAAAGCCAAGACCAGACTTCGTTTTCCACTTATGTGCTTCGATTGGGCATTGCATGCCTCTTTCCTCTGGTCCTAGAACACCACCTTGATAGTTCCATTTGTTAGTGATGAGCTTATGTTCTTGGGGATACTTCTGGCTGAAGTGATCAAGGCATGCTTAATTTCTTGGAGGTGCATCCTTATGTAACTAATTGTTGATATCTAGACCGAGCTCCTCATGAAGTCAAAGGTTGTTGGGCCAAACTGTTTGTATCAAGGAGATGGAATCTCCTTAGCTTTGTGATATGTTGGTCATCCATGGGCATGTGGATCAAGTGGGAGTGCCCCGACAGCAAATGCATTTGATAGACTATACTCTCCATAGCCTTTGTTATTGATCTTCACAGTAGATAGGGTGGAGGCGAGGATGGTTTCTAGGTCATTACAAGTGTGGGATGAGCTGGAAATGGCTGTGCCGATATCAATTCCAAGGAAATGGTTTGTATATGAAGCTTCAACCGCATTGCAGTAAGAAAAGGGTTTTGGATTGGCATGGATGGTTACCTCAGTGCCTTGATGCGAAATTTTGTTGCACTGATGGTAAGTGGATGGAACGGCTTTCATGGCATGAATCCATGGGTGATCGAGGAGGATTTTAAATGGTAGATTTAGATCAATAACATGGTAGAGTGTTTCTTAGATGACTGGCCCAACCTTGATTGGCAGCAAAATAGTTCTTTCTATGGTTCTTTCCAAGTTTTCATAAGCTTTGATGGTGATAACCTCACTAATGATATCTGCCTCAGTATACCCAGCTTGTTTTATGAATTTTAGGGTGCAAATATTCAAGGCTGATCCATTATCTATCATTACTCTTTTTACAAAAAAATTGGATACCATAATGGCTATGCGGAGTGGAAGGGTGTGATCTGGCTCGACCACGGGTATGTCGGTGGGTTTGAATGATAGGGCACATGAGGAGGATAGGTGTCCAACGAGATTATGAAAATTAGTAGTGTTGATATATGAAGGGACATAGGATTCTATGAGAGCACTGTCAAGGATGTTTTTGTACACAGGACTAGTGTAGAGAAGGTCTAAAATGGAGATTTGGGCTGGCATGTTCCCAAGGTGTTCCAAGATATCGTACTGTCTTTTTGATGGAGCTGATGGTGCTTGTGAAACTGGTGGGCCTGTGATGTTAAATTGCAGTCTTCGAGTGGTGATTGCACACTCATTGCTTGGTCCTTGGATATTGATAACATTGACAGAAGGCTCTTTCTTGGATATACAACCTATGAGGCTACCATAATCTATATAGGATGAAGTGTGGTCATTGTTCTTCCCATGCTGTTGGTTTGGTTCGCGGTTGTTGGTGTTTTTGTTGTTGGTTTGGATAGGTGCTTTTCCAGGATTTTGGTTGTTGTGAGGGGAAAAGCATTTTGATAGATCTATAAGCCTGCATTGAGAGAGGTTTAGGCACCAACGGTGATTTCTTTTCGATCAATGAGGTCCTGCACATAATCTTTCAGTTTTATGCATCTGAGGGTGGTGTGACCTCTTACCCTATGAAATTTGCAGTACTCATTGTCTTTGTACCATGCAGCTTTGGATTGGCCTAGGTCAATTTGTTCGGTAGGAGGAAATTTGATGAGGTTTTCCTTAGTCAATTTCTCAAAAATGACATCCAATGGCTCACCAAGGGGTGTATAATTTCTAGGTGCAAGTTGGAACTTGGGCTTTGGTCCTGTAGCTACATTGATGACATTAGTTTGATTGCTAGACCCTTGAAATTTGGGTCTTAGATTGTGGCCTTGATAGCTTTGGTAAGTCTGGTGTTGGTAGTTGATAATTTGTTGATTGTTTGGTTGATAAGGTGGGTTGGACTGATTTTGGGAAGGACCAACAATATTCACATGTCTGGTGTCAGTGACATTCTCTATTGCAACGTGCTTGTTTTTGTTCCAATACCTAGACTTTTCATTGGAATGTGATTGATTTTGGTTGGCTTCCTTGTAAATCTTGACCACATCATCTTTAATGAGTCCTTGATCAAGGATCATTCTTTTTTCTTTGATATCTTTGTAGGTCTACAAATAGTTCATGGTCATGTGGTGAACGAAGCTGGGATGGGCATTATCAATAAACATTTTCATGAAATGGCGTTCTGGCAAGGTGCAAGATATGTGGGTGGTAAGGGTTTGCCATCTTTGCAGATATTTGGGAAGGCTTTCTCCACCTTTTTGCTTAGTGTGGACAAGATCAACTACTGATAGTTCTATTTCGACAAGATGGGCATATTGGGCTACAAATGCCTCAGACAATTTAGCAAAGTTTTTAATTATGCCATATGGGATTCTATAAAACCATTCAAGAGCTAGTCCAGCCAAGCTTTTGGGAAAGAGACGCAAGAGGAAGATGTCACCTTGGCAGTGCATGTAAAATTCTTTGATATGTGTGACAGGGTCTCCTTTTCCTCTGAATTTGTCAAATTTGGGTATCTCAAAGTGTTTGGGAAATGGTGTCATGGTAATGGCTCTGTCAAATGGGTAAGGACACACATTCTCAAACTTGAACATTTTTGGATCATTTCCCTCTTGGATGTTCTTCAAAGCTATCTTCATGGCTTCCCATTCTAAATTAATGGGTGATGGCTAGGGTGCACCCAATGTAAGAGTGCCCTAAGGTAGGTATGTGCTAGATGGGGCAATGGAACATGGATGGCTTTGAGGTATGGGCTGGTAGGGATTGTACATGGCTTGGGAAACTGAATGGTGGATGATGGGTTGCTGAGGTGGAGGAGGCACATATTGTTGCATGTGTTGTGAGGCTTGCTGCTGATATGGAATTTGGGATAGGGATTGAGGGACGTAGGTTGGCTGTGGGATAAATGGATTGCTTTGTGGAGGTAAGGCATAAGATGGTTGTGAAGCTTGGAGAAAGGATCGGGGAGCTTGTGGAACTTGACTTGGAATTTGATGAGTTTGACCAATATATGTGGGTTGTGCCCCCATTTGGGAAGGTATCTACATGGAAAAAGAGGCCAAGTAATTGGTGGTTGGTGGTGGTGGATTTCCTCCTAGAAGTGGCATAGAAAAATAGTTAGTAATAGGAGGTAATGGATTAGTTGGTGGTAGAGGTGGTGGGAATTGAAAGCTTGGAAATGGAACTGATGGGGTTTGATAGCTTGGTAGCTAGATTTGAAAGCTTGGTAGAGTGGTGGCAGGAGCTTGGGTCACTTGAGAGCTTGGCAGAACATTGGTAGTAGCTTGTGGGGTTTGATAAGTTTGTGGAGTGAGGGAAATAGCTTGTGGATTTGTGGCTAATGGCACTAAGCTCCAAGGACCTAGTGGAAATGATGGAATTGTGCTTTGAGCTGAGGTAAACAAGCTAGGGGTGATGAAAGGTTGATTACTTGGCCCCATGGGTGGGATCCCGATTGTATATTGTTGAGGTTGGCCAAAGATACTAGCACTGATTTGGGAGATGGGTGGATTTGGAAGGCTGGGTTGGAGAGCAGTAGCAACAATAGTGAAGGGAGTGAATGATGAGGTGTTTTGGGTGAAGGGGGTTTGGGATGGAGTGGTATGGACCAATGGTGGAGTGGTGGTGGCTAGATTGGCTTGCGGAAGGGAGATTTCAACTTGAGTGGAGGCTAGTATGTTTGGGTCTGTTGGATCATAAGGATTGGCTTAAGGCTCTTCTTTTGGCACATATTGAGGATAATCTGAATCATAAGAGCTTATTGGGAGTGGTAGTTGTCCAAACAATGGGTGAGATGGATCTGATAAGGGAGGAGGTCTTCCAAAGTCGAAGGCTCCTATATTGTCCCTTCAAAAGTTAGCCATGATTGTATCTTTGTTCTTGTCTATAATGGCGTTCACCAATACTACATTTCTTGGTTGGTTCATGAAAGCTTCAATGTCAAGAGGTGATGGTATAGTGTTCTCTAGGTTGAAGGATGGTTGAGTGCTCAAGGGGAGTGATGCTGTTTGATCCAAATGATAGGGCTCCATTGTTTCCTTCTTCTTCTTGGCTAAGCGAGTGATGGGTGGCATGAAAATGTTCCTAGGGATGAGATGCAACAATGCTGATGGATGCAAAGGGAAGACTTTTCTATGCAAATGATTTCCTAGGTTGAGGCAAAGCTAAATGACAGACCTAAGGAGGATTGGGTTGGGGATTCTAACTTCAAAGATATGTTGCCAAAGCATGAAAGGTTTGCTTTCCTATGTGCAGGCTTGGTGGTGATTGTGTCAACTTTAAGGATAGATTGATGATCCTTTAGGAAAAATACGAGATTGACCACTTGTGGATCCCAACCTTTGGCTCAAGGTGATGAGGGATAACAAGTGAAAAAGCTAGATTACCCTAGACAAAGCTCTGTCAAAGGGATAACCTCGATGAGGCTAGTGGATTTGCAAGATGGTAGGAATGGAAAACCTTTGACAAGGTGACAATAATTTTGAAGGCTTGGATGTAAAAATTAGGCTTTTTGGGATGCTAGCTAGGTTTGAGGGGATTGGTTTGGTTCTAAGGCAAAGATCTAAATGAGATGGGTGAGCTAAAATTCTTAAGGGGATGACTAAGGGTGGCCGGCTTACCTACAAGGATGACTCTAAAGTGGAGCTTATGCAAGAAGATGTAGAGGAAAAAGGGGGCCTAATCATACAAATCATGCCTAGTTGGTAAGGTGTAAGCAGGGTTAACTCCTGGATGCTTGCTAAATTTGATAGTACGATCTAACCAAGCATCTTGAAGGGATTCGTTGGTAGCTTTTTCTTCTGCTTTGTGGAGTTTGGCAATTCGAGGGCTTGGTGTTACTTCCTTTTTCTTAGCTGCAATTTCTTGGTATGCCTGAGATGGCTTGAGTTTGGCTTTGTGAAACTTCTGTTTGGGTTTGGGTTGTTCTCATATAAATTCCATATCTACTTGGCTTAGAGAGATTTTGGTTGTTTTGCTTCAACTCGTTCAACTTCTGGAACAGGCAGTGACTACGCTAAGTATGCCCTAAGCTAGGATTGACCAAGTTTGGAAAATATTCATTCAACAAGTAAAAAATCAAGCAATAGATAGAAACAACTAGATAGAATTTTGTGATTCTCAGAAGATAGTAATTGCACCGTGGAGTGTGTATGTTTTACAAATGTTTCGATCAGTCATTTCAAACACATTAACACCCTAGATGGTTGTCTGCAAGGCTGACAATTTATTTAGCTAGGGAGTCCTCGATATACCCAAGGTAAATGAGGCCCAAATCTGTAGATGAAAACAAAAAGATATCACATAGCTGAGAGAAGCGGTAACCCACTTCTCCTCTTTCACTTCTCAAGGGTATAAAGTTCCTTGAGGCTTAGCCCGAGTGACAAAATCTTGATCCCAAGAGAGGTGTCTTTGGATTCACCTCCCAATCTTTATACTCTGTCAGAACGCTGGAGTTGAGGTCGTCTCAAGGGGTGATGAAATCCCCAAGAAGGTCTCCTAAAATTTAAACAAGATTTTGGATCCTAATCTTATGCACCCAAGATGGGCTTGAAAAATGACAAGGGGAGAGAAGACTTGGATGATCTTGGGCTAAAAGACAGAATTCTTTTCCAACTGACGCTTAAGTTTTTTTGATCTAGACCTTGCAAACACACATGTTTAGGATGCAAATGTTCAATTCCAATTTGAAGCGTTAACAAAAGTAAAATCGATCGAAGAATGAATACACCAAGAAGATTTAGGGTCAACAAAAGTAAACTCGCGTGCCTGGAGGCCCTCCATGTCAAGTATCGATTGATTTTTTTTAAGGCATTCAAGATTGAGTGTGAGTTTGTTTTAAGACCAAAATAAAGATGTGTAAAACTCAATTTCAAGTGTGCACCTGGAGGCCCTCCACGTCAAAATTTGTTCAATTTTTATGCCCAAATGAAGTGTTAGCGAGACTAATGTGCATTCAATAAAAATTTTTATCTTAGAAAAATCAATAAAAACTCAAGTGAGTGAAATTTGATTTTTGTGGAGCACTTAACACCTTCTTAGGTAGACCCATCCCCATATATGGCGCTGATATTGCAACCAATGGTTAGAATGATGGGTGATTAAAGAGGGTGAGTCGAACAACAAATTCAGTCAAAGTGTCTTTATTTGTTTTCATAACATAGAAAGTTTCTAAAATGTAGATTCTTTTTATGCTTCAAAAAATGAAGTGTGAGATATTGTAATGATTAATTGACCTTTTGCATTCAAGATTGGATTTTTTGTTTTAATCATGCATTCATAAAAAAAACAAACTTGATTTTAATCCATGGCACTCAAGAGTGATTTTAGCAACATGCATTCAAAGAGAAGTGGTTAAACATTCAAGTTTTTTCCTTTGAGCATTCAAGATTGAGATTTTGTGTGTTGTTTTAAGAACTTTGAAGTGATTTTTTTTAACCTTAGATCATTCAAGATTGTTTTGGACTCAAAAGTGAAAATGACTCTTTGGACTTTGGTTTTCATTCAAGATTTTGTTTTCTAGTTTGCATGTTTTAAGCCCAAAAATGATATTCCTAGATTGTTTTGATGCATGAAAAACTTAAGAAACATTCAAAATTTTGCAACAAGACATTTGTTTGGAACAAATAACAAAGCTTTTAGGATAATTTTGGCAACCATTTAGGACTCTTAGTTTTCATGAGATTTTTAAAAGAACTTTAAAATATTTGCAAATGAGGTTCATTTTATCCTTGATTGATGCTTTGAGTTTGATTTAGATTATAGTGTGCACTTAGTGTTGATTTTGAACCTTTTGAAATGGAAACTTGAAGTTCTTTTTAAATTCCCAAAAATGAAGTGTTCCTAACTTTGCATGAATGCATCTAAAACCTTGATGTTGCAAGGATGCAAATGATTGGATTGGTTTAGTTTCACTTTTTAAAAGATTTTTTTTTTTTTTTGCAAATTTTTAGTTTTTAATGGATTTAAGTATGATTTGGGGGTTCATTTTAAGCACTAAAATGAAGTGTGTATGATTTTGCTTCCTTAAAAAAAAATGGCCAAGATCTTCCACAACAAGAAGAAGAAGAAGTAGATGGAATAAGAAGAATATAGACAAGAAGAGGAAGAATAATTCCAAGTGCTTTGTCCACCTATAAGCTTGAAAAATCTACAAACACTATGAGATAGACTATGAGTTTCTTTGTCTTCTTCATGCTCATGTGGACCTACAAAACCAATTTATACAATCCTACCAATCACAAAAACAAGCAAAATTAGCCAAAATTAGAAAATGACATACAAAACTTGACTAAAAAAGCTAATGAAGATGACCCATGCGGGGTCCCACCAGGCGTGCCAAAATGTATATGAGCAATGTTAGTATGCTAATAGAAACCAAATTTAAATAAAGCTTCTACAAACTAAAAAAAATTCATAAACTTCAAGATAGACTAAGATGAGCTCTCAATTGAGAATATGAGCCATTAATGGGCTCTCTCAATGAGAAGCTCTCTTGTTGAGTGGCTTTGTCTAAATAGATAGGATGTATGCTCAAGCTTATGCTTCAAAAAGGGCTTCAAATGGAGTTGAAATTTGGGTGTGAGTGTATGGTTTTGATGTAAAATGGCTTCTTAAAATGACATTATGATGGGGAAAAGCTCATGGAGGGCTCAAATTACATGAGAGGAGAGCACATGGATTGTGCTTTCTTACAGCCAATCAGGAAGTGACACATGTCATAGGGTGAGAGGATGGAGGAAAGGGGAAGGATGAGTCAACAAAGGAGGCTTAAGGGATAAAATCTTCATAAAGACCCTCATAATGGCTTGTAAGAGCAATGAAAGGGCTTGAAAGAGTCATTTATGGCCTAGTGGGCTTCATAAAGTTTTATGGTTGCGATATTTTGAGGGAGATGAGAGGAATTTCGACTTGGGATTGATTTGGAAGGTTTTAAGGTTGCTTAGGATTGTGAAAATGATTAGAGGATGGATTAGGATGTTTTAGGATTAGCTTAGGGATAGGCAAGTGGATGGCATTTAATGAGGGTGGGTGAAGGAGGAGATATTTGTTAACTTTGGCTTGGGCTAGTAAGTCTTAACCCATTTTTAGGGAATGTGACAAGGTTAGGAGGGGATTAGGATTAGGTTTAAAGACATCTTCTAGAAGAGTCTAGACTTTGGATGAGGATAAAGACTTTCTAGAATAGTCTAGAACTTCTTAGGATGAGGATAAATTAGATTTTTAGGAAATAAATAAAGTTTTATTTATTTCAAAAGTTTGGGTTGAGGAGATATTTATTAAAACTTTTTTAATAAACATGAGGATTAATATTTAATCTTAATTAAATATTTTGAGTTGGGATTAGGGGTAGGAAATGATGGGATTGGCCTTTAATCAAAATTAAAGAAGGATTAGAAGATTTTGGAAGAGGTTAGTGGTCTTAAGGAAATTGGCCAAGTTTTGGGCAAAAAATAAATAAATTATTTATTTTGGTCAATTTATTAATCAAATAATTAATAAATAAGGAAATAATGTTTAAATAAGATTTAAACATTATTGGGAGGGATTCCTTAATTAAATATTTTTAATTAAGATAAAGGGATTTAATGGCATAAAAATAAATAAATAAATTAAATTAATAATTAATTAATAAATGATGATGTCATCAGAAACTTTTTTCAGAAAATTAAAATATTTTATTTTCTAAAGGATTTTTAGGTGTCTACAGTTCTTTCTTCAATTATCTTATTTGTGATATCCCCATTTCAGCATAAATTAACTAGTAAGAAGTATTATACATAAAGAGTATAATATTAATAATTGATAATTTATATTAAATATTATAATTATATTAAGATATAAATATAAATTGTTATATATTATATAATTATAAATATTAATTATATGTGTGTGTGTGTGTGTGTCTGTGTGTGTGTGTGTGAATATTATTATATATCTATGTATATAATTAGATATTTAATTACCATGATGTAAAAATAAAAATTGAGAGGTAAATGGCTAATGGCCATGATTATTTATTATTACTAAAATAAATACATACAATAGTGTTCCACTATTCAAATGAGCACTGGTAGGAAAGAACAAGGAAAGAAAACCTCCAGTTTAGCCCAAGACCATGGTCTTATATTATTACAACATAAAAGGGGCATACCCCAATCAAATTATTTTTGTCTCATCTATTATAAAGATCAAATTTACATACAATTCTTGGAGCATAAGATCTTTGAAACATTACAAGTTTTCTTAACGAAGATCCATTGTATCTTTTACATTCTTCCATAGTTGCCAGATTCGAGCTTTCCTGTCTAACCAACTTGCCAATCAAACTGGTTAATCATAAAACTTGCAAAATTTCCAAAACAACTACACTATTTAAATGTATATTTATATTAAAAAACTCATCTTAAATACCAAAGCTCTACACTATATCAAGAATAAACTAAAATACTTCCCTAAACTTATCAAGATACATACCATAATTAGACCTACCCTAAACCAAATTGAAAGCCAGAAATGAAATTCTCTATATAAGCCTTCATTATGAGTTCAAATTGAGAGCTAAACTAAAATTAAAATTACCATAGGTTCATATTTTTTGTTAAAAATCAACTAAAAGGAAGAGGCAATCATGCCAAAATCACCTATCTGCATACTATCAAAATCTATCCAGTTTCAAAGGAATACTAGGTGGTATGGGCACACTACTACCACCCATACTCACTTCTAATATTAGGACATCAAAATTAGACCCCTTAGCTATTAAAAACCATCCTTTAAATAAGCCCAACTAGGGGGGTTTTATGATATCCGAGTATCTATTCTATCATACTAGAACATGTCAACAAATACTTCAGCAGCCAAGCATATAAATTAAGCCCTCACCAATATCAATTAACCAATACTCAAATAGTTATCCATCATGATAAATATCTTTCAAATTAATATTAATAAGTGAATCAAATAACACCCTAGATGAGCTCAAACGAATTTAGAACAAATGATGAATTCCTACTAAACAACATGCATCATTTCAGAATTTATTACTTGCGGTTCACTGTGTTGATTCTTGTTATTGCATTATCATTTGTTGCCCTTGATACAAAAATGACCTATCATGCAGCTAGCACATTTAATCTATCTCAATCATTTGAGAGATTAAAGAAAATAAAACCATTTAACAACCATAGAGCATTATATCTAATTTGAGGACAAGAAAAAAGGAAACTGATGAAATCCACTGCAAATCCCTGAAATCTAATATAGATATGGATCTGCCATCAATACAATAAGCAAACCCTAAAAATCAAAATATATGCATACAATGCCTAAGAAAACCTTAACGCATGTGGGCGTCCAAATCAAAATCACTTCAAAGAGGTAAAATTAATAACCAACCTTCTTGTATTCCATATAGTATATATACATGATATAACTGAGTTCATTTTTCCATACGTATAAATTTATAAGCTTCTAAAATCTAAGATCAAAGTTTATATAGAGAGATGTCATAACCTATTGATCATTACATATACCCATCATATAAACAATGATCTATATGATATCTATCTACTGCTAGATTACTAACCCTATCTCAAAAATAAAGTGAAATTCTCAAAAGGACATTAGTGATAACAACTTACTTCCAATACACCATGATAACTTTAGGGATATCATTTGGGTTCTCCACATAGAAGTTTGGAGGGAATTCGAAGTCAAATTTAGCCCTGCTAGTTTTCTCTGAGTTTGGAGTGCAGAAGTTTAGGGCATCAGGATTGTCAAAGACCACTCCTAGCTAGATATATGCATTGAACAAAATGAGGTAATTTGTTAACCATGCTCTACTTTCATCCATGATAATTCCTCTCCGGTGAAGTAGAAATTGAATGCTTTCCTCCATCTTAGGCAATTCATGGTAAAAGGCATAGTTCTTGCAAATTACCAGTGAAGGATGATGATAAGCCATTTCCAATTTAGGGGACCCAAAAGGAAGATTCATATATTTTTCTGGCAAAGGAATTCAAAGCTTGTCATCTATGTTGTTAACTGATTGCTCCAGACCCTTCCTCCATACTGGATCAAATATGTTGTGGCAGAGTCTGATAATGGCCCCCACCTCAACCTTTGCTCTTGCCATGCAACCAATAAAAGAGTAGATGATATCACGCTTAGTCCTCTATGTATAATGGTAATAAAAAACCCCCTCCTTGATGGCTTTGCTTATGTAAATCCTAGACATATCATCCACCAGATTGAGAATCCTGTTTCATCTCTTTGGTTTAACATTTCTACAGAATGCCATTGTTCAGTTTTCGATAGCATGATAAAAACTGACATTTGACCCATATTTAGGGAAAGAAATAACCAAATGACAGTGACAGAAGGCAACACTAAAGAAAAAACAAAGGCAAAAGAAGGTCCTAGAAACATATTCTATCATGATGACATCAAATGATGTCTCCTGCAAAATCTAAACACGAGCTGGCCTTAATTGATACATGATGATATGATCACGGAAAAGGATAAAACTAGCAGAGTAGACAGTGATGAATAAATGTCCCATACCACTTCATGATGAGAAACAATCAGACTGAGGATTGGTTAAGATGTCACCACTAAAGAAAGAATAGGATATAATAATTAGAAACTTTCAAAAAGAGTTATTGAAAATAAATTGAAGATCGCTATAAAAGGTATACAATATTAATATAGGAGGATAAATTTTTATAAATATATATATACATGTATATATAAATATATCTATATAAAATATGTGTGTGTGTGTGTCTGTGTGTGTGTGTGTGTGTGTGTGTGTGTGTGTGTGTGTGTATAAAAGTTTGGATTTGAAAATATAAATATTTATTAATACATAAGAAGATGTATCTTGAGGAACAAAAATTTACATTAATTAACGCGAAATAGTTAATATATCTTTGATGATCAAGGAATTGACCCCATTCACCCCCAAATTTGCTAAACAATATGCTTTTAGATTACCTTCCTAGAAAATATGATAGATCCTGCTATCTGCAAACTTATCTAGAAGAATGAGAACTTATTCTAACTTAGAATTGGGTACCCAATTAGGGGTTGTTCATTTTCTAATCACATTTAAGATTATCTGTGAGTCTCCTTCTATGATAACTTTTAATAAACTTAACTTATGACACAATTGAAGTCCTTGGGTTCAAAGCCTCTAATTCTGCCAAATTGTTGGAAGTTGGTTGAATAGACATGGCTTTTTTGGCTACCCAGTGACCTGAATATCATTAATAATGCATCCAATACCTACTTTACCTGGATTACCTCTAGTCGCACTGTCAAAGTTGAGTTTGGCCCATCTTTTCAGCAGAGGACCCCATCTACAATTTTCCCTTGCCTCCTTACTAGTCTTTACATAGAATAGAGGAGGATTAATCAAGTTAGACTAGTTCTTCTTCATTTGCCCATCCCAAATAGAGAAGGAGCCTTCTTCTTTCTGATTATTCCTAAGATGCAAATTAGTTGTTTCCACTATTCTAGCTTCCATTTTTATTATTAACTCTTTAGGCTTCAATTCTAAGTTATGAAAAATATGTCGATTCCTTTCCTTCAAAATTTCCCAAACCAGTATGGAAGGACAAATGTTCCATAATTTATTATAAATTCCCTTGACCAGGTTAGTAGGCCATCCCTTGAGAAGTTTAGGAAAAGATTTCAGGAAAGGAGTTGACCACCCCAACATGAATCTGAGCCATTCCCAACATCTTAAATAAAATATGATCATTGTCTTCACTATTCTATTTACATAAAATACATCTAGATGGACCTTGAAAACTAAGTTTACGTAACTTGTCCATGGCTAGAATTCTATTTTGGAAAGCCAACCATAAAAAGAATCCTACTTTTGGAAGACATGAAGAATCCTAATAGAGTTTTAGCAGAATATCCACATTGTCCCATTTTTGAGAATCTAATAGTGCCCTATAACCATTTTTCACGCTATACTTCCCATCATTTGAGACTGCCCAAATGAGTTCATCTTTCTTCTCTGAATGCTTAATCCTCCTATCTTCTAAAAGTTTTTCATAATCTTTAATCATTTTAGCATCCACACCCATACCATCTAGAGATTTCCACACCCATTTAGATTCACCTTCTACATAAACCACTGCCTTGTAGTCACTGACTTTATTTCCCCATAGATTAATTTATTTTTCTTTAAGATCCTTAGGGACAAAGCTATGTCATAAAGGGGGGTGTCTATCCCAAGAGTCCTCCCAAAACAAGGCCTCATCACCCTTGCCTACATCCCAAGTCAAATACTTACAAACCAAATGGTGACACTTTATCATAAAGTTCTAGCTCTCTAAACCTCTAGGAGGGTTTTTCATTCCAAAGATCGATAAGGGATCATCCACATTGAGATATTTATTGTATAAAATCTTAGCCTATTTGTGCTCTCTTTTCTTATAGAGACACCAAATTAATTTTGCACCTAAGGCTTCATTTTGCCATTGTAAATTCTTGATCCCTAGCCCACCCAATTCCTTAGGTTTACAAATGTTCTCCCATTTGACAAGTACCAATTTTTTATCTTCTTCATAATCCTTCCAAAGAAAATTTTGGAGTTTAGATTCAAATATTAGGAGGTTCCGCTTGGATAAAGGGAGACAAGATAGAGGGAAGGTTGGAATGGCAAACAAGAATGATGTGATCTTGGTACTTTTTCCTGCCTTTGTCAACCATTTATCCTTCAAGCAACTAACCTTTTAATCCATTTTTTCCAAGGTATTGCATTGTACCTTACTAGATTTTGACCCTTTCTCTAAGGCAATTCCCAAATACTTACAAGGGAATAAAACTTTTTTGTATCCCATGATCTTGCATATTTTTTATTCTAAATCATAATTTTTATTAATAAAATAAATCTTAGATTTGAGCTCATTTACTTTCTGCCCTAAGGCTTCCATATAAGCTTTAATGATGGCTTTTAGGCCAAGAGCTTCTTCAATTGTACTTTTGCCAGGCAGGATGGTATCGTCTGCATATTGTTAATGAGTAATGTTAGGGATATTTCTAGTAATAGTAATGCATGAAATCTTTTGAATTTTATGTGCATCAACCACTGCTCTCCCAAATGCCTTTTCCATGATGATGTAAAGTGAGGGGGATAGTGGGTCTCTTTGTCTGATACCCCTTGATATATCAAAAAAAACCTTTCAGTGTTCCATTAATGAGAACTGATATTTTGGGAATGGATATGAATTTGAAAATGAAGGTGATCCATTGGTGGGAGAACCTAAAGGCTTCAAGAACCTTACATAGGAATCTCCAATCAACCATGTCATATGCTTTTTGAATGTCCAATTTCATGAACATGCATGCCTCATTTTTTGTAGAAGTAGAATGAATTGTCTCTTGAATGGTAATAATGCCATCAAGAATGGATCTACCTGGTACAAATCCTATTTGTTCCTCTGATAATATTTTAGGAAGAATACCCTTAAGTCTATTTGCTAAGATCTTGGAAAAAAATTTATAAACAGTATTACAAAGTGTGATCGGTTTGAAATCTCTCAAGGTTTCAAGTTCTAATTTTTTGGGGATCAAGGTGAGAAAGGAATGATTGATTTCTGATAAAAGAGCACCCCCATTTCTTGAGGCTTCAATTGCTTACCATAGATCTATACCTATTATGTCCTAACATTTTTGAAAAAAGAAGGCTAAAAACCATTTGGGCCAAGAGATTTATCTAGATTCATATCAAAGACTACCATCCTAACTTCTTCCAAGGTAATAGGTTTAATTAAAACCTTATTATCTTCAGATGTGACAAATTTTGGGATTACTTTGATAAGATTGTCTTGGGATGTTCTATTTGATCCTTCATAATTATTTAAAATATTCTGAAAGTATTCTACAAAGGTATCCACAATTTCACTTGGTTTGTCAGTTAGAATGCCCATGTGGTTTTTGATACAAGTTATTCTACTCATTGATCTGTTATATAAAGTGGAATTGTGGAAAAATTTCGTATTTCGATCCCCTTCATCTAACCATCTCTCTCTTGATTTTTGTCTCCAAAAAATTTCCTCTTTGGATAATATATCCTCTTGCCTTGCTAATAATTCTTTTTCTAACAAATATTTGCATTGTTCATACCTTTCTTAATTACTTATGAGTTTAAATCCTTTAATTGCTTTTCTATATCTAATTTTTCTTTAAAGATGCTATTGAAGTGTTCCTTATTCCATCTGAGAATTTGTTCCTTAAGCATCTTCATTTTGGTGACAAAAACGAACATCTTTGAACCTTCAAAGCTATCTTGTGCCCACCATTCTTTAATATTATTGATGAAATTGGGGTCTAAAAATCACATTTTCTCACATTTGAATGCATTCCTAGCAGGTTTATGTGGCTCTGAAAATTCAAATCTGAATGAAAAATGATTGGACCTAGCAATTGGCAACATAGAAGATTGAAAATTTGGATTATTAGCATCAAGGTCACCTTTAATCAAGAACCTATCAAGTTTTTCAGCAATGTAAGTGAAATCCTTCCTCCTATTATTCCATGTGAAAGTCCCATTACTAATTGGTATATCAATCATGTTATGAGAATGACATCATTCTTTGAAGTCTTTAGATGCTTGTGATAATTGTTGATTTCCACCTACTTTTTCATTAATATCTAAAATTGTGTTAAAGTCTCCACTTAATAAAAATAGACTACCCTTAAGATTATTCATAAATAAGCCAATATCTTCCCAGACTGATTTTTTATCGAGATTGTTAATTAGACCATAGACATTAACGAGAATAAAGTTGAGATCTGATTTTAAACTTTGGATACTACCACTAATCCAGTTATTGTTGATGTTTAGAATATTTATGGAAACCTTCCTAGGGTTCCAAAAGATACCTAAACCCCCTGAAGCTCCTATTGATTCTTGAAATACAGAATTCTAGAGACCTAAAATCTTATCTAATTTATTTAATTTAGTTTCCTGAATTAGAACAATATTAGATTCAAAGGATTTGAAGTTATGTTTTAATAACCTTTTTCTACTAGGGGCATTAAGACCCCTAGCATTTCATGTAGTGATCTTCATACCTCCTCAGGAAGGCACTTCCCTTTCCCATTGTTGAATAACTGATCTATCTTTTGTTATTCTCTGTTGTGCCCATCTACTTCCCTAAGTTCCTTTAATGATCTTCTTCCTCTTTTACCTTTCATTTTGCTGCATATAGGTGATTTAAGATCTTTTTGATTCATATGAATCCCATGTTAGTCTAAATTTGCTTTCGCCTTCTGAACAACGGTAATCTTCTCACAAGTGTACTTTCCAGTTTCTTGACTTTCGAGTTCTTTTAATATCTATTTTATGAGACCAGAATGCTTCCCTAAATATGAATCTGAACCCACTTTGCTATCATTGCTCAAGTCTTTGTCCTTTTGTTCTACATCTATACCTTGCTCTTCCATCTAAGATTAGCTCCTGTTATTATTCTCATTCTTGATGTTTAAAAGATCTTTTCTTAGATCTTCACAAGTATAATTATTCCTACCTAATTTGAGGATTCTATGAATTAAATCCTCCTTCTGAGCATATGTTCTTTGATCAATATTCTCAAAGAAAAATACTTGAATTAATTCATCAGTTAGGTGATTAAGGCTATCTTCTTCTGATTTTGATATGCTCAAATTCTCCACTACTGGATCCACGATACTATCCCTGTTCAAGAAATCATAAAATTCCTTTATTGGAAACTTGTTTTCTTTCTTTTTATCCATTTCCTTGTCCTTTTGGTTGCTGATTGGGGTAAATGGTGAGTTTATTGCAGCAACTAGAGTTTGCCAAAACTTGTATAGATTATTAGTAACTGAAGTTACTATTTTGTCATCAAGCTCCTGTGGCTGACAATGTTCCATTTGGCTCTTTTCCTTCTAGATTTTATATTCCTCTTCATTTTCTCCAATTAGATCAAATAACAAAGAATTCTCGTTGTCCACTATATTGCTCTCTTTATTGTCCCCTATAGCCTCTACTTGCTATAATTTTGAGATCACACTGTGTTTGACCCCTTCACTTTTGTGACTTAGCTTAAACTCTGTAGACTTATCATTAGGTGGAAACTTTTTCTCCATATGCTCAACTATGGTGGTGTTGAATTTTTCCTTTTCCTTTTCTTTATATATCAACTGTTCCTGTAGATGTTGAGATTCTCTATCACCATTGTTTTCCTTGACTATGCCATTTTCTGCTATCTTATTCTAACCCCTATTGCTTTTTTATGCTTTTTTCTTTCCTTTAGATCTATGTTTCTTGATAGAGTTAAAATCATTAGTCATTTCTTGTTTCTCCTTATGGTCAACCACTATGATTGATTTAAGCTTAACCTTGTCTACTGGAAGATCATTTATCCATCTACTGAATGTCCCTTCTGTGCAAAATAGCTCTATCTAGAACTCAAACTTTTCATGAGGAGTTGTATAGATGTTTTGATCTAGGTACCTTTGACTCCTTTTTCTCATGATTCTCATCCATGGGAATTTACTGTTGAAATCTGAAGTGAGAGGTAAAGTCTTGAATCTAATTTTGTTAATGCCATCTAATCTTATAATCTTTGATATTTTGCCTTCATAGATTTGTAGTTTTAGATCATATGTAGCTTTGTTAGTTATATTACTTTCCTCTGCATCTATATTGATTAATCAAACTTGGTTTTGATGAGCATTTTTACATTGTTACAATACTGAAAGGTGGAATCAATACCAATAAGCTATCTTAGAGCAGATCCTATAGACCTAAGAATCTCTATATGGAGGAGCTCTAGAGGTAAAGATTGGATATTAAACCATGTTGGAATTATAAAGTCTAACCCTTCTACTCTAAAATCATGAGACTAATCTACAAATTTAACAACATAACCTTTAAAGAAGCACTCGGATACTAAAATGAATTCTTTCTTAACAAAATCATCCAGACAATGCAAATAAATAATCCTATCTGAGAAGTGAGATATACTTACATGTTCATTGCAATTTTCTTCTAGCCAATTAGAGAGAAGGGTAAAATCTTTCTGAGGTCCATTCTAAACCGAAAAATTCCACCCTTTTGACATTCAAGCCAAGTATCTTTGACTTCCTTGTTGGAAATAAATATAGTATTGTCTACAATTTTTACTGGAGGTTGTGAATCATGATGACTCTTAGGGTTTTATGGAGAAAGGGAATTTTCCATTGCATGACAATGATGCAGGGGGATGTATGAATTCGGGGCACAAGTATCAGATGTAGGATGAAACCTAGACCTATTAGAATGAGGTGATTCAAAATGCGGTTGAGATTCTAAACCTACTAGTTTTTGAGACAATTTGCGAGAATGCGGATGGGCATATTTAGTTAAATTGAAAACCCTAAATTGATTTTCTAGGCTCTCAATGGTAAATAACAAATGAGTTCTGGAACTACCTGAAATATTTGAGAAGATAAGAGGAATTTCAGTCGCGGATGTCTGCCCTTTTAATGTCTTTTGTTGAAAATGTGCCCCCTGATGACTCTGATGGATCTATTGCTTTTCTTCAAATTTCTCCAAGATGGAGAAGTTGTTTTCTATTTTAGTGGCATATTTAGACCTGTATGAATCTTGGACGACTGAATAAAACCATGTTCTGCTATGGTCGTTTGAAAAAGTTTGTGGAAGATTGCCATTCAAATGGGAGAACCTAGAGTTTTTGCTTCTATTCCTCTGATAATATGACTGCCCTACTTTTTTGGCTGCTTTGTAGGAGTTCACCATTTTTCCAAACCAAAGTGCCATGATGTAAATAATTAATACATACATACATACATACATACATACATACATACATACATATATATATATAGATATATCAACTATTTTATTTACTTTAGTATATGACAATTATATCTATATTAAAATAATATTATTATAAATAATTAAGTGATTCATATAACATATAATCATCTTAATTAATATTAATAAAAAGACACGACCCTATGAAATATTGGATATATATATATATATATATATATATATATATATATATATATATATATATATATATATAGAATTTCAAACATTAGAGGGAATATCATACAGAGTATTATAAAATAATTTATAAACTCATAAGGGAAATACCTAATGCCCTGAAATGAGACATTACAAGTGGTATCAGAGCATCAATCCTGCCATCCTACTGGGTATAATAAGAAATTTCATGAGTCTAGCAACATCAACCTGCATGAATTACAACTATGTACCAATGATACACTTTACGACCACTCCATGAAAATTTTATAGTTTGGAAGCATGTCAAAGGTGTTAGAGAAGAAAATTGAAACTACCTGCGAATGATACAGACACCTCGGTGCCTTAGGCAACAGGAATTCATCATAAATCTCCAAGATAACTCGCAGATTCATAGGTTTATATTCAAATACACAGAAGAAGATATTTGCAAAGGACTACAATAAATTAAAATTAAATAGATGCATGAAATTTTCTTGACGCTATTAATTTTGGTTCTAGATTTAACTTGAGCCAAGGACAACCATCAATATTTCTAAGTTTGAAGACATGTGTTGAGCAATTTAGTAGCAAGCCACAACCCTCTTAGTAGACATAAAGATAGAACTCTACACCAAAATGGGAAGCCTTGTGATATCATGTTGGAATGGATTATCGATGTATTCTCCAACAGTAGCAACTTTATTAAATCAGGAATAAACTTACAGATTCTTTCAAAACCAGAGTTTTAGCCAAAGGGACTATAATTGAAGATCTTTTCAAGCTAGACTGTGTCCTCTTTGGAGATAGGGAGACTCCTGAAGGGAAAAAAGTAGTTCAAGCCTTAAAAATAGTTTATGCAAACTGGGTTCTGAAAGACAGGATCATCGTAACAAATTTATGGTCTGCTGAAATTTCAAAACTTGCTGCAAATGCAATTTTGGGCTTAGAGAATTTCACCTGTGAATGCAATATTAGCTCTGTGTGGAGAAACTAGTGTAGATGTTACTGAAGTTGCTTATGCTCTTGGCAAAGATTCAAGGATTGGTCCAACGCTCTTGAATGCTAGTGTTGGTTTTGGTGGCTCATGTTTCCAGAAGGATATGTTGAACATGGTTTATATTTGCGAGTGCAATGGACTTCCTGAGATAGCAAACTACTAGAAGTAGATTATTAAGATTAATGACTATCAGAAACAAGAGGAATAGTTTAGGTTTCAAATGGACTCCCTTTTGGCCAAGTTATACGGGGTTTTAATCAAGACCCCCTATTACGCATTGAGAAAGACATGGGAAAAACATTTAATAGAAAAGGGGCAATATTGATGAAAAGACAATGGTATGTAAAAAAAATATCTATTTCCCTATTCATCAGATCCATCCAATGCATGGAATAGATACAAATACATTTTTCATTAACCATTACACAAGTGTAATAATGTCCACTATGGAGAAAAAAATTGACCGAGAAGGAAAAGTGTAATTGGAGTTCAAACAAAAAGTAAATAAAAAAAAAGACGCGACATAATCAATCAAGTTGTTGACCAAACTATTACACCTTTTATTGGATTTATTTCTAAGGTAATGTTGGAGGTAAGTTATACATTTTCTTCATATATTATTATAATAAAATATTCTTAATATGGAATATTATTATTAGTATTTATTGTTATTGTGAATATTGAATACTCTTATATCTATTATTAATTCTTATAATAAGGGAGTGGAATTGATTCTCTAAGTTTATAGGTAATAATCAAATAATTATCAAATTAGATATTTACAATTAAATAATGATTGAATAAAATTAAGTTTTCAAAATTATAATATTGAATTCTAAGTGAGATTAGTTTTGAATCATTACCACAAATAATATTGTTAAGTAAAATCAATAAAATCATCATCTTCCAAGATAAGATAAGGCCTACAATGGAATGGGCCGAGTGACACCATCCGAAGGTACTAGGTAAGGCTTGTAGTGAGATGGGCATTGGCCTACAGCATCCAAGGGTACTAGGTAAGGCCTACAGTGGAGCGAATACCCCAAGGTACATCATGCAAAGGCACTATCTTGGAGATGATGATCAAAGAGAGATAACAATAATGAGGGAGAACGGTGAGGCCCATGATTGGGTAATAGGGCACTCTATTATAGTTTCTCCTCCCTCGGGCAATGATGAGTTGATAAATGAACTGTACTTTTGTTTGACAAGTCACTAAATTGAGACCATAAATATCTTGTCATGGGATTGATATAAGGAAATCCTAAAAAAGAAAATTTATATATAAATGTGTACTAATAATATTTTGTGGTTGCAGGTTCACAATCAAGGAATTACATAACATGTGTCTTCATTTCTCTACATCGTATTTGCTTCATGTCTTCATCTGTCTACTTCATGTTTGCTTCATGTTTTCATTTGTCTACATCGTGTTTGCTTTGTGTTCTCATTCATTAAGATGTATATTTCATAAATCTTTTAGGACTTTTGTATGCAAATATATTTGTATCTGTAATACCCCAAAATTGGCTCATTGCCATTATACCAATTCCGGTCTATTTCTAATCAATCCTAAGTCCTATTTCACTAGGCAAATTCTTATTCTGCTACTCGCTACTTGACTTAAATGTCAGATGTAGAAAACCCTAATCTGCATTCATCATGCTTATTATTTAATTCCTATAGTATTTACTCATATTAGTTACATTAAACCTATTGATTAATATTTGATTTAATTAATAAGTATTTATACTTTAATTAAATTAAATTATATCCTAAGGCTAATGTACTATGGAATTAAATTTATTTAATTTAATAAATATGCCTATTTTAATTAATTAAACGAAATTATTTAATTAAATCGAGAACTTACTTCTAATTAATTAAACAAATTTATTTAATTAAATGGGAAGTCATTCCTAATTAATTAAATGAAGTTATTTAATTAAATAAGAAAAGTGCCTCTAATTAATTAAATAGAATTATTTAATTAAATGAAAAAGGTAATTATGAGAACATATCTCATTTTATTAAATTAAATTATATCCTAAGACTAATGTATTATGGGATTAAATTTATTTAATTTAATAAATATGCCTATTTTAATTAATTAAATGAAATTATTTAATTAAATGGAGGACTTACTTCTAATTAATTAAACAAAGTTATTTAATTAAATGGGAATTCATTCCTAATTAATTAAATGAAGTTATTTAATTAAATAAGAAAAGTGCCTCAAATTAATTAAATAGAATTATTTAATTAAATGAAAAAGGTAATTATGAGAACATGTCTCATTTTACTAAATTAAATATCTCACCAAAATCTCTCTTTAGTTCAAAAAAGAGAAATTTCCAGTTCACTATTGATCAAAAAAGAATTAAATCAATTAACTCCTTATTTTACTCAAATTAAATCAGTTAACTCCTTTTTCTACTCAAATTAAATTAGTTAACTACCTTTAATTTGGGAATCTTTCTTTATGAATGAACTTTACCTTTAATCTTGACTATTGATTGAAATCGATCTCAACCATTGATGGATTCTAGGAAAGTCTATTTAAGAGACTCTCATCTCTTCATTTTGAGAGGAGGCTGAATAAGAATTTGCATCGAATTGCTGCTAGATTGTGAATTCATTTGAGCTCCTTACTTTCATAAGATATTCATTTTTTAGTTTAATTTCATTTAGCATAATATGCATATGATTAATCTAGTTTCCTTTACTTGTTCTTAGATTAGAATGCATTTCTCATTCTAGATTAATCTGCATAATCATATAGATTAATTTCATTTCTTAAATCCTTCATTCTTAGAGGTTCTAGTTTCTTAACACCTCAAATCTAAGGATATCTAACAAGAAAAATCTCTTTAGATAGAAGGCAATAGGTCGCCTTGTCGGTTGATTTTCGGATGAACAATCCAATGTTCATTCTGGGATGAATCCACATACAATGACCGTGTTGAAGTGTGTGTGTTAGCAGAGGCCGCATATTCACGCATACATTTCTGACGCCCACCATGGGGTGAGAAATCAATTTTCTAGCCTCATTCTTTTTGTTTTGCATTTTAGTTTTTTGTTTATATCTTGTTTTGCAGGTTTGACTTGTTGTAGGTTTGAAGACACTTCGAGAAGGCATCCAACAATGATGAGAAAATGAGCATTTGAGAAACCTCTTCCTCTTCTCCTCTTAATCTTCTTCTATTTCTCTTCTTCTTCTTCTTTTTCTTCCTTCTCATGTTCTAAAGTTCAACAAAAAATTAAAAAAATAAAAAATTGACCAAAATTCTTTTTTTAATCCTTTTTATGATTTTTCATAAAAATCATAAAATGTAGACCAACTTGATGAATTTTGGTCTGAAATTTTTATTAAAGGTTCTAGACAATAGGGAAAAATCACATGCAAAATTTCAAATTTTTTTGATTAAAGCTTTATTTTATATTTTTTTTTAATGATTTTTTCATATGTGAATTATTTGAGCTAGTATAATAACACGTTTTGATCTAATTTTTTTTCTGTAGATTTGGAACAATATCTGTCATGTACGGTAAAAATTGAAAAATTTTTGGTTCAAAATTGGATTTTTAGTAATTTGTTAATGGTTGTTTCATTGAAAAATTAATTTACAGAGCAAATAATCGAATTAAAATCTAAAATTTTTACTAAATGTTTAGGATGATGCCCAAATATTGTAATAAAAAAATTTAGAGTTTTCAGATTTAAAATATATTTTTATTAATTCTTTTATGGTTTTTCATAAAAAAATTAATTTATCAGATAAATCTCAACATTTTGATCTGAAATTTTTATATCCAATTTGGGACACTTTTTGTAGACTACAGTAAAAATTTTAAATTTTTTGGATCATAATTCTATTTTTAATAATTTATGTGTTTTCATAAAAAAAAATTATTAACTCATGATGCAAATCTTGGAATTTTAATCAATAATTTTTATTGCAGGTTTTTTTTTTGGAAAATAGCAAGGAAGAAAGAAAGGCCATCCAAATATGACAAAAGAAAGCAAAAAAAAATGCATCTCACTTTTGCTAGCTTCGAAACAAGCACAAGAATTGTTAAAAATTAGGTAAAATCTACTAAGTGCATTGCGAGGATCACCAGGTAACCTTCCTCAGCTGATAACAATTCATTTAGAGCTAAAACAAACATCTCTTGTGTCAAGATTGTGTGTATTTCCTTCCATGTTCTCATTTTACAACACATGCATAATTTGATACTAGGATGTGATCTCTATTAGTTTCATCTAGCAGGCTTAGTTACTAGTGATAGATCTAATTAGCTATCTTGGGTTATTAGACTTGCTAATCCGTTGGCCCCTCATTCCACCCTGTGGTTGCAAGATCAACACCACATTAAAGGGGAGGGGTTTACAGGAAATAAGTGTTAAATGCTCCACAAGGCAACCCTTTTGTGCTTTCTAGAACTCACTAGTTTCTGAGTTGTGGACTCGTTTTGGCTTGTGTGAGGGGTTAAATGTTCCACATCTTTGGACTCACCTCACAATAGTTAAAGTGTTAAGTTAACCACCTTGTTCTTTTTGATTGCTTTTGGATAGATTTTCTTTCGAGAATTAACATCTGTACACACATAGTAATTAGGCCCCCATGAACACTATTCGTGGATCTTGAAGGAGTGGGTTCCTAGTGAAACTCCTCTCTAAGACGGATTCCTTATAGGTGGGGAAGATACTTTGAGCATCTCGCAGATAGATGAATCTTCAACTTGTTGATTGAGGCATCCTTTCTCCGGAGAGGTTGATAGATCACTGGGAGTTGATATCATAGATCTTTAAGAGATACTCTTAGTTTAGCATGTCGGATTAATCTGTCTGCTTTGATTGGGCTAAAAGTGAAAAGGTGTCAAGACCTTGAATCTGGAAGCTAAGTCCCCTTGTGGTACACTATTGTGATTTGGTCACCTTTAGAGAGGGTTAACCGTAGCAGACAATCCCTCTATAGGGTAAACTGTGTTGACGAAACCTCGAGCAGTAATAGCCATTTTTGACGTGGTAGTGACAACTGCTGTAGACACCTAAATTTGATTACACTACTTTGGTAATCTAATTTAGCCATCTCTAAAGGCATCATTAATTAAATTCTTATTTAATTAATCCTTTGTCATCCCCTAGTTGATTAATTTAATTAATCATCTATAGTCCTAATTGATAAATCAAATAATCTATTATTTATCAATTAAATCCTTTTCTCCTATCTAATTCCAAAAATCCCCATTTATTAAATAAATCTATTTGATAAATGAAATCCTCAAATTCAAAAAAACCCTAACCTATCTCTAATCCTCCATTTAGCCTAATCCACCCCATCCACCCATACTAACCAAGCTTAGCCACTAACTCACCCACCCTCATTAATGCCATCCACTTGCACATCTCTAACATCCCTAATCTAATCCTAAACCCAAGCCTAATCCACCCCCTAATGTTGTCACATTCCTTAAACAAGTTTAAGACTTTCCTAATCCAAACCAAAGTCTCCCCTCAAAAAAACCCAACCACTAAGTCATGAGTGCTCTTACAAAACATAAATGACTCTTACACCCATCTTCCACACTCTTCCCTCTTCCACACTCATTCCTCTTACATCCCTCTTACATACTCAACCCCACTCATCATGCCCTTAACCAACCCTTAACCCTACCCTCTCACACTCATCCTCCTTGTGACAAGTGTCACCTTCCCATTGGTGCTAAACAAGCACAATCCATGTGCTCCCCTTTGAGTGCATCTTAGCCCTCCTTAAGCCTTCATCCATCCTTGCATCTAAGCCCTCCATCCCTCTACCCCTTAGCCTATAAATTGAATCCCATCCCAAGCCATTTCATCAACAATCTTTGAGCTAAAGTTACCATGCTATTTTGAGAACCAAAGCCATCAACCATACCCTTATAATGCCAAATTGAGAGCTCACAAAGCTACCAATTTGCCATTACCCATCTCCATTGAAGCAGCTTTTGAGCATCTTGAGCATACATCCACAGCAAAAGGACACATCTACAGAATCAAGAAAGCATGGAGTGTTTTCTCTCGTGAGGTTTGCACTTCTTATTTTCTTTCTTAGTCTAAGCATATATGTGAATTTAGTTTTTGGTTTGTGAATGTTTACTTTATTTGTTAATGTTCTTTGCATACTGATTCTGGTTCTACAACTGCTATATAAATGTCCTTGTGGAAGAAATCTCCACGGGTGTGGTTCATTGTGGGTTGTCAGATCTCCCTAGCAACTCTTGAAGATTAAGTTCTCGAACTGTGTTGAAACCTCGGTGCACTGGGATTGGAGGTCACCCTTGTGAGTCATAAAAGTTGCAGAGTCAAAGCATTACTAAAAACCTTAGAGAGGCCAAACTTTTCACTTTCTAGGAATGTGTGCAATGATTGCAAAACTCTTTGAAAACATACACAAATAGCTCTCCTAGGGATTAGCACAAACTAAGTCACTTGATTGTTCATGCGCAAGGTTGCTTTTGCCCTTGCTCATTGTTTTCAAATGTGCTTGAAATCACCTGCTTGTTGTTCTGCGTGCCTGTTTATCTGCCTGGTTACTGAAATGAATCAACAATCTGTCCAAAACTGTCTGAAATCTTCAAAGTCTTTTCAAAATCCAGTTCAGTTGTCAGTCTGGTTTCCCTTTTCGCACACAGTTTGCAAAATTTTGCGCGAATACTTGTTGTCCTACTACTTCTTCATGCAACTTTGTCCAAGTTCTCGTGCAAACAGTTGCACATCTCCATGCGAAATCTTTATGCTATCCAAGTTAACCTTGCACTACTTTGCATGGCCTACAACACATCCTCGTGTGAAATCTTTATGCTATCCTGAGTCTTTGCATGGCCCTATGTACTTTCTCATGCGCCTTTCAAAGGATCTTCATGTGAGATCTTGAGTCTGAACTGTCAAGTTAGTTTTTTAGAGCTATCTGTGCTCTGTACCAAGTTTGTTTCCTACATTGGTTTACTATTTCTCTATTTGCAAACAGTCCTGAAATAGTGACACTTCGCTTAGCTGAAGACTTGTGTCTTAAACCTTAACTAGTCTCGTCTCATAAGTAATTTGTTTGGTCTTTGTCTTAATTCTTTTCATACTTTGTGTCGCATTGGTCATAATCTCTAGCTATTCTAGCCTTTCTTACTATTATCTTGTCCTTTTTGAGACTCAGTCTTAGTGTAGTCCTTGTCAAGGTTCTAGTTTCTTGTCCTTGCCTATGACTGTCACAACCACAAGAGACAATGTGTTTTATCCCGATAACCTTAGACGTGGTCATGCTAGGGGTCGTAATTGCGGCAGAGGTCGCTTACCTTTCATTACGCAATCTGTATCTAGTTTGGCTAGTGAGGCATCTTCACGGTCTTCCTCACCTACCAGGTCATCTCGAGTTCAACAAACATTTTCCAATTTGCAACAAATTAGGAATCCTTTTTACCAAGAGGATACTGAGATAGGTAGAGGTCTCACATTCCCAAATACAATGTATGATCCTTTCTCCATAGACCCTTTTGAAACACAACATACGAAAATTGAACACGTTCCTATAATGACTGATCGTGAACCTAAACATGGTAGCCATAGTCGATATCAAGAACCACCTAGGGATGACAAAGAGAAAGAGAAAGAATATGACACTGATGAGGAACAGGAAGAGGTGGAAATCCTCCCTGAACACATAGCAAAATGTCGAAGAGACAAAAACTTTCAGAAGGTCATGGGAATCCTAATCAATGAAGAGAAAGAAAAATACTTTCTCAAACTTGCCCAAGAGGGAGCAAAGTTACCTTCTCATTTCAATGTAGAAACCATTGTCAAAACTGAAGAAGAAACTGAGACCTCAAAACTCCAAAAATAATTGAAAATTATGTAAGACCAGTTGGCTCAGATGATGCATGAGAAGGAGAAACCTAAAAAGACATACACATTGGACGCTCTTTGTTCATTTCTATTTGACAAAAGCATAAATATGCCGCCTTTCCCATGAGGCGTAAAACTACCCAAATATGACAAATACTTTGGTACTATTGATCCCCAAGATCACTTGCGGGAATTTGGTGCTTTGTCTATGGAGTTTATACACAATCAAACATACCTCGTGCGTTTATTCCCTAGAAGCCTAGGTGGTTAGGCTTTGGAGTGGTTCTCACATTTACCTCCTAGTATCAAAACATTTGACGAAATTGCCAATTCATTTGTTCAGCAATATTCTCATAATATTCAACACCCTATCAATATTCGAGATCTATGCAACCTTAAATAGAAGGTTGGTGAGCCTTTTCTCACTTTCCTCCAATGGTGGAGACAACTATACACTAAGTATTCCCGTAAAATCCTAGAAACGGAGAAGCTTGACATTTTTACTGATAACCTCTTACCTGATTTCGGGTATGGAGTCCAACTACAAGGTCCACGTACCTTTGAAGACATGATTACATAGGCTATCCGTATCAAAGAATTTATGGTCAAGAAAGGTGAACTCACTCTTCAGAGAGACACAAAACAAGGTTCCACTTCCAACAGGGATAAAACCAACCATGTAAACAAGAACCGAGAAATTGTACATGATGGGGTTGTTGATAATGTCACACCCAAACTTGCTAAAACGACATTTAATCTCACAAATTGCCTCAAAGCGGCCAAAAATGCTGAGAAGCCTCCCCCTAACAATAAGGCATATGGGAACAAACCGAGAAACTCATGGACAACATGACCCAAGCGAGAGTATACGCCTTTGGGGGAACCTTTGGATGTGGTTTACAAAACATTGCTACAACACAAGCTTATCTCACCAATAGATAACCCTCGTCCCTATGATCCACAACCCCGTCCACCATGGTGGAATGAGACCTCATTTTGTGAGTATCACTAAAAAAAGGGACACAAAATCAGCAACTGTATAAACTTGCGTCGTAAAGTCCAGGACATGATTGATGTTGGTGATCTTGTGGTAGATGGACATAACAAAAACTCAGATCACAAGGAGTTCAAAGAGCCTTTCCCAGCTTATGAAAAAGGAGAGACTTCAAAACCAGAACCCTACAATAAGGTCAACTATACATATTCCAATGATGAAAATGTCATTCACATGGTTGAACCTGTAGATTCTGAATACTATGATGTTATTACCATAAAGGGCAAGCAAGATAACGACAAACCCAAGACACCATTTGTCTTGAGAGGCCCTACTTCCAATAAGATGGATAATGCATCTTCGCAACACTGTGCTAACGCTGTTACTTGCTCTCATGCAAAGTTGGTACTCAAAGGCCCTGCACCTCCTATTTCAAATCTTGAACAACACAAAGACAAAGCCCTTGCTGGTCCATCCGATAAAGGTGCAAAACACACAACGAACTTGAATGCAACCAGTTATAGTGTTCTCAATTAGTTGAAATGAACTAATGCTCAGATTTCCATCTTTGAGCTGCTTAAAATCTCGCCTGCTCACAAGAAAATTCTGGACAAAGCCCTCACTGAGGCAAACGTTCCTTAAGATCTTGATCTTGAGCAATTTCAATCCATGGTAGATCACCTGACCTCACCTTATCTTATGACCTTCTCCGAGGAGGATGATAACTCATTGAATCACCCACACAATCAGTCTCTACACATTGAGGTTATGATCCACCAGACACGTGTTCATCGGGTACTCATTGACAATGGCACTAGCCTAAATATTGTCTTTGCTGCTCTGCTTAGACAATTGGATTATTCTGAGGACTCTGTTGATCCTCGATGAAAGATCACTATTAAAGCATATGATGATGTGGAATGAAAGTCACTAGGTCTTGTGGTTTTACTAATTCGCGTTGGTCCTGTCGAAAGGGATGTCACCTGTCAGGTGCTTGACATTCCCTTAGCCTACAACATTTTGTTGGGACGACCATGGATACATGAGATGCGCGATGTTCCATCCACATACCACCAATGCATCAAATTCTCATTTCATGGTTTCGAAGTCACTATTCCTACCACTACTAGCTACACCTGCAATATGCTCAAAGCTGCTGAAACTTTCGTCCCTGCTAACCATGAGTCTACCGATTGTCATGACAATAAGCTGAAACAAATTGAGTAGTCATTCAAATTGAAAGAAACTAGTCCAGGAGAGTACCACATTGAACTAGTGCTATCATTAACATCTCTCCCAGAGTCCCCTCGACATTTTGGGAGACCCTCAGAGGCAAAGAAGTTGTTCGTGCTGACACCTCAGACCAAGTATAATGGCGCTTTTGTTAAGGCTACACCTCCCTTAGAAGATGAAAGTGAAAACAGAGCCATTGCTACATGGCTTTACAAAGAAGAGGCTCCAGTGGACCTAATAGAACAAGCTCGAGAAATCACTCCTAAGAAATATGGACCTGGTCTTAGGCTTATGAAGTGTTTTGGTTACAAGTGAACTGGCCCTATTGGGTGCAATAACAATGGCCTAATTGATCCTATCAAAGCAAAAGCTCGAAGCAACAGTGATACAACTGGCCTAGGGTTTAAGAAGGTCCCTTTATATCTGGGATCAAATCAATTCATCCCCAAACCTGAGAGTTCATCTGAAAATGAGTCACAAGCTGAGTCAGATACTCAAGAGGAAGAATCAGATGATGAGGATTCCTACCCTCGTCCTATTCCTTATGATCTCGCTAAATTCTTTGTTGAGCAAAATGACTTTGTGCCATGTGTTAGCACCATGGATGATACTAGTGATTCTTCTGAGGGCAATACTGAGCAACTCAAACATCATTCAGAAAAGGGAGAATCTAGTCAGTCATCCTGTATTGAGTATTTGTGTAAGAATCCAGAGGCTGAAGGAGAGTATATCCTTATCACTGTTGGGGAGTTCTATAGTCTCTCACCATGTAGCATCGATTCTCATGAATATGAGTTTGACAATCTTTCAGAAGTGACTACTAATAAAGACATCGACCAAGTGCATGTCTATGAAAATTGAATCGAATTGGGTGAAACGTCTAGGGTTAGGTCATAAGCGTCTGATCCAACTAGTGTCCTAGAGTCGTCAATTCCTGACGTTAGTATTCCAAGGCATTTGAATACACCTATGGATGAGGTCACCTTAGGTCTCAAATTTTTGGTCCATGCACTTAATGACTATACTGTGAACGCAATTGAACTAGCCAATACTCTCTCGCTCACACATCTTGAGCTTATAGACTGGAACCCCAATGCATCTAATGAAGTCCCCACGTTCCAAAATGACTATGCTCTCACCTGTTACCTAAATGCTATCGAACCTGTAATGTCTTCCACCAATGAGCAGTGTATCAACATGACTGAGACTGACATCAAATATCTCAGTCACACAATTAAAAGGAAAAAATGCAAGAGATCCGATGGTGAAAACCACATTGTGGCAGTGTCAGATCCCAAAAAAGTAAAAACAAAAGACGTATCCAAGGGTGAAAACCTCTCTAAGGCGCCTGTGAATGAGATATTTGATGTCCTTCCCAGTCACTTTCAGGAGAGATCATCAGTGTTAACAGAGCCGATGCAACCAATTAACTTGGGCATAGAAGAACATCCTCATGTGATACGTCTGGTGCAGTCGCTGTCACCTGAAGAGAAGGAACAATTCATTGCCTTTTTCAAGGAAAAGAAAATAAATTTTGCCTGGACATATTTTGACATGCCAGGATTGGATCCTGATCTTATCATGCATCACTTGTCCATAGCACCAGGCATCAAACCAGTTAAATAGAAGCTTCAAAAAATGCACCCTCATGTTGCATTGCTCGTCAAAGCCGAATTGGAGAAACTTCTGAAGGCTGGTTTCATCCATGCAATTGATTATGCTGAATGGATATCCAATATTGTTCCTATTTCCAGGCATGATAAATCTATTAGAGTTTGTACAGACTTTTGTGATCTTAACTTGGCATGTCCTAAATATGACTTTTTGCTCCCTAGTATTGATATGATCGTAGACATGACGGCTGGCTATGAGATGTACTCACTTATGGATGGTTTTTCTGGATACAATCAGATAAAAATTGCGCCAGAATACCAAGAGAAAACAACTTTCACATGTGCATGGGGAACCTTTTGTTGGAATGTGATGCCATTTGGTTTAAAGAATGCTAGTGCTACATATCAATGGGTTGTTACTACAATTTTCCATGTCATAATGCATAGAACCATGGAGGACTACATTGATGATACCTTGGTCAAAAGTGCTAAACGCAATACTCATCTACAAGATTTGGGTCCCATCCTAGATTGTATGGAAAAATTCAGTCTTCGGCTCAATCCTAAGAAATGTGCATTTGGTGTCACATCAGGGAAATTGTTGGGATATATTATTTTTGCAAAAGGAATCGAAGTAGATCTAGAAAAAGTACAAGAAATAAGGGACATGCCACCACCTCAGAACATCAGTCAGATGAGAGGACTACAGGGAAGGCTTCAATCTATTCGCAAGTTCATTTCATAATTGGCGGATAAATCACAACCCTTCACAAAGACCTTACATAAGGGTGTGAAATTCAATTGGAGCCAGGATTGTGAGCAAAGCTTAACACAAATCAAACAACATCTTGTCAATCCACCAATCCTGATGCCTCCTATGCATGGGAAGCCTTTGCTTTTATACATTTCAGCCACTGAAACATCTTTCGAAATCCTGTTGGCTCAGGATGACAATGACAACAAAGAAAGAGCTATTTATTACTTGAGCCGAACATTGGTCTCTTATGAGAAAAACTATAGCATTATTGAGAAAGCTTGCTTGGCAGTTGTCTTTGCTTCCCAGAAATTGAGACACTACATGCTTGCCCACACTACACGACTTGTGGCTAAAATAGATCCATTAATGTACTTGCTCAATAAGGCAGCTCTCACAAGAAGATTGGCTAAATGGGTCATGATACTGAGTGAGTTTGACATCCAATATGTGGAACGAAAAGCTATAAAGGGACTAGCAATTGCAGACCAGCTGGCTGAGGCACCCATACAAAGTCTTCTACCAATGAACATTGATTTCCCAGATGAGTCAATTCTTACACTCACTCACCATACATGGGTTATGTTCTTCATGGGTCCTTCACACAACAAGGATCAGGTGCTGGATTACTCTTCATTACACCATAGAGATACTCATTGCCTAAAGCGTACAAGATTCTGTTTCCTTGTACAAATAACATTGCTGAATATGAAGCTTTGATCAATGGTATGAAAATTGTAGCTGAATGGAGAGTAGATCAGTTGGACATCTTTGGTGACTCTCAGCTTGTTATCAACCAAGTAAATAATGTGTATCAAACAAAGGATGAGAAACTAATTCCTTACAAATGCATAGTTGATGACTTGACAAAGTATTTTACACACATCACCTTCCAAAAAGTTCCACGCATAGATAATAAAGCAGCTGATGCCATGGCCACTCTGGCCTCCCTGCTTCAAATGCCAAAAAATGATCTCCAACATGAGTTCTTGGTGGAAGCGTTACACTACCCAACCTATGACACACTTGATTCCAGGATGATCTGTTCTATTATAGGGCAAGAATCATCCCACTACCATCACATCTATTCCTACCTTCGTAATCAAACCATTCCGGAAGGTTTGACCCAGAACAAGAAACATTACCTAATCCGTAATGCTTCACATTATGTTATTATTGCTAACGATCTGTTTAGGAGAGGTCTCGACGGAACATTCCTTAGGTGTTTAGAACCCGACGAGCCCAAATGCACACTAATTGATGTTCATGAAGGCATTTGCGGATCTCATTCCAATGGCCTGCCACTAGCTCGCAAACTCCTTTGTGCTAGTTACTACTGGCCTAAAATGGAGCAAGAAGCTGTTAAGTATGCTAGGTCCTGCAAGCAATGTTAGCTACACGGGAATCTCATTCACGCTCTAGCCAGAGAGCTAATTCCCTCAACTACAACATGGCCATTTCAACAATGGGCCTTCGACTTGGTGGGACAGATTCACCCAACCTCTTCCAATGGACATAAGTTCATTATCACGGCTACAAATTATTTCACGAAATGGGTAGAGGCAGTCCCTCTCACAATTGCTAATGGAAAAACTATAGCACTTTTCATCACAAACTACATCATTTGTAGATATGGTATACCGTCCTCAATCATTACTGACAATGGAGGACAGTTCAAGAATAAAGACCTCAAGGAACTGTGCAAAAAATTCAAGATCACACAACATTGGTCTTCCATTTATTACCCCCAAGGTAATGGCCAAGCTGAGGCATCCAATAAGGTGATTCTCAAAATTCTTCATCGCACAGTCAGTAAGTCAGGGAGAGACTGGCATCTCCAGATCAAACTAGCCCTATGGGCATATAGGACAAGCATTAGAACTCCAATGGGCATGACTCCTTTTGTGTTGGTGTATGGGGCAGATGTTGTGCTTCCAATAGAAGTCGAGATTCCTACCTTGAGAATCTCCATGAAAGGCCTTATCACTGATGATGACTACAGGATATCTCGGCTTCAAGAGCTTGTGTTACTAGATGAACGACGACAAGTGGCATGTGATCATCTATGAGCATATCAACAAAGAATGGCACAAAGCTATAATCAGAGAATCAGGCCACATGACTTCTAGCTGGGTGACCTCGTCCTGAGAGAGAACCCTAAGAATCAACAACAACGAGTGCAAAAGGGAAAGTTTGAACCAAACTGGCTAGGTTCGTACATCATCACTGCAGTATATGGATCTGGCACTTATCAGCTTTCCACGATCAAAGGAGAAGTGCTTAAAGAGCTTGTCAACACTCTCCACCTAAAGCGGTTTTACAGTTGATTTAATCTCAGCAAGCTCTCTGTACATATCTATATGTCCTGAAAAAAAATCTAAAAATCAGAAAAAGTCCTGAAAAAATTGTTACCTTGGTGAAAACCTAGCAATAGGTGCCTTGGTAACACCAAAAAAATTGAAAATTCCAAAAAATGCAAAAAAATAAAAAATGAGAAAAATACAAAAAAAATTGAAAAACAAAAATAGTGCCATTGATGAAAACTTGGAAATAGGCATCATGGTAGCAAAAAAAGAAAAAAACTTGCCAAGAAGGTGAAAACCTGGTAAACAGGTGCCTCTTGTTCCCAATGCCTCATCTTGCAGCGTACCTTCAGGCTTTCTGTACAGTTGCTTTCATGCTTTCACTTTCTTACTTTTCTCGCTCATGTATCCATGGATTGAGTCTTGTCATAGCTCGGGGGCATCCCCCCTTAGTGTCACTCTTTTCGAGATTCTCCTCATAGAATCTCCTTTGCGACAGTCACCAGTGGTCCTCACTGCGTCTGCCTACTATCACAAGTGTCACTTTTTCGAGATTCTCCTCATAGAATCTCCTTCACGATAGTCACCAATGGTCCTCACTGCATTTTCCTACTGTCGCAAGTGTCACTTTTTTGAAATTCTCCTCATAGAATCTCATTTGTGATAGTCACCAGTGGTCTTCACTATGTTTGCCTACTATCGCAAGTGTCACTTTTTCGAGATTCTCCTCATAGAATCTCTTTCGCAATGGTCACCAGTTGTTTCAGCTGTGTCTGCCTACTGTTGCTCAGGTTATGTCTCCAGATTCCTTTATGGAAGATCTCTCTCTTGCGTCAGTCACCAGTCATCCTGGTTGTCTGTCTACTGTTGCTCAATCCTTCTTAGGTTCTTCATCGTGAAGATTCCTCTTTGACCTTAGTCACTAGTCATTCTGACTGCGTCTGCCTACTGTTGTCACCCTACTGAAGAGATTTCTTTCAAATGTATTCTAGACATTCACACTCGACATCAATCCAAAATATTGAATTCAAAAAAATGATATATTTGTTTGGATATCCTGAGCTTTTTCTTTGTTTGATTTGTTTTTGCTTTATCATATATCCTTGAGCAACTCGATGATGTAATCTTTGACTAGAGAAGTAATGACTGGGGGCATGATCTTTTCTTGGCTTTCTGTCTGTGGTTTAGTTCCAAAAAGTTGATAATTTCCTATAAAAGAAGTGTCCACTATAAGAGCCTCCATCTTGTATTGGATGGTCGTGTGTACCTCGACTCCTTTTATACAGATACATCAATGACATTGGTTCTTCTCCTTATTTGTTGGAGTGAACTCTTCATGCTATAGTACATACTGATACTCGTCTTATTAAGTGAATGTATGGGTCACTGCGAATATATCTAGCACACTTCTGTCTTAGGTTACAAATGCAAGGGTCATTGCGGACAACATAAATACTAAGTACTTAGCATAAGATGGATCTCCCGTGTGTTTGGTGTGTCTGTTATGCAAGCAACATTCAGGTCATCCTAGCGTCTATGCTTTGATGCTTATGTTAACTTGCTACTTTAAAAGGGACAAATGTTCTGGTCATTCTGGCTTCTTGTGCCTTGAATGCTTACATTTAATCGCAACAAACCAATAATGTATGTTATATTCATATTTTTGTGATTGCAATGTCAGTGGAAATTGTATGATCTACGAGCTTTGTTCTATATCTGGTGATGATTAAATATCGAGGCTCGGTAACCAGACCTAGGGTTGCATTTAACATAGTCTTGCATTGCATACTTCACTTGCATAAGCATGCGATTCAATTACAAATCTACTTTCACCTTCTCTGATGAGGGATTGCTGATCTCTTCAAAGAATCAAATTCATTCACGAACTGCACAAATGATTGATTAATCACCCTCTTGGCTACTTTGGTTTCTCTGAACCCATTTTTTTTGAGATCGAATTCAAAATTTGACACACTTAAGTGGCTCAAAAATGCATTTTAAAATTTTTTGTGCAATCCAAATTTTTCTAATACTTTGTGATTCTTGGAATCTTTTCAACACAAACTTGGTCTTTTGGACCTCGAGATCGTTCTGATCTCTTCATATTTCTTCAGATCGTTCTGATCTCTTCATATTTCTTCAGATCATTCTAATCTCTCCAAATTTCTTTAGATCATTCTGCTATCTTCAAATTTCTTTAGATCTCTTCATATTTCTTCAGATCATTTTGATCTCTTTATATTTCTTCTGATCATTCTAATCTCTTCAAATTTTTTCAGATCGTTTTGATCTCTTCATATTTCTTTAGCTCATTCTGATCTCTTCATATTTCTTTAGATCATTCCGATCTCTTCATATTTCTTCATATCGTTCTGATCTCTTCATATTTCTTCTGATCATTCTGATCTCTTCATATTTCTTCAGATCATTCTGATCTCTTCATAATTCTTCTGATCGTTCTGATCTCTTCTACATTCTGTTGAATCTCAAATTTCTTCTGTATCTATTGCTATATTGCTTCAGATCTATTTCTGGTGTGTCATCTTTCAATTTCGCTCCTGAGGGGGCAAGATGATTACATCATTGAATACCTATTGCTTGGGGCATCTGGTTCCCATCTTATGTCCTTATCACTTGGGGCATTTTGTTCCCTTCTATTTGGCATCTTTGCCATCTATCTTATCTTTTCATCAATTGATCAACCTTATAACAACTCTTCTCAGAGTTCGATAGACAGGTATTGGGACAGTCTAAACCCCGACTCCTGAGGATCAAGTCTTGTTCTGGGGATGATTCTATGACTCATGATTGGACCTTGATATCTTTTTTTCAATCACTTGGGTATCTAGGTGTTCTATCTGGACCCTTGAAGGTTAAGCTCCATTCTGGAGATAATCTTCTAAATGCTTTCAATTTTAGGTATCTAGACATTCTGTCTAGATCCTTAAAGATTACGCTCCGTTTTGGAGATAGTCTTTTATATGCTATCAATTTTAGGTATATAGGCATTCTGCTTGGATTCCTTGGGATTAAGCTCTATTCTAGAGATAGTCCTTAAAAGCTTATGAATTGGTCTCCGTGTCATCACCTTCAAAACCAATCTCATCTTCGAATCACATTTTCTAATTTTTCTTTGAATTGAACGTGTTGCTCGCACATTCATTCAAAGAGGGGCAAAATGTAATACCCCAAAATTGGCTCATTGCCATGATACCAATTCTGATCTATTTCTGATCAATCCTAAGTCCTATTTCACTAGGCAAATTCTTATTCTGCTACTCGCTACTTGACTTAAATGTCAGATGCAGAAAACCCTAATATGCATTCATCATGCTTATTATTTAATTCCTATAGTATTTACTCATATTAGTTACATTAAACCTATTGATTAATATTTAATTTAATTAATAAATATTTATCCTTTAATTAAATTAAATTATATCCTAAGGCTAATGTACTATGGAATTAAATTTATTTAATTTAATAAATATGCCTATTTTAATTAATTAAACAAAATTATTTAATTAAATGGAGAACTTACTTGTAATTAATTAAACAAAGTTATTTAATTAAATGGGAAGTCATTCCTAATTAATTAAATGAAGTTATTTAATTAAATGGGAAGTCATTCCTAATTAATTAAATGAAGTTATTTAATTAAATAAGAAAAGTGTCTCTAATTAATTAAATAGAATTATTATATTAAATGAAAAAGGTAATTATGAGAACATATCTCATTTTATTAAATTAAATTATATTCTAAGACTAATGTACTATGAGATTAAATTTATTTAATTTAATAAATATGCCTATTTTAATTAATTAAATGAAATTATTTAATTAAATGGAGAACTTACTTCTAATTAATTAAACAAAGTTATTTAATTAAATGTGAAGTCATTCCTAATTAATTAAATAAGTTATTTAATTAAATAAGAAAAGTGCCTCTAATTAATTAAATAGAATTATTTAATTAAATGAAAAAGGTAATTATGAGAACTTATCTCATTTTATTAAATTAAATATCTCACCAAAATCTCTCTTCAGTTCAAAAAAGAAAAATTTTAAGTTCACTGTTGATCAAAAAGGAATTAAATCAGTTAAATCCTTATTCTACTCAAATTAAATTAGTTAACTCCTTTTTCTACTCAAATTAAATCAGTTAACTCCTTATTCTACTCAAATTAAATCAATTAACTCCCTTTAATTTGGGAATCTTCCTTTATGACTGAACTTCACCTTTAATCCTGACCGTTGATTGAAATTGATCTCAACTTTTGATGGATTTCAGGAAAGTCTATTTAAGAGACCATCATCTCTTCATTTTGAGAGGAGGTTGAATGAGAATTTGCATCGAATTGCTGCTGGATTGTGCATTCATTTCAGCTCCTTACTTTCATAAGATATTCATTTTCTAGCTTAATTTCATTTAGCATAATATGCATATGATTAATCTAGTTTCCTTTACTTGTTCTTATGTTAGAATGCATTTCTCAGTCTAGATTAATCTGCATAATCATATAGATTAATTTTATTTCTTAAATCCTTCATTCTTAGAGGGTCTGGTTGCTTAACACCTCAAATCTAAGGATATCTAACAAGAAAAATCCCTTTAGATAGAAGACAACAGGTCGCCTTGCCGACTAATTTTCGGATGAACAATCCAATTTTTATTTCGGGATGAATCCGCATACAATGACTGTGTTGAAGTGTGTGTGTTAGTAGAGGCCACATATTCACGCATACAATATCTATGAAGGAGTTGTGTATGAATGATTTTGATTGAGGACAAGCAAATTCAAGAGGGGAGGATTGCGATATCCCCATTTCGGCATATAAATTAACTAATAATAAGTATTATACATAAAGAGTATAATATTAATAATCGATAATTTATATAAAATATTATAATTATATTAAGATACAAATATAAATTGTTATATACATACATACATACATACATATATATGCATATATGAATATTATTATATATCTATGTATATAATTAGATATTTAATTGCCATGATGTAAATAATTAATACACACACATATCAACTATTTTATGTACTATAGTATATGACAATTATATCTATATTAAAATAACATTATTATAAATAATTAATTGATTCATATATAATATATAATCATATTAATTAATATTAATAAAAAGACACGACCCTATGAAATACTGGATATATATATATATATAGAATTTCAAACATTGAAGGGAATATCATACAGAGTATTATAAAATTTATTCAATCCATAAGGGAAATACCTAATGTCCTGAAACGAGACATTACATTATTTTTCAATTTCTCTCAGTGAAACAAGTTTTCATGTCCATAGCAACCCCAAACATGCAAAAGTCTTGAAAATAGTGCAAGAATATTTTTGGTTAACTTTAGCTTCTATAAGTCTCATATAGTGCAATTCTATCATAATGATCTCCAAGACAACTAAAGACAAACTACAAAATGAAAAGGTGATAGAGGGCCACACCACTCTAACAACTCACAACCAAGAATGCAACAATATAGAGACCAAGAAAGAAAAAAAAATGCTTCACAAATAATTTTATTATACTTGAAAAATCCTTACAACACCCACAAGCTGATATGACTTCTTCAACATAAGAGAAATCCTAAATAAGAGTCTTCACACCAAGAGCTTCACCAAGAATTTCTACTTTAAGAGCTACACCTTTAGAGCTTTCACACCTTGAAGTCTTCACGCCTTCTAGCTTCTACTTCTCAAACTTCTCCTTGAGCTTCCACTCCTCAAGCTACTCCTTGAGCTTGATTAGAAATGCTCATATGCCTTGCTTAAATAGGCACTTCTAACCCAAGACATTACAAACACAACCAATGTGGGATAAAAGGTAAATACAACTACCTTTAAATAAATATTAAATTCCCACCCAAATACAACTAAGCACCCAACAAATATTAAATGCATGATTTATCCAAAACCTTCTAGAATTTCCACCTAGACACCTCGATTAATAGTATGACAACTATTTTCCTATTTTTCTATTTACGCCACCTATGCACCTTGAAAATAGAAATTCCTCTTTTCTTTTTCTTTTTTTCTCCTTTTTCCCTCTTTTTATTTTTTATTATTTCTCCTCTAATTTTCATCACTCTTCTCTCTCCTCCAGATTTTTTTTTTTTTTTATTTTTATTTTAAATTTTACATTCAACATGTCTCCCCTTTATTTTGGATGCAAGATGCTCCTGCATCAAAAGGAAAAAATAATATTTCTTTTTTTCATTATGAAAGCTTACCTTTCTCTTCCTTCTCCCCCCACTCCCCCTCTTTCCCCTTATGTCACCCCCTTCTCCCATAGAAAGTCTCAAAGATTTTAAGCAACACATCTAAGAATCCAAAGTTTCACTAAAAGAGAAAGTTTATTTTTGTATAACATGTCTTATTGTGATACTTGATAGATAGTTTATCCCAAGTTTTTAAAGATAAATATAGACGGTCTTAATTTTATTTATTTTTATTATTAATAAATAGAATGAAACTTTTTTTAGTTTGCCTATATTTGTTGAATGTATTCACTTAATCTGAGATAAATATAATGAAAAAAAAAAAAAAAAAAATTTCAAACATTTCAAAGAATATCAAAGAATATCAAAATATTACTCAAACAAAAATTTAATTATTATTATTATAATATTTTATAGTCCACATTACCAAACCAACTATTTAATCGTGGAGTATATGGATTTTTTCCCCTTTCATAGCAAGAGAAAGGGGTGGTAAGTTGCCACCAGACTCCATAGAAACACCTGGCATGACCACCCCTCGACCGCCCATACAACCTCCTTCTCCAATTCTGATCCCACCATATTCCACTTTTCCACCCTCGTAGACATGCCCAAACAACATGGCGTTCCTCTCCACCACTCCATTCCTCTCGACGGTTATCATCTCTGGGTTCACCAGTGCTTCCATGCTATCCACATAAGCACCCTCGACCCATGCAACCTTCGCACCTAAGCTCCTCATATAACCCCCAAAAGCCATGGAGCCCCTCCACAACTGCACAAAGTGGTCACCTGCCACTGTCCTCACTGCTTGCCAAATGGTGTCCAACGATGCTTCTCGACCCCACAACTCAACTCTGTCGCCCTCCACCATTTTTCCCACCATAACCCATTTGCTTGCAACGGTCCACAGTACCATGATGAGCCCCGTGAAAGCATAAATGACAGGAAAGAAGATGAAGATGCCCGCGCAATTGAAGAACTGAGGAAAATTTTTATGGAGGTATGTAATCTTTCGGGCCCAGTATGAAACTAATTCAAGAGTTAATACAAAGGCGAGAGCGAGCAAGGCATAGGGAAGCCCAGCCTGTAGCAACGGTTGGGCAAGCAGTAACCAGATGGATCCAAGCCGACTCCAGGCTGAGGTCACTAATTTTCTAGGCTTTGAGTCAGCCCTTCCTGAATCATCTTGGGCATTCACCATTACCAGTTTTTCTGTTCCCACGTACACGCCTCCAGCTTGCAACACGCAGTCTGCAGGTGCCAGGGACAGTGCTCCTAATGTCACACGGTCCTGCAATGTGGAGCCTGGCAAAATTAGGCTCTGAGTGCCTGTCACACAATTTGACCCAATTTGGATTTGCCCCAATGTGAAGTTCGTTGGGGTTTTCTGGGTTGCTGTTATTAGGTTCGAGAAGTCACCCAAGTGGGCGTTGGGTCCGATTTGGAGGAGATCTGGATCGACTATGGCGTTGGTTGCCCTAATAGATGCCGTGCTGCCGATTTTTGCACCCATGCATTTCAGATACATGCAGAAAGCTTGGGTACCTGATAGGAGCTTCGTGAACCTTTGATGGCATAGAGTCAGGAGCCTGTGTGTGAACCAGATTCGAAGACCCAAATTGGACATTGCTCCCACGGGAACTCGCCCCGTAGGTTTTACTTTTCCTACTATACACCATTTGAGAATGCAGCTTATCAAGGACAGCACTAGACCGTAGGCTATGTAGGTGCAACCAACACAGAATGCAAGCTGTAAGAGCCTTCCTTGGAAAAGGATTTGAGACGAAGTTTCTAGAACGTCGTTAGGCTCGTTGAGTACGAACATAGCTATGAGAGTGGCAGGCGGCCAATGGAATGCTCCGGTTAGGGAAAATAGCAGGAATCCCCTGTCTGAAAACGTGTGGACATGAGGCAATTGCATTGACTTTGCGAGCCATGTGAAAAATGGGTATACGATTGCTGCAGAAAGAGTGCTAACCATGGCCACTGTGTATAAGCCGAGTAGTTGACATATGTGGGTTGTAGTTGTTGCCAAATTGCACTTCATCTCCTCATCCTGCGTTCAATCAGGGACGTTCATTTCATCAATATCACGACTGAAACGAGGAGTAGAATTTCGTAAACACGCGAGCAATATTTATGGTCAAATGAAGGTGTGATTTTGACAAATTCCGAATCCATTCATTTTTCTAGCAAGTTGAGGATAAAAGACATATAAAGCATTTTACTGTAAGAATTAATCGAAAATGTCATGGGAGGAGATGGAAGAATGAAATGCAAGGGCAAATATGAGAAAGGGAGGAAAATAGAGTCTTAAAAATGTAGACTAAGATATCATAAGCCTTGGGTGTAACGACCATTAGAATACAGAAAGAGGATAAGAAGAACAAGTTAAAGACCGACAGTGGGGCTTCGGCAATAACTTCTAACAGCCAAATTGGGCCTTAATATCTTTTCAAATTTCTTAGAAAACATGACTAGAAAAACCGTGATTGTAGGAAACTCAGACATTGAAAGCTGCTAGAACAAAGCACAGTTTTGAGTAGTTCCCTGATGATAGTTTGAAATTTGATCATACCTTTAGGTTTGAATGTGATGCTGTATTTAGGAAGTATTGCCCCAATTCTGTCCTGTGAAGAGCAGGAACAATAGATTCTGATGCCAAAACTGTACCCATTTGAAGGAAGGCGAAGGGGCCAACAGAGGAACGGCTTCCAATCCTTACAGAACCTAAAACCAGCGTACCGTTCTTTACTTGATGGCCCTCTAAAGTTGCTCCTTCTGAGACTACTGACTCGTCTGCTATAGAAACCAAACAGGGGTCCGTGATGTCTACACTATCTAAAACAACATTTTTTCCAATATGTGCACCCAAAAGTCTGTACCACCAAGTAATGAAAACGGTACCACGAAGGTGGATGGCAAGCATGGTGGATGCAAAATCCCTGGCACGATACAGAGTCCACCACTTCACAAAATCCACAGACCACACAGACACCCTGGGCTTCAATGTATAATTCACTTGCAACAATTGAATCCCAAATATAGACAGAGAAATAGCTGTCATAAATATGTAGATTATCCATGCAGCTGGACTGGCAAGAAGAAGAAATAAAATGGGATTCAGTCTTAGTAGTTCAGCACCAGGAGCACCAGGTAGAGCAACACGAAGTGGAATGGAACATGCAATGTACGCTGGAACAATCAACAATGCTGCTGCATAGACAATGCCAATTAACTGAAGAAAACCAATTAGCAGTCTTTTGAAAGTGGAAGGCAGTACACATTGGCTATGTGAGTTAACTATTTTCTCTGCTGTTGATATGCTTCTAGTTGTTTTTCCTTCTCGCTGCAGAAGTCCCTCTGCAAATGCTGCGAGTTCAGAAATATTGTTGGCTGTGAAAACATCAACAGCAGAAACGTGGACACCTAGATATGCTGAAAGCTTCTGAGCTGCCCAAACCACTCCCACTGAATCAATCCCGTACGCAACCAGACTCTCCGTAATAGAAATCTCCTTTACATCCACTGCAGTCCTCTCCGAGACAAGCTCTTTCAAAAACTCCACCAAACCCCGGGAATCGGGCTCTTCAACTCTTTGGGTATTATGACCGGAACTTTTAATGAGATTGAAGGATAATACTGTGAGCTCAGAGATACTCCCTGCTGTGTAAATGTCAATTGCAGAAACCTGTACACCTAAAAATGATGACAGCCTTTGTGCAGCTTCTACCACAACAATTGAACTTAGCCCATAGTTTACAAAACTGTTATCAACTGATATCTGAGATCCTTCCAATCCAGTTTTCTCATTCACCAGCCTCACTAAGAACTGTCGAATATCTTCTCTCGTGGGCATTGGATCTGCTGGGCTTTCAACTCCAACGGGAGAATACTCCGCTGCTTTGGAGCCACTGGAATTCTGTGACCTTTTCATGATCGGTGACAACAAAGGCTTATGACCGGCCTTCCCTATAAGTGCCTGAATGATACCCATTTTGGGGGGTGTTCCAACCAAGTCTAATGTTCCATCTATAAACTTTTTCAGACATTCAAACCGCTGAATTTTTCCAGAAGTTGTCTTGCAGATGGTCCTTGGTTTAATCAGATTTACAGTGGCAATTTCCACCCCATGCTCAGCTGCCACTGCCAATCGAATCTTCTCAGCAACCTCCGAATTATTGAATTTTCCATCCCTGAGTTCCGCAACTACAACAAGCCCCACCTGGTCAGAGGACTCTGACAGAGGAATGCCCTTAGAAGCTAAGATCTCTTCAGGAACTCCAATCACTGCACAGCACCCGGGTCGAATAAATTCCGAGCAGGTCTCTACAGTTTTCTCTACATCTGAAGAGTACACATTAATGCCATTCACAATTATCAAGTCTTTTATACGTCCCGTCACAAACAATTTCCTTGCCACTACACGTCCCAAATCTCCTGTCCTAGTATAGTATCTTGATCCTGAAAAAATGGATAAGGGGCCATATTAATATCTACACAACACCATAGTAGTTTTCAGACTAAACAAACATCTAGTTTAGGATAGATTAGCAAAGAATGACTTTACTCAAATGGCCTATTGGTGTAGATGGCTTGATTGAATTCATAAATATTTACACCATGAAGAGTTGTTTGAAAGAAGGTAAAAGAGAGTTTGCATGTGTGGAAGATGATCATGAACCAGTGAGCGTTTAGAAAAGACTAGAGGTATTGGCATGTGTGGAAGATGGTCATGAACTGGTGAGCGTTTAGAAAAGACTAGAACTATTGGCACAAGAAACTAGAAAAATATGGCTGTGGGATCCATGAAGAGTTTGGTAAATACTGATAGAGGAAACCAATTGTCATGTAAATGGTTGGATCAATTATCGGACGAAATGAAATCCCAATGGCTATGAAGCTTTGACCAAGATTTGAGAAGCCTCAAACAATTTCCACAAGAAACCAAAGATTGTGCAGCTATGGATATTCCATGAGGGTTTTGAAGTGGCTAGATGAAGTTGTCACTGAACTCATTGAAGCATCCTAAAATAAAGCATTGTTTTATAATGCAAAAGGGAGACAAGATGAAAGAGCTTCTACATAACCAGCTAAGATTATGAAGGGTTTAAGAACAGAGTTAAAATTGTCTATTTGTGCTTCAATGAGTTTTATCACGTTATCTGAAACCTTCTCCACCAGAGTTTGAAGAAACTAAAATTTGGATAGCCGCTAGAAAAAATTGTGCTGTTTTCCAAATTTATTAAATAAAGGAATTCATTAGCATAATGGCCAAACATCAATGACCAATCCTTAGGATATAGATGAGAAAACATCCTTCACGGATAAGGAGGGGAAATTTTAATACAAGTTTAGTTTTGCAGATGATAAGTTAGGCAGCTCACTCAAAATTTAACTGACAAAAGCCTCAAGGAGATTATCAAGAAGACTTGGAAAAATTTAACACAAGCTTATTGCTGAATGAAAAAGTGTATTTGAAAACTAGCTTGAATATGCAAACACAACTACTAGCTTATAGTAAATGAGAGAAAATAAGCAATGTGTTATGTTCTGTCACCTGAACCAAGCTCATTCTTGAAGGTCTCTTCTCCCTTTGCTTCTTGGCCCCAGTAGCCAATCCCTGCACTAGGGCTGCTTATCCAGATCTCACCTTCGACTCCCTCTCTCTCTACCTCTTTGCATGTTTCAGCATCCACAATCCTTATGTCAACATCTGGGTCATTTTGCTTGACATAGCCACAACAAACTCTCTCTTGCCAGTCCAAGTAAATTGGTTTCCCAGATCCCCATGCTACACAAACAAAAACACTATTTTCTGCAAGGCCATAGCCAGGTGCCAGCACCTCCTCCCCAAGCCCACATGGACCCAACAATTCCACAAACCGTTTCATTGTTTTCTGCCTCACCGGCTCTGCACTTACCATTAAAAATCGCATGGATGACAAGTCATATTCCTGCAACAATACAGATTGTTTTTTCTTATTGCTCTCTAGCCTGCGGATGAGGAGTTCAAAGGAAAAATTGGGCCCTGCACTATGTGTAGCCTTGTGTTTAGCCATGGTTTGAAGCCATAGCAAGGGATTTCTAATGAAGTTTAAGGGGGAGAAGAGGATTGCAGTGCCACCACTGAGCATTGCTGTGAGGAGGCCACCAATCAGGCCCATGTCGTGGTACTGTGGCAACCAACTTACAAGCACAGTACGTGATGTGCTTTTGTAATGACTGTGCATGAGCTTTACATTGTGCAAAAGCCCTGCATTAGTTATCATTACTCCTTTTGCATCACCTGTTGAACCTGATGTGAATTGAAGAAAACAGACTTCTTCAGGTTGTGGTTTCAAACTGATTCTGTTGTCATTGTCCAAAAGAGCCTCTTCCCCTTCTTCTGTTGGAGAAATCTTGGACCATGACCAGTAGCTAGGATCTTTTGTTTTGGTGTAATTCTTGCTGGTCCACGTGTCAGTATTAAGCCATGGCAGGTCAGGCCAGCGAGGGGCACCTTTGTTTTTATAGGTGCTTGGCAGTATCATGTTGCGTAGGTGAGCTACATGAACAGCGGCCTGGTATGAAGAGGTGGAGAGAATGGCCACTGCATTACAGGATTTTGCTACATTCGCTACCTTGGCCAGTGCTTGCCCACCATGGTGACGTGGGTCTGGTGAGAGAAGTGGAACTGCCAATACCTGCATAAAGGACAGTAAAAACTTAAGAAATCTTAGTAAATCAAAGTGAAAAATAGTATTACTTCAGTGGATAGAAAATGCCAATCACTTTTGTGGAAAACATGTCATATTAAAAGCCTTTTGGAAAATACAATTGATAATGATTCATCCTGATGTTTGGCCAGCATGATCCTAGTGCAAAGAGACCATAAACCTTGGCAAAAACTGGTAAACAGAAGGCACTAGGTATAAAGTATAAAGTAACTAAAACTTAGTTGTATGGAATTGGTTTAAGAAAAAACACTTGTGGGAAAACAGGTGGAAGGTGGTACTGAAACCAGATTGAGCTTTGATGATTTATGACATGTATGTTCATAAGCAAGTTAGGACATTTGAATCAATCATTTAATTCAACATGGAACTTGGGAAGAGTGAAACATTCATTTAGACCCTGTGCAATTGCAACTATGAACTTTTATGAGACAAATTATGAATCATGGCTATTGGTATGCTAAGAAAATTTTGCTTCGTAGAAATTTTCTTTAATGATCCATCAAGAGTTTCTTTATAGAAATTTTCTGTAATAATCTTTTAAGAGTCTGAAAACATAAACTATTGCACAAATTACTTACCCGAGCTCGCAAACATCCAAAGAAGGCATCTACAAAATCAAGTCCAGGAGGATGAAGCAACAAAACCCTGTCGCCTGGTTTAATTACAGGATTCTTAGATGTAAGCAACTTTTGGGCAATAAGAGAAGCCCTGGCATCAACATCCTGGTATGTGCGCTTGTCTATAACTTTTCCATCATCATTTATCCACGAGTATAGGGTCCTAGTTCCTATTATTTTATGGGATGCCCAAAAATGCAAATATTCATCAGTAGTAGTCAACTCTGGAAATTCCACACCAGGGATTTCATCCAGTTCTCTTATTTTACTCTTACTGTTTTTATCCTCCATATTCAGTGGAAACAGTCTCTGCATACATACATATATTCATCTGGTGTTAGGATATAGATTACAGCAGAAATGGTTCATAAAATCATTTAAAGTTTAAAAAAAAATTATGACCTTGACATAGGGCAATGGTGGATTATGAGCATCTGAGGCAAAATGCTTGCAGACTAAATTGATGGCATAAGTTGAATTTAGCTCTGTAAGCTCAAAGGCCATCAGTCCACCAACATAGTAAGTATTGTCTTGACCTTGCATTTCCTTTTCGAATATGTCATAGAATCCACTCTTCATGTCTGCAGAATTGCATGTAAAAATCTCATCTTAGCATAGGTTCTCAGCTCTTCAAGCAAAGCTAAAAGCTTACATTATTATGCAACTAAAATCAACATGAGATTTAACATTAGAATTCTTATGACATTGCTATCAGGATTCCACTGTGTAGTTTACAGTTGAATTCATTGACCCATGTTTCATAAGTCAGAGTTCATGAGAACCCCATCTCATGGAAATGAATGTACACTTGTACACATTGCATCTAGGTGATGCTTATAGAAGTAAAGATTCGTGCCTTTCTGAGGTCACCCATCTCAGTGCTAGTCCAATTCAAGTGCACTTAACCATGGAGTTTTCCAAGGTTAAGCCCACTTAACTTGCTAACAAAAATTCAAGAGAATAGGAGTGCACTCCATATGAGAGCTGAAAGTCAAGATTTATTTAGCTTTTAACATTTGTGATGAAACAGTTAATGAAGCTAAAACAAATAGAGTTCCAATAAAAAAAGGTTAAATTAAATTGTTTTTTCATACCTTGAGTGGTGATGTGGGGAAAGTAGGTCCAATGTCTCTGTAGAATGATAGATTCCACTTGGGCTCCCATATTCTTGACATCCTCACATATAAAGCTTCGCACAGCTGTGTTGTCAATATCAGCAGAGTTGCCATAGGACCAGAACAAGAAGATATCTGTATCTGAGTAGAACTTTTGAATGGCCACTGGATGACCAATGGTATTTGGATCTTCTACATATGTCTTGCAGTAGTAGAACCCTTCAGGGAGGTGATCCAAGCCTTTGATTTTTGCAACTGTTGTATAATACTCAATCGTTCTTACCTTGGAGAATAATTCTTCTTCTACCTTATTGAGGTCAAACGGATTTGGCCTGATACTTGCACCTACAAATTCAATCCATGTCATTATTCTGTACTCTGTAGTTATTGAAAAGCGTATGTTAGATTGTGGAGCAAAATCCTAGTAATTAAAAACCATATGCATGGAAGGTGGGGGAAATTTGAACACTATTAGTATGTCTACTTTGTAGTCTTGTATAGTACAAAGTTGAGATTGCTCCTTTTCAGGTAAACAAGTTTGTTACAACAACATGAATGGTTATGATCAAACTATAGCACACTAGAGTAATTAAGAAACTAAGATTCTCTTAAAGGCATGGAAAATTGATATAAAAGCATCAAAAAGTTAATGTGTACCTAATAAGAATATATTAATTTAGATTCAATTTATGATAGATGTAGGCTAATATATTTTTAAATTAAATGGTAAAAAATAGATAAGAATACATAATTTTATGATTAAAGAAGGAATCTCTTTCTTGAAGTTTTCAAAATCTAACATAAAAAACTGATGTCTAAAACTGTAAATGTTGTATCGTAGAAAATCTTCTTAAATTGGTGAAAAATAGTATAGATACTTTTACTAACAATTTACCAAAGTAAAGTTAGCATGTCCTTCATAATGAGACATAGCTTTAAATTAGGTGATGATCTTGCTGGGAAATAGAGCAAAATAGATAATTTCACCTATTAGATTCAAAACCTATGGGATCACTTCTATCATTTATCATTTAAGGTAGACAATTAAAAGGAGTGATCTAATGGCAAGTCTAGAAGACTTGATCATAAATTGGCCATAGAGAATAATAAGAGTATCACAAGTTCCATGAAGAATAGTGTGTGATACAAAGCAATGTGCATCCATATTAAAATAAGCCTAGAGACATATCCTTAGATCATGGAAATTATAATAGTTAATGATATCTATTGTACATAGAGAATAAGTGAATATGGAATAGACATAAATATATTAATATTATAAAATTAATTTACATTTTTTATTGAGTAGATGGAATTGATAAATTATATTATTATTAGATTATTACATGTAAATGAGTATATTAGATCAATTTTAAGAGAAGAGATTTAGGCAAGAGCCTACAACACAAGTGTAACTTGTGAGCCTCTCATGTGGGAGGTCTTGGGTTCGAGTTTGCTTAACACATAAAAATAATTAATTACAATAAATAACAATAATTAATCTAAGCTTCAGTGTTTACCGATCCAAAAAAGAAAAAGAAAACTTATATTAAAGAAATAAAGTAACTAATTTATAGAATAAAATTAAATCAATAAAAGTAAATTTAAAAATAAAGAAAAATAACAATGAAATACCAGTAATTTTGCAAAATAATTTATTAAAGTGTTCCTCCAATTTGTATAAAACTTACACTTCATGACTTCTTTTGATAATCTTATTTAATATGCTATATGTACTTAATTATAACTTGTCATGTGGAAAACTAAAATTCTTTTATCAAATTTGATTAATTAAAATAGTGATTATATAATTAATTCTTATTTTTAATTTTGTAGTTTCATTTAAAAACTGATTTTTTTAAAAAGAAACATAAAGAATAGAGTAAATCTATTAATATTTTTTTTCCTAAATTGTATTAAACTTAAACCTTGCCACTTTATATTGACAATATTTTATAATATGCTTACATATGTCCTATTATAACTTATCATATTAAACACTAACATTTTAAATTAAATTTAGACTAATTAAATTAATTATTATATAATTATTTTACTTTTCCCCTAAATGATTAAGATTGATAAATTAAAATATTCTAAAAGAAAAATTCAAATAAATTAAAATTACATAAGTTTACAATTATCAAAAAACAAGAACTTAATATTATATTAATATTATACATTTGTGAATGTGATTGTGTCAAAGTATACTAAAGATTTTTAAATATAACAATCATCTCTATCCTTTTAGATTTGACCTCAAGCATACAATCTTTATCATGGACCTATATATAAACTAATAATATACATGGATCTAATAGAATATAAACTTCTAGAAAGTGCTTCGCTTAGTCTATGGTCATTAAATATCCATGGATCTAATAGAATATAAACTTCTAGAAAGTGCTTTAGCCTAGTCTATGGTCTTCAAATTCTTGAAATGATAAAGATATTAGAAACATATTCTAAGGAAAATATTAGAGACATCAAATATCTTTTTCAATTTATGATATGACTTTGACTGAATCTAAGAATTCAAATTTTAAAATTATATGTTAGAGATAATTTAATAAGAATGATCCTTAGAATAAAATGAAAATACTGAAAAAATATTTTTTTATTAATCAATGTGATTGTATCAAATTAAATTTAAGATTTATAAATATGATTAATTTCAATCCTTTTGAAGTTGACTCTAATTATATAAAACAAGTCTTTATCATGAAATTTATCTATAAATTATTGTCAAACAAGTCCTTATCACAAGATTTATTGTCAAATGACCTACTAGTATATAATCTTGTAGTAACTCTTCACTCTAATCTATATTATTTAAATTTTTTAATTGATTGGAATATTTACAAGCATAACTCTTCACTCTAATCCATATTATTTAAATTCTTGAATTGATTGGAATACTTACAAGCATATTTAAAGAATATTTACATAGGTCAACAACCTTTTTAAAAGCTATGGTATAATTTTGAGTGAATCTCAAAATTCAAATTTTAAAGTTTAAAGTTGTTGATTTGAGGTAGTCCAAATGTCCTTTGGAATCTAAAAAAAATGTCACATATTTATAAATTTCTTTATTCTAATTATATATCATGACTTTTTCAAATTAAACATAAAGTCAAATATAGAATTTTTTCAAAAAAAAATTTATATATATTTTTAAATAATATATATTAATATTCTTCTATCACATATTTAACTATATTTATTATAAATCATTACACAATTCTTGTTGGCTAATCTAAGACAAAAAAACATTAAAGAGAGAAAAAAAAAAAAAAGTCAAACTTAATTCTTTCCAGATTCTTAAAACATAGCAAATTTTTTTTTCCTACTTTTTTACTGTTTATGACTACAAATTATGCAAGATCATGAAGATGAACAATGTTTTAAATTTTGGTCAACATGCATTTTGTGTGAAGCCTAGCCACATCCATCCTCTTTTTTATTCAACAATTTTTAATATTTAAAAAAAATTAAGTTTTCTTGGCTACCTATACTTCCAAAAACAAATCTTGTTGCATAAATTTCTCTTTAAGTGCTCGTAGAGCTTACCTGTGGAATTTGACCTGTAAAACTTGGCGGCCGCAGCAAACGGAGCCGCACCAGAGATAATAATCTTATCAAACTCCATCATCTTTTCTTCTTGCGTCTCACAATCCCTTGTCCTGACACGTACAGAGTTCGAATCCCTCTCGATGCTGACCACCTCGACACCACACTGCACCACAGCCGGCAATTTTACGCTCAATTTCTGCCACATGCTCGTATAACCACCCTTCACTCGCCGGATTTTTCCCAACATGGACGTCCGGGCAAATTCATGAAAGTAAGCATACGGCATGTCTTCTACAAATCCATACCCAGAGGCCGTATACCCGTATGCCACAGCTTTAGGAATGCCCTTCAATCCATTTTCTCTGATAAATTCCGGTGCCGGATCTGACATAATCCGACTCACTGCATGGACTCCAATGTTGCCGGATTCTTTTGCCTTTGCCTGCACTCAAACGTATTTGGAATTTAGTTACACAGTACACCAAGGATAATATATTTTTAAATCTGGATTTATTAGGAGAAAATTAAGCTTCGAAGTCAACTTTAACTATTTAATATTTTTAATCTTAGAATGAAGCGTAGTGTGTGATGCTTAAGCCGTCGAAAATTGAATAATGGTACAATTGTTGTATTACTTGCCTGAAGTTTCATTGTGAGAGGAATGATGGACATGTAATCAGCTTGGACGTCCAAATCCTGGAATTGGCCACCATTGCAGTCGATGAGAGCGAGCTTGTGAGATTTCATGTCCTCGAATTCAACATCACCCAATTCCTCTGCAAGGCTTGTGATTGTGGGTGCACTGTTTGCTGCCACCACCTGCCCTCCCAAATCATACACTCTCCCTGCAACATAACGTACAGTTTGAGTTTGAGTTTCATTTAACTTAAAGATTATTACTTTTAGCACCAGGAATGGGATGATGTTAGCCTATGTGGATGAGGGGAGGGTTGGAGCTTTGTGATTTTGTGACCATTATAGAGAAATATCTTAATTGAATTACATTTGCAGTTAAATTTTAAAATGATATATATTTATTTATAAATAAATAATTACAAATTAAATAAATTAAATATAGTAACTTTAATATAAAATTAATTTTTCAATAAAGCGTGTTAGAAGTTTTTATATATCAAGGACAGTTGTTAAAAAGTATTATTCAATGAATTATCAGCTGTGGAAGTTTAAGAACTCAATTAGATTTAAATAGTATATAGAATAAGAAAAAAAATATGTCCTCGTCCTTTCTAGTTTTATATTCTATTAATATAATTATTTAGATGTTTAACAATTCAAGTATACACAACAAATAGAATGTTTTGTGATGTGATTTCATTTAGAAATTCTATATATAGTTAGAAGGCAGGCTGGCCTAAAAACTAAGTATAGCCCATCTTAAGTTAAACTAATAAATAGTTTTTATTGGAGAAGTGAGTGTAAATTGAGTTTGCTTTTTCTAATAAATCAATCAAAATCAAAACAACTCACTAAATCATCTAGTCAGCCTATATAATGTGTGATCTAAGCCCTACTATTTCCATTCAATGTACTCATGCTATCCATCAATAAAAAGCCGCAAAATAGAAAAACTTACCTTAGATTTCTATAAACTCTCAACATGACACTAACTATAATATTTATTGGACATTACTAAAATGTACATTTAACTTAAAACTAGTTTTAAAATTGCCATTCTAAACATGAGACTTATAGAACCTATGGCAGATGTCTTTTATGAAAACCTTTGTTTCAAAAGTGGTAAAAACTCAATCTAGATATAATAAATCTAATATATCATCCTTTATAATTTTTTTAAAAAAAGTATCATGTTTTATCATAAAATTGCTAGTATACATAGATATCATAAATCCCATGGTATACACAGATATAGTATACATAGATATCATAAATCCAATAGTATACACAGATATAATAGATCTCAATGTAAAACGAAATTCTATAAAACTAGTTTTAAAATACCATTTTAAACATGAAACTTATAAAATCTATGGCAGATGTCTCTTATGAAATCCTTTATTTTAAAAGTGCTAAAAACTCGGCCTAAATGTAATAAATCTAATATTTCATCCTTTATTAAAAATGTTAATTTTTTTTTAAAAATAATTTATTTTAAAATCACTAGTATACATAGATATGATAAATCCCATGATATACCATATAAAACCAAATCCTATATAAAACATAGTTCTAATAAAAATATTATATAGTTCTAATAAAAATAAATATTTAAATGACAACATTCTCTACCAAACCAGAAAACAAAACAATAAAAAGAAGAGGAAGGGAAAAATGTACCGTTTCACCCAGACCGAGAGATCTCAAAGCCATAACAGTATTCCCTTCCCTTGTATTATAATAGTGTATCCAATTCATATCATTCATTTTTATTAGCAGTTTCATTTGGATTAACATTCAATCTTATTTCTTACATCTATCTAATATACATACAACCAAGTATGGTGTTCATAAAACATAATATACACAACCAAGTATGCTGTTCATAACACAGTGTATATAAATCTATACAATCAAATATGTTGTTCATAACGCATAGTTATATATCTTGCTATTCACATATTTACACTAACTAAAATAATCAAGAGATCATGGAATTTTATTTTCCCATGCCATAGATTCGCATTGTATTCAATCTAAAAACACAAAAGCAAATGAGTTACCTTGGATTTGTACAGATTCACACATGCCACCAACAGTGTGATGTTTCTCCAACACCGTAACATTCTCATACCCCAAATTAGCAAGAGCATAAGCAGCTGAAAGTCCACTGGGTCCTCCTCCAACTATACAAATTCTAGTGCTCACATCCATGCTTGGATGAAGCTTCAACAACTTTTCTCTATCAAATGCCTCCATAACTTCTAATTTTCTCAATCTCAAGAATCCCTTTACCAACTTCTTCAAATTGTGCAAAATCTCTGCCACTCAGATCATAAATCTGCATAATACCCAAATAAGATCTGTTATAATTGAACTCAAATTCAAAGCTACCATCCAATATGAAAACAACCAGGATTCCATATAAGAACACTTCAAAAAAAATGTCTACTTACATTTGAAGCATATCAATTGAGTTTCACAACCTTCTCTTGAAAATGGCTTACATTTGAAGTGTACTTCAACTGAGTTTTTTCACAATCAGATAACCATAAAAGAGCTAGTCATTCCAGTAGATCATATAAATAACTTTCTTACAAGTAGTGCAAGGAAATCAATGCTATTTATGATGTTGTCATGTATTGAAACATTGAAACACTTGAATAAATATAGTGTGGTGAGCCAAAACCGCGCGGTGTCTATAAAGGGGTGGGCCGGCACCCTGAATTCTCGGTCTGAACGAGCTTTGAATATGAAAATAGGGATATTCTGAGGCATCTCTTATAATGATATCGATTTCTCGTTGTGAAATCCGCCTGCCTTTAAAGAGCCAGTGCTGCTCTGAAATTAAAGAAGCAAACAAGCAATGTTTTCAAATCCTAAAATGCCATATGATTTTCCCAAGCAAGACATCAAATCAAGTACGTAATATTCTCAAGAATATCTTATCCCCCGTCACCATTTGCGTAATATTCGCAAAGGATTCTTTTTTCAAATATGTCAGAAAAGAGTTTTATATTCAACATACATAATGATGAAGTGATGTGGAGAGACCACAATAATGAAAATAAAATAATAAACAACAAAATTTACAAAGGGACCACAGCCCAAAGTCCTCCTAGCACTTCTTACTCTTGAACTAGGGCTTTCTCAATCACTTTGATTACACACACTTCCAATCTCAACTAACAATGGATTCACCTTCACATGGACATTGTTTAATGTCTCCAATCAGCAAATAGAACCCTTGTTCCAATAGAATTTCTATCTTGTTTAATTCTGCACGTGCTTGGTTAGTAATATATCATACATGTTAGATTAACTCTTTCCATGAGTATCAGGGCTTCATCCTCATAGAAAGATCTTCATTTCCTTTAAAACCTACTGCAGCAAATAAATAATTAAAAGAAATCTACTGGTTCTGCAACAGGCATAACAACAAACCTATAATAACATGAAACTTCTGAACAAAGTACTTGGAATGATGAAGGAAACCTTATTAATGCATTTGTAGAGCCAACCAATCGGTTTGCAGACCACAATATGGAATTTGAGTTGCAGAATATCTAAGTTTTAATATTGTTGTTCACTAGTTCGTACATACCAGTCTTTCAATATGTTCCCTCCTTTTTTTACATCAAAGACTCTTTCCAATTTATAAGACACCCTATAATAATTGACTCCAACCAACTATCATCGTTGAGTTGGGTATTTTAAAACTATTACAAACTAAACTTCCCTCTAAACCAGCCGTTACCTTTTTCTATTTAATGTTTGAACTTGAAAAGCCATACAATGGTTTTATTAAACATTAAACTCTTTTCTATACCTAAACCTATCTTGAAGACCTAACATTATTTTAGCATCATTGTAGGTTCCAAGACTGTCCAATTGATTTGATGACCTTGTTTATACATTCCTTCCTTCTGATTTGTTTTGAGGAGCTTTGTGGTCTTTATAATCTTCAACTGTGGCTTGAATATTTGAGGTGCTCCTACACCATACTCCCCACCATAAAAGGAACTCTTGCCCCAAGAGTTGACCTGTGATCCATTGTTCCTTGCTCCCATCTATTGTTGCTGAGGGGTGAAATTATTCCCCAAAGTGATTTGCTCCTTCATCCTATTCCTGCAGTCACACACCAAGGTTTAGATACAAAAATATTTGGGTTAGACTGTCCTCTTGCTTGATAGTACTGCTGTTGCACATTAGCCTGCTCAAAAGTCTTTATTTGTCTCTTCTTTTTCACCATATCACCTTCATCTACCTACCCTCTTAGAGGACACTTCATTGCTCCAACCAAAATAAAAGGTTGTTCAACTAGCCCTACCACCCCTGGATTGTCCTGCCTCTTAGCCTGGCATTGCTTCCAACCAGTATCATAATGTGGAGTACCTTGATCTTGCACTGGAATATCTCTACCAAAACACATCAGTATAGTTTCCTTATGACTCCTCACTAATGGATGCAACTTATATTTCACCTTTCCTTGTTGAACTCCATATGTATTTTCATAACCATTATGGATGACTCTCCTTGAACATTGCCAAGATCTTCGCAAAATGAGATGCCCACAAGTCATGTGCATGACATCACATAGTACCTTGTCCCTATAACTCCCAACTGAAAAATCAACCATCACTTGATCCTTAACCAAAAAATTCTGATTCTCATTGACCCAAGTAGCATAATAAGGACCAACATGTGCAAAAGTTTTCAAATTTAATTTCTTAACAACTTCATAACATAACATATTATTGCTTGCCCCTGAATCAATTATAAACTCACATACCTTGCCTTGAATGAGACAATTTGATCTGAATATGCCTAGATCTTTTGGTATTTGATTGCTTCTTCCCATCAGTAAGCACTCTCCTTCTTCTGGAAGAAGTTCAATGGGTTCATTCTGCTAATCCTTTCTTGGCTCTTCATCAACCAAGTTTACTCTTCTCTCTCTCCCTTTGTCTTCCTGCCATTTAGGACACCGAAAGGACTAATGACCTACTTCATTACAAGTGAAGCATCTTCCCGTGAACACTCCACTTCCTCTTCTTCCACTTCTTCCACCTCTATAACCCGCTCTTGATTCTGAAAATGTTTTGTCCTTATCCTTATCATTGCTGCTCTGAAAATTAGTGGTACCTCTTCCCCCTCTTCCTCTCATGGAAGATCCACCTCTATTGTTGCTCTACTTTTCTTGTCTCCTTATCTTCTCTTTAGCCTTCAAGGCTAACTGATAACATTCATCAACCGACCTCGGGGTAGCAAGACTAAGTTCATCCTGGATATTGAACCTCGGTCCCCCCATATACCTTGCAATTTTTTCTTCCATCTCTTCATCATGATCCACCCTAATATCAAGCTTGTGAAATTCCTCAGTGTACTTCTGTACATCCATCTCCTTTTCCCTGAAATATCTCATTTTCTTGTACAACTATACTCTATAATCCTTTGGCAAAAATTTTGCCTTCATTTTGTCCACCATAGTATACTAAGATGTGATCTTGGGTCTACCATTCTTCCATCTATCTGCCTGGATGCAATCCCACAACAAAACACGTCCCTTCAACCTGGACTTTGCTATCTTCACTTTTTCCTTCTCTTCTATCCCTTCACACTCAAAGCAATTTTCCATTGCACCAAACCAAACTATTAGTTCTTCATCATCCATCTTTCCTCCATACACGGGTGAGTCTGTCCTTACCCTTTTATCTTCATTTCTTATGGCTTTTGCCAACTTAGCCATTCTTACTTCCTTAGGGTCCTTTTCTTCTTCTTTGGGTTCTTCTTCCTCTTCTTCATCTCTGACTTCTTCATCCAATCTAATGCTCTTATCTTTCTTCTCTAGTGCTGATAGCCTCTCCATCATGGACTTTATCAATCTATCTTTTTTAGCATTCTCTTTGTCCCTTTGGTCTAATGATACCCTTAACTTTTTGTTATCTGCCACTTGTTCTTTCACTGTCTTTGCCAACTCCATATTTGTCAACCTTGTAGGAATCTCTTCTTCTCCTTCAGACATGGTTGCTTGATCAACTTGGTACAAGAATCTACTACAAGGTTACTCCTCCCAGGATAGTTCAACTACAAGGGCTCACTAAGGGATTCAAGAACCAACTTTGCAAGACCAATTATGCTTCCACAAGACCTTCCCTCGCTCTGATACCAATTTGATGCATAGCAATCACAATAACGACAATAAAATAATAAACGATACAATTTAAAAAGGAACCATATGGCAGACTCCTCCTAGCACTTCTTACTCTTGAACTAGGGCTTTCTCAATCACCCGATTACACTCACTTCCAATCCCAACTAATAATGGATTCACCTTCACATGTACATTGTTTAATGTCTCCAATCAACAAATAGAACCCTTGTTCAGATAGAAGCTCTATCTTGTTTAATTCTGCATGTGCTTGGTTAGTAATATATCATACATGTTAGATTAACTCTTTCCATGAGTATTAGGCCTTCATCCTCATGGAAAGATCTTCATTTCCTTTAAAACCTACAACAACAAATAAATAATTAAAAGAAATCTACTAGTTCTGCAAAAGGCGTAACAACAAACCTATAATAATATGAAACTTATCAACAAACTACTTGGAATGATGAAGGAAACCTTATTAATGCATTTGTAGAGCCAACCAATTGGTTTGCAGACCACAATATGGAATTTGAGTTGTAGACTATCTAAGTTTTAATATTGCTGTTCACCAGTCTGTACATACTAGTCTTTCAATATATTCCCTCCTTTTTTTACATCAGAGATTCTTTCCAATTTATAAGACACCCTATAATAACTAACTCCAACCAACTATCATCACTGAGTTGGGTATTTTAAAACTATTACAAACTAAACTTCCCTCTAAACCAGCTATTAGCTTTTTTCATTTAATGTTTGAACTTGAAAAGCCATACAATGGTTTTATTAAACATTAAATTCTTTTCTATACGTAAACCTATCTTGAAGACCTAATATTATTTTAGCATCATTGTAGGTTCCAAGACTGCCCAATTGATTTGATGACCTTGTTTATACATTCCTTCCCTCTAATTTTTTTTGAGGATCTTTGTGGTCTTTATAATCTTCAACTGTGGCTTGAATATTTGAGGTGCTCCTACACCATGAAGATCTTGTTTAGGATACAAGGATTAATGTACAATACATCATAGCAATACCCTCTTATTCTGTTGTTTTTGTTTGGTATTAATGTTGAAGTGATACAAGCTCTAGATCTCTTTCTTGGTCTTCATGTGTTTCTTGTTTTTATAGAGGACTAGTTTTGTTTGGTTGCAGGCACAGGAATTAAGAATAGAAATGCATTTTGGGAATATGAATGGCTATTCCATTAACAACTATTTTTTGGAATGGACATAAGCTCATTTTAGAGCCAAAATAAGAATATGTATTTTTATTCCGTATTCCGATTGATGCACCAAATAGAAAATAGGAAATGTATTCCTAATTTCTTATTCCTATTCCAACAACCAACGAACCCTATGTTTACCTTAGCTTATAGTTTGCCAACTTGCTAGTATGATATTTACTAGTTACCAAAAGGTATTTGATTAATACGAACATTCATTTGGTCACTTCTTCTAAATAATTAATTTGAAATGTGATTTCTTATTTATTTATTTAATTAGCACTTGCACCCCAAGAAGATGCAAGGGGTACATCGATAGGAAAATATTTTTGTATTTTTTTATAAGTTGAATGTATATTGTTATTTGTGTGTATAAGTAAAAGTACATAGTATTTTCAAAAGAAAATCATAAAAATAAAATTGATTATATTGAATTGTGTCCTTCCCATAAGGTAGGATATTTTTGAAGTTTAATATTTGAGGCATCCAATTTAAATATTGTTTGAAACATTAAAACAAGTATGCATTACATATTTGGATATATTATATCAAAGACCTTTTTTTTCTTGAAAATTTTAATAGTTAAGATTTGGAAGTTTATGATTCATTGCACTTTTAATGAATGAGTTGTGAAATATTTATTTTGCATTTGTTTGATTTCAAGCCAACATGTTGAAACAAGAAACTAGTGGGTTTTTATATGGAATGTATGGATGAGTAATCCTAATAATCCATTTTTCTTTCCTGCATATGAAAGTTTTTAAGATTGTGCAAATAATATATATATAAGTTTTAATCATTATAATCTTTTTGTCAAACTAAGTAAATTTTTTTCTCAAGTACTGCAATTTTTTTATCATGTTTTGTAGAGTTAACAAGATTTATAATTGATAAGTAGGATAATTTCCATAACAAGTCAAATTGTGATATTGCTATTAGGATTTAACTGTGTGATTTTGAGTCAAACTCATTGAACCATTTTTCATGAGTAGTGATTCAACATGAATCTATCTCTCATGAGAATAATTGGAACACTTAGCATTCATTAGATGTAGGTGATGCTCACAGGGGTGAAGCATTGAGACTTCCCAGGAGGTCACCCATCCTAATACTGCTCCAACCTGAACATGCTTAACTATGGAGTTTCTTCCATGGTTAAACCCAAAATCAAAAAGTTAAATCCTAATAGCTTTATCACTATTTGACTTGCTCTGGAAATTATCTCCTACTTATCAATTGATGAGCTTAAGGGGCTTTCTAATGAATGGTTCATAAGGCACAACACTTGGTGAAGGTTTTGCAAATGGTGTTGCAATATGGAGGAAACTCCATAGTTAAGTGCACTCAGGCTAGAGTAGTACTAGGATGGATGACCTCCTGGGAAGTCCTGGTGCTCCACCCCTGTGAGCATCACCTAGATCTAATGAGTGCTAAGTGTTCCATTTATTCTAATGAGAGATGGATTCATGTTGAATCACTACTCATGAAACACGAGTCAATGAGTTTGACTCAAAATCACACAGTTAAATCTTGATAGCAATATCACAATTTGACTTGCTATAGAAATTATCTCCTACTTATCTTCTAATGAATGGTTTATAAGGCACAACACTTAGTGAAGGTTTTGCAAATCGGGTTGCAATCTTTGGGTTTAACCATGGAGGAAACTTTTTAATTAAGCATGCTTAGGCTAGAGTAGTATTGGGATGGGTGACCTCCTGTGAAGTCTCAGTGCTTCACGCCTATGAGCATCGCCTACACCTAATGAGTGCTAAGTGTTCCATTTATTCTCATGAGAGATGAAGTCATGTTGAATCACTACTCATGAAACATGGGTCAATGAGTTTGACTCAAAATCACACAGTTAAATCTTGATAGCAATATCACAACAAGATTTATAATTGTTTACTATTTGTAATTAATATTGACTATCATAAAATAATTTTACTTAATGATATATCCTTAAACTTACAATTGGTTATGAATTTTATAAAATTTATAATTGTTTATTTAGTAATTTATATTATATAGAAGACCATTTATTGATATAACCCTTAATATAGTCATGATTGTTATCTGTTTTCTTTCTATTTTTTAGTATTAATTATGGTTTTGCATGATAGGAATTATGTATAGTGCTCAACCATGACATATATAGTGGTGCTTTTTAATTATTTTGTAGGGATATTCATAAAGTTATAAAGGAGCTATTTCTTTCTATTTATAAAAATCTCCTACAAATCCATTAATTGTCTTATGTTATTTGCCTCCATTACATAAATATTATTAGACTTATAAGGCAACTAATTTCAATTAACATTCTATCTAACTCATTATTATTTTTCCATACTCACATTTACTTCAAAATATATATACTACATCATGCACATCTACTTTCATAGATTAGATTTACATATCTCTTGTACATATCTCATTTTGGAATCAAAATTGAAATCCAACCCTACAAGGCCTAGATCCCAAGCTTGTACCCTATCTCACAAGGTCGTTCTTCCTAAATCTACCTTGTAGGTAATGTTTTCTTTATTCCGATGAATTACAAAGTATATCACCCTGTATACAATTGATATCCATAGTGATTTAGTAAGTTACATCCTTGAAGTGTCCACCATTTTGCACTATACAATATCAAGGTAAGTGCACCCAGTTGTGGTGCCAAAAGGGGGGTATAAGTGGCCACTTTTTTTGTGAAATCAAAAATTTCTAAACTTTGAAAAGAATTTAATGATATTTACACTCAAAATTTTAAGATATGACAAAAAAAAGTAGTAGTCCTTTGAATCTAGTTTCTAAACTATTATTTTTTCTTTTCAAAATGGTTTAGTTTTAGGTCCTAAAAAAAGGGGGCCACAGAAAGTGGTACTATTTTTTCAGAAAAAACATAACATAGTGCAAAGTGTGGCCCCCCAAAAATTTTAACTTTTTTTTTGAAATTCTTTAACTGCTCTGTTTAAAATTTATCTAACACCATGTAGTTTATCCCAAAAATTTTAGATAATTTTATAATATGTAAATTTTTTTAATGAATTTTGTAATTGGACGCATCCCAAAAATGTGAAATATCTGTGTGCTCCCCCTTGAAATAATTGAAAACTAATCTAAAATCAAAACTTCTTTTTTTCAAAGTGTGTAGAATGAAGTCTAGTTTCTAAAAAACTAAGTTGTTGTGAAATTCGATGAACGAGGTAAAATCTACACCCCAATTAGTACATGTTGGTTTTTGACAGAAAATGGACATACATTCAAAAGAAATTATAGTTGAAAGGCTTAAAATAGTTCAAATTCAAAATAAATTATATGGTTAAATAACTAACACAAAGATCTACAATGTCATGTAGCCTAATTTTATTGATGGTCAACCACGAGGAAACTTGAAGGAGAACGCATAAGAAAAGTCAATCATTTTTTGTATGTTTGCTGCAAAACACATCTCAGACCAATTTAGAGACTCCAAACCTTTGGGTTGGATCCCCAAGGAAAATCCAAACCTTAGGCTTGGTAGAATTCAAAGCTTTAAATAGTGTGTGCATGCCATAAGGCATGTTTGCTATGTAAAGAATTTTTAAATTTAGGCTTACATAGTGTGTACGCGCTATAGTGCACACACACTTTGTAAGCCTAAATTTCAATAGAGAGGGAAGGAGAGAAGGAGAGAGGGTAGAGAGTGAGATAGTATAGGATGGGTACAGACTAGGAGATGGGAGAGGGTGGGATAGGGAGAGAGGGAGGGGAAATGGAGAGAGAGTGTAGGGGATGGGAGAAGGTGGGAGAGAGAGAGAGAGAGAGAGAGAGAGAGAGAGAGAGAGAGAGAGAGTAGGGGATGTGAGAGGGACAGAGTGAGAGAGAGGGAGAGTAGGGGATGAGAGAGGGTGTGATAGGGGGAGAGAGAGATGTGTGCGAGAAATATATAGTAAAAGAGAGGAGTGGGAGAGAGATTTAGTTAGAGAAATGGGAAGAGAGAGAGAGAGAGAGAGAGAGAGAGAGAGAGAGAGAGAGAGAGAGAGAGAGAGAGAGAGAAGGGGATGGGAGAGGGTGGGATAGAGAGAGAGAGTGAGAAAGGGTGGAATTGGGGAGAGAGAGAGAGAGAGAGAGAGAGAGAGAGAAGGGGATGGGAGAGGGTGGGATAGAGAGAGAGAGAGAGTGAGAAAGGGTGGAATTGGGGAGAGGGAGAGGGAGAGAGAGAGAGAGAGAGAGAGAGAGAGAGAGAGAGAGAGAGAGAGAGTAGGGCATGGGAGAGGGGGGATAGAGAGAGAGTAGGGGATGAGAGAGGGTGGGATAGAGAGAGAGGGTGGGAGAGGGTGGGAGAGAGGGAGGGAGAGAGAGAATAGGGGATGGAAGAGAGTAGGGGATGGGAGAAAGTAAGATAGAGAGAGATAGAGAGAGAGTAGAGGGTGGGAGAGAGCGAGAGTAGGGGATGGGAGAGGGTGGGATAGGGAGAGAGAGAGAGAGAGAGAGAGAGAGAGAGAGAGTAGGGGGTGGGAGAGAGAGTAGGGGATGGGAGAGGGTGGGAGGGAGAGAGAGAGAGGATGGGAGAGGGTGGGATAGGGGGGAGAGAGAGTAGGGGATGGGAGAGGGTGGGAGAGAGAGTGATGGGGAGGGAGGTAGAGAGAGAGAGTAGGGGGTGGGAAGAGGGAGAGAGAGAGAGTAGGGGGTGGGATAGGGGGGAGAGAGAGAGTAGGGGGTGGGATAGGGGGGAGAGAGAGAGTAGGGAGTGGGAGAGGGAGAGAGAGTAGGGGATGGGAAAGGGTGGGATAGAGAGAGGATAGGGGATGGGAGAAGGTGGGAGAGAGAGAGAGAGAGAGAGAGAGAGTAGGGGATGAGAGAGGGTGGGAGAGAGTAGGGGATGGGGGAGGGAGGGAGGGAGGGAGAGAGAAAAAGAGTAGGGGGTGGGAGAGGGTGGGATAGAGAGAGGGAGGGAGAAATGGAGAGAGAGAGTAGGGGATGGGAGAAGGTGGGATAGGGAGAGAGGGACAAAGAAATGGAGAGAGAGAGGGAGAGGGGGGGGAGAGAGAGATAGAGAGAGTAGGGGATAGGAGAGGGTGCGATAGGGAGAGATATTTTTTTTAGATAGTGCGTACAAACTATAGTGTGTACACACTTTACAGTGCGTACGTGCTATAGTGCATACACACTATATAAAAACACCAAAAAATGGCAATAATGAAAGTTTGGGTCCCTCTATTGACATATATTCTTTTTTTTTTGTCTGTTGTCTATTCTGTTGTTCTGATAGAAAACATGGGTTTCATGTTGTTGGAAGTTAGCAAACACCAAATTCAGTCATGGGATACACTATTTGAAGGCTATTTGAACATTCTTCCATGCTATTGGAAGCTAGAAAACACTAAATTCAATCATTGGATACACTATTTGAAGGCTATTTGAACATTCTTTCTATAGAAAAGGTTAGTGCAGTCCTTTTTAAATATTCTTTGTTACTATAGAGACAAATTTCATTATAATTTGACAAGTTGTTTATATATAGCGAATTCATTGAAATTTGTATGTTTGAATGAATTGTTATTTGGAAATGGTTAGAAATTTGACAAGTTGTTTAATATATATTGTGTATTCATTGGTATAATTGTAATTTATATATGTATTTGAATGATTTGTAATTTAAAAATTGTAAGTAATTCAGATGTTTGAATAATTTGACATAGAAATCATCGTCATGCCAAGGAAAAACCAAAAAATCAAAAAATGGAAGAGAGGGAGAGAGATTTGGAAATTAAAAGAGAAAAAATAAAACTACTATGTGAACAAAGAAAATTGCAATGCAATAATGAAGAATTGTCTTTCGAAGAGGAACACAAACCACCAATACAAAGAAACAAAGAGGAAGAATTGGAAAGACAAAGAGAACAAATGAGACTCTTATGCTCAAGAAGACGATTGAATTGTGAAGCTACACCATCTTCCAATGTTAGAGTCATATCATCATCTCATGTTGAAGAGACACTAATTTCTATATCCAATAGTGCACACACTCCATTATGTCATGTTGAAGGCACAACATCAACATATCAAGTAGGTGATATTCCATCTTTTGCATCTTATTGCCAAGGCACATGATCTTCAGTTCAAGGTACACAAAACACTCAATCCTATGTTGATGTTCAAAATGTTGAGGGAATGAAAGAGATTATAACACCTTCTAGAATTCATTTTAGAAGACCAAAATATTTGATTGATATTGATACTAACATCTTGAAATCAATGCCTGACAAGATTAACAAGCGTACTTGTCAAAGAAAAGTTAATTTAATGTGGAGATTATTCTTTGAAGAATTAAAAATTATAGGTCAATGCCAATTATTTGTTGAAATGATGAAGAATTTGAAATTTAGGCCCATCATGAAGATTATTGGGCTAAGAACGATGGATGATTCAAATAAAAAAACATTGTAAATAATCTAATGAGTGCACATGACAAAGTGTGTTCTAAATCACACACCGAAGATAGTAATATCACAAGATGTGTACTTACATCGACAATAGTAAGTACCCAAATGAAGAAAACTTGAATCATGAGAAAGACAAGAAAAACATTGAAAATTGGTAGAGGTACTCTAAGGAGAGCCATGGTAAGGCATGAGAAATTGGAAGATCCAACAAAAAATGAGTTATGGAAATTTAGTGATAGACTACTGCAAAATGATAAAGAAATTAGTGAAGCTTTGAAATTATTGATTGAAATTTTTTGGACAAATAACATGTGTGTTTCCCCTAATCAAAGAGATCTTGTAAGAAGGAGGACTAGTAGCTGAAATCATGATCCATATGCAAAACATTTTTTGGGCTCAACTCAAACACAATTTTTTGCAAAATTTATTGGTATGTATCCTCAAATTCGAATAAGTCAAAGATTTTTTGAGATGGGTAAAAAAAAATTATGTGAAGATAAACCACACACACACAACTTTTTGTTGTAGGATACATATTGAATTTTATAACCATTTTGATGTTTTTAGGCATATATGTGTGTTTTTGCATTCTAAGTTTGCTTTGCAGGATTGTAACATGAATGAGCCACCTAGATCTTCAAGGGAATTCATATCCAACATTTAATGTGAAAGAGGGGATGTCATTAATTTTACAAGATGTCATGCTTGGATGGTAGATGCTTATTTTGTGGTTCTTTGCTTCTTTTATCAACTTGTGAACATATGGATAGTACACATGCAATTGAAAATGAAATAGTAGATTACAGAAAATATAAAATAGTGACATATGCTCTAAAAGATGGGAAACAAGGTAAAAGGTGTGATTTAGTCATTGAAGAGATTTCAGTGTATGAGTTCATGAATATTTTTCATGAAAATATTATTTATGAGTATGCAAGGCATACACCTAGAGCTCGATGGTTGGATTTGCAATTCAACTTGTGCAAGGATACATTTCCACTAGATACCATTGTTTCAGTTGTAGACTTCATAGAGAACTACACACTACAACCACAAAATGAGGTGCAAGAAAAGTATTATACTTCTCAATAGGTATCCATATTTGTTCACATAACATTCATGCATTCACCTACAAGTATAGAGGATGACATGAAGATATTGAGGGAGTACCATTTTTATATCAGTGATGATCAATCACATTCTATAGAGTTTGTACATGGTTGTTTTTAACATTTTTAATGGAGATTTAGATAACAGGGGCATACCATATATTATTTAGTCAAAAAATTACACATCTCAATTCAAGAATGCATGGATGTTCTATTGGTTGAGTAGGATACACAAGTTGTCTAGAATTCAATATACGTGAAATTTCATAGAGGCTAGTAATGGAAAGGGAGAGCACGCTGGTGCAGGCACATGCATCAAAAGAGCCTTAGCTCATGAAGAACTAAAGTACAAAGATGGAGCAACATTGACAAATGCAAAATCTGTCATCCAATGATGTAACGCTACAATGGGTCCAGATAAGGAAGGTGAGTCTATGGTTCGTAGACTTTTTTGGTTGATAGATAATACTAACATTGCTTCATATGAGGATTGTTGCACACTAATATGATCAAGTGAGTTGCACTCTTTTAGAAGCTTTGATGTAGTTTCATGGAGTATCCACACACATAGAATGGTATTCTGTTGTCCATTTGTGCAAAGGAAAATTGGGATGAGTATGAGTTGACTGAATTAGTGAACAATTGGGATATACAATTTTTGGACCCAATCGACACTTATCATCCCCCACAAGCACTGGAAATGGCAGAGATGGATTCATTTATTGAATTTGACTGATTGTATGATCTAGTGCAACTTGGTAATATATATCTTTGTAAATTTAAAATGTAACTTTATAACTTTTACCCAAGTATTTGCTGAATTAATGACTGCATTTTGTATATTTATCACTACAGCCCATTTTTTTGCTATTATTGCATGTGAAGACAATGAAGAAGGGACATATTATTATTTGTGTCATTGTATTGAGGCCAAAAAAAAAAAGATCACTTGATTATAGATGGTGAAGGTTTAGAGTACCATATTGGTGCGGTGGTTGTAATAGGCACATGGCTTAGATGATATTCTATGAAGAACCCTAACTTGTGGTTATTCGAGGATTGGAAAACATAGAGGAAGATTCCTCATTATTCAAACATTGTTGTCGCATCAAATGTTTGCTTGATAAAATATGGTGGAAAACCACATAATAAGACTCTTTGGATGGTTTGTGAGTCAGACCATGAGGCATTACTTGAGACATTCAAATGTAGAGAAGATCTAGTTGGTTCATTAGATTGAATAGGGAGAGAGGGAGGGATAAATGGGGAGAGAGAGAGAGTAGGGGATGAGAGAAGGTGGGATAGGGAGAGAGGGATAGAGAGAGAGAGAGAGAGAGAGAGAGAGAGAGAGAGAGAGAGAGAGAGAGAGAGAGAGTAGGGGATGCATGGAAGAGACATAACCCTCTAGTAGGTAACAAACAGTCATTCTGAGAATTTGAAACAAGTGCATCCAATAAAGAAAAGGCACATCATTGAAGGATATATATGCATATATGAGCATTAACTAATAAAAAATATAAAGGAATACCAATACTGAGTATTGTATACAACAAAGGTTTTTCCAAACCAAAGGCAATAAGTCATTCATAATAGTTAGACAATTAAAAACTAGATATATATAAACCATATTATTCTTTCATATGTATACAGTATTATTGACCAAATCAAAATTAGCAAAATGACATTACACATAATCTCGATTACAACAATATGGAAGCTTTGTGATTTTAATAGTTATATTTTTTAGTCCCAAAAAGGGAGATCACAAATATTTCTCACTAATCCCTTTCAATAACAAATATTTACAAAAAATGGCATGTACTTGTATAAGGACATTATATATTACATAAATCCCACACCAAAGAAGTTGGCTAGCCACTCAAAAAATAGTAACAGAATGCAAGTGGGATCATAAAGATACCTAAATAAACTAGTATCCCCTTTACTCAAGCAACATCTTGGTGATGTGCTTGACTAGGACATGTTTGGGAACTCACAATCTCTATTTGAACTTAAGTCTCTGGAAGAAATTATATTTGTTTGTGAAAGAGATGAACCCATTTGATTTGCAATAACTTTATATTTGTTAGGATTTCCACTTCTCTTTGATTGGGATACTATCTCCAAAATTGCATCTACCCTTTTGCCAATTTGGGAAATCTGCAGGTCTATTCATGGACCTCCTAGTAGTTGGTCACCTAAATGAGAACCTTGAGATTTATTAGGAACTCCATGAAAGAAATCAATACCTTGAGAAGCTCTCCATTTGGTAGCTGAATTAAAACATTGGATTATAGATAGCTGGGCTTCATTGTAAAAAGAGTGAGATTGCCTCACCAAAGGTGGCAATGAGCTTTTTGTTGTTTTGTTAAGATCATTAATATATTCAATGACAAATTTGAGGGATCATGCCCATCTTGAGTATCTTGGCTTCCCAAGTCCTGTAAATGTAAGGCCATTGATGAATATGCATTTCTAATTGAAACACCTATGGTGCTAGAATGAAGTGTGTGACCCGATTCTTTGCCTACTAATGAGCCAATTTGAGGCTTCACTTCACATTGCTCCATGGATAATTTTATAGCACTTGTTACTTCTCTATCTAATTTTTTTGTGTCTATGTACATGTGCACTAAAGAGCTTTTGTCACTACTTGAGCTACTAGCAAATGGTGAGTATTCATCATCATCATCTGACATAGGCTCACATGCATATGTTACTCCTTTCCTTTGTCACTTTCCCCTTCGTAGATCTTCCTTATTACCTATAACTTCTTTCATGGGTCCAAGAAGGTCTTCTCACTCTTTTCCATTAGTTGTAGGTTTTGTCTCTTCATCCTGAGTAATTGGCATACCCTAGATGGCACCATGATAACTATTTTCTTCTAAAATGTCCTTTTCTCTTAGATTAATCTCTCTATTAAGCAAGTTCTCTATATCTTCCTCTATGTATTTAATAGATGTACCTGCAATTCCATACTCATTAAGAATATTCCTTGCACCATGGATTAATATATCATGCAATTTATTAACAGTTTCATTCTTATAAGAATTCATAACCAGATTCTCCATGGCCAATTTTCTTCTTGATCGCTACAATATTTTTCCTCAACTGAACATTTTGTAACCATTTGATATACAATCACAATTTTCTCTTGGCCAATTCTATGGGCTCATGATTGAGCCTGTAGATCCACAAAAGGGTTGAAATTTGGACCTGGTAGAAGAATAGTATTAGCAAAAAGTCATTCACTAACATCACATCTTTATAAAAACTAAATTTGGGTGCACTATAAGCATTATTTCTCAAAAAAATTAAATAGTACAACACACCATATATAATAATTGTGTTGGCACTCGGCTACATCATATAATAAGTTGAAATTAGATAACCATTAAAACACTTTGTAAAGTAAAACCTACATATCATATACAACCACATCAAGTGAGTTGAAATTAATATACAACCACTTGTAAAGGGAACAAAAGAAGTGTTCAAACTTCAAACAAATAACATGAAACTACTTGGAAGGTGGTGTAAGAATTTTTTTTGCATTAATTGCATTATCCCTACAAATGGAAGTCTTTTTTTTGTACAACTATAAAGTGCACCTTTGTTTATTTTAATTTAGCATGGTGTCCCAAAGTATTTGGGAAAATATTTCATGAAAAGATATGCCTAGGTAAGTTACTGATAATTCAACATCCTTCAATACAAAGATGTCAAGAACCATTTTTTTGCATCATCTACAAAATCTTTGTAATTGCTCCATTGTTGATGCCACATAGGATCTTCACTTTTAGCATCATTGATTAGTCAATTAACTTATTAAGCTTTCCTCCATAGGAATGAGAAGGCATGGGGAGTCAGGCCAACTGTTAGTCACTATATTGAAAAAGTAGTTCTTGGCCATGCCACTAATGGGAATCATTTCAATCTTATTTTTCAGAATCATTACCTCATTTGTCTTGAAAGAATAATATACCATTTTAAATGTCTTTGAAATATCTGTGGCTAGTAGCCAATTTCTTATTCACTTATTTTTTGCTTCCTCAAGTGGTCAAAAGTTGTATGGATACATTGCATCACACTGTTACCATTCTTGTGTGGAAATGAAAGTCTATTACCATGCCACAAATGGTCATCGTGAAGTTGGGTGTTATAGAGCAACTCATGCCACATCACATTTTTTGAGAGCTCAATTTAAGGGTGGACATTTAATGTTTGGAAAAATAGATATATTCCTTGTCTCTTCAATGCCATAGTTCTCACTCCCTTTCTTGATTTCAGGGATCCTCTCACAACACTCTTTCATTATATAAATATCAAGTGACATTTCATATCACCATTCATTCTATAGTTACTAAAAATTCATTGCCTTTGAATACTTTTCAGAGGTTCTAGTTAGTCCTATATTTTCATTGATGAGCATTCTCAAACTCACAATGATAGTCAGCAGTGATCAATGATAATACCATCTGCTCCTCCAAAATGTTTCTAGGCATAGAAATCAAAGGATTTTGGTACCCCAACCAAGTTAACTTCATTTATTTCTATCACAATTACAAATGACTTCAATTGCTCAAGAAATAGGTGAGTAAATGAGACCTAAATCTAGCCACAAGTTATACATAGTAATACTTATCCACAAGTAATAGGTAAAGCTTTCCAAAATCTTTTCACAATGACTTGCTAAGCGCATAAGAAAAATAGTTAAAACTTGTGCACAATATGCAAACTAGAGGGTAAAAAATAGATTTCATAAAAAATATTAAATATGGTGGAAAACCACATAATAAGACTCTTTGGAAGGTTCACAAGTCAGACCACAAGGCAATACTTGAGACATTAAAATGTAGAGCAGATCCAGTTGGTTCATTAGATTGAATATAATTACAAAAAATGGAATCCTAAGGTAAAATGTTGTTAGGGTTGGGAAACTAAGGTATTTGGTTACCTAATAGGTCCTAGAAATCCTAACTAGGGTCCTAGATGGACCAATTTGATCAAAATATGTAAAGAGCAAAAATTGTTCAAAAGTTGCAAATGATAGTTTGGGAAGTTGTAACTACCCATGGTTGGGTATTTGAGCATGGGGAAACATATTTTGGAAGGTTAGAAGGTTTTCAGCATGGGGAAGCACTCAAATTCCTAGGTTGGTCAAAAGTTGCTCAATAGGTTAAAAGTTGTTAGGGATGGAAAAATAAGGTATTCGGTTACCTAATAGGTCATAGGAATATTAACTAGGGTCCTAGAATAGTCCTAGATGGACCCACTTGACCTAAATATTTAAAGAGCAAAAATTGTTGAAAAGTTGTAAAGTTGCTCAAAAAGTTGCTTGAGCAACTTTTGCAAAAAGTTGATAATAGAGATTTGGGAAGTTAAAACTATCCATGCTCGGGTATATGAGCATGGGAAAAATATTTTAGAAGGTTAGAATGTTTCCAGTCAGATTTCACACTCCTTTCCAACCAAGTTGCATTTTTGAGCAACTTTTACAACTTTTGCACAAAAAGTGCAACTTTTGCAAAGTTCACTAGATTTCACTTCTAGGACTTGGAAAGGGTTCAAAATAATTTAAAAACAACTAAAAAATCCTAATCCTTGCTATCTTGACCAAAAAATCAAAATGACCCAATTTTGCCTAATTAACAATTTTTGCTCATATCTTGCACAAAGTGGCCTAGGCATACATATCTTGCTCATATCTCTCTAACCGTTTAGTGTAGGATCAAACTATCTATTCTGTTAGCTATGAGTGGCCTGGTAAACCCTAGTCCCAAGCTCATCTAGTTTTGTTGAGTACTCCAACATTCTTGGGCATGCCAAACTGAATTGACCCTAAGAGTCACTAAATGCCATAGGGCAATGATCTTTAACGGGACATATCTCAGAGCTCGTGCAAGGTATGGATGCAATTCTAGGTGCTATAGGACTATCTTACCAAAAATTACAATAAAATATCTCTCTTTTTGGAGATCAGATTCTATTTTGATTTTACAACCCCATCTCGGGTGATGCTAAAACTTGTAGTGTTGGCTAGTACAAAGTCACCAACTACTGAATCTCTCTAACCGTTTGTCATGGGATCGAACTATCTATTCCATTAGCTCCAAGTGGTCGGGTAAACCATAGTCCCAAGCTCATCCCATCCAGTTGAGTGCTCAAACATTCTTGAGCATGCCAAACTGAATTGACCCTAAGAGACACTAAATTTCATAGGGCAGAAATCTTTGATGGGGCATATCTCAGAGCTTGTGTAAGGTATGAATGCAATTTTGGGTGCTACAAGACTATGTTGTCGACACCTAAAATAACCTCTCTCACTTTTTGGAGATCAATTTTTTTTTTTGATTTTGTAGCTCCATCTCAGGTGATGTTGAAACTTGTAGTGTTGGTCAGTACAAAGTTGCCAACTCTTGAATCTCTCTAACCATTCATCATGGGATCAATTTTTTTTTCTATTAGCTCCAAGTGGCCGAGTAAACCCTAGTCCCAAGCTCATCTTATTCTATTGAGCACTTGAAAATTCTTAGGCATGCCAAACCAAATTGACCCTAAGAGTCACTAAATGCCATAGGGAAATGATCTTTGATGGGGCATATCTTAGAGCTCTTGCAAGGTATGGATATAATTCTAGGTGCTAAAAGACCATGTTGTCAACACCTACAATAATGTCTATCACTTTATAGAGATTAGATTACATTTTGATTTTGTGGCCCCATCTTAGGTGATGCTGAAACTTGTAGTGTTGACCAGTCTAGCATTCAAATGTTCTCAGGTATGCCAAACTGAATTGACCCTAAGAGTCACTAAATGCCATAGGGTAGCAATATTTGATGATACATATCTCAAAGATCATGTGAGGTATGGATACAATTCTAGGTGCTATAGGACCATGTTGTTGACACCTACAATAACCTCTCTCTTTTTAAAGATCAGATTTCATTTTGATTTTGGGACCCCATCTCAAGTGATGCTAAAACTTGTGATGTAGGACACCTAGGTGACAACTGGATATGTCATCTCATCCAATGATGGAGACTCATGATAGAAGGTAAAGGGGTGATCATACAACTAATTTTTAACATGTTATTTTTTTATGGTAATAAGTCAATCCTTGTTTGTAAGGTCAAGGAACTTGAGGTCACCTATAAACCCAAGTTGTCTCAGTCCTAAGGATTTTTTCTTTTTTGTTATTTTTATTAATAAGTTGACTCAAAAAGTATTTTGAGAGTCATTACACCTTATATAGGTCCCGTGTGTTACCAAAAACCACTTGGTTAAGTTCTAGGAAGAGTTAGTGCAAAAATTGCATTTTGCAATTAAAGTTGTCAACAACTTTTTGGCAATCTTAGCATTTTTTTTAAAATGTTGAAATTAACCTTGTAACCAATCAAACCAACTAGTAATTGGTTGGAATGGATGTCAAATGATGAAATACCCTCTATGAAGTTAAAGGAGGCATAAGGTGTTGGTGATTATTAAGTTCTTTATATATGGCAAGGAATCACTTTTGATGTTAAACTTGTATATAGGATCATTGAGTTATTGTCAAATATCATTACTCCCTATTTTAGAACAACAAACCCATACTTTGTCAGAATGAAACACCACTTTAACTACATGTTATAATTGAATAGAGTTAGCATAATATGTTAAGGATCTTCTTGGTTGTCTTAATAGCCATTTCATGGGTTTGAAACATAATCACTTTCCTTTGTGAAGAGTTGGCCGAAAATCAAAAAATTACATGCTGCAAAGAAAATACAATCATAAGATGCTGGAAGATTGTTTTCACTCATAGGATGTTGAAGGATCTCTTGGAAGGATTGAATAGATGAAAAATTGGAGTTTGTGAGATAGTTAGGTGTTCCTTGAAGTGTCTAAGGTGTTAGTTTGAAGCAAGAAGTTGATTATGATCCATTTCTCAAATTTGCTCATTTTTCCCTTATTGCTTCCCATGTCTTGAATAGGGAAAGTGATCAAGTAGTTTTTTGAAGAAGTTTGTTCAATGTTGTAATCAAGTTGGAAAGAGTCTTTGAAGACACTTAGGAAAGTGGGAAAGGTAGTTTTCTTTAAAAGTGTTCTTGTTGGGAATCCACTATCATTTTGGATGTAAATCACATTAAAATGAAATACATGAAATATACTTAAAATGTAAACAAGAAAAACAAGATATATATTATGATAACCAATAATGTCATAAGTCTAATAATGTCATGCATCAAATATATGTCATACATCAAATATAAAATTTCATATATACATCAATGTATGTTGTCAACTAACATAAAATCGAAGATATATGTCCACTAATGCCTATACATGTGTGTCTATCCCTATTTCTTCTCCTTTTCATGAGGTGAAGGAAACAAATCCCTAGAGGACTTTGGTCATTGCATGAAGGGAGATGATGGGGATGATGGGGTCTTCCTCACATGCTTGCTCGTCCTCTTGTTTAGGCTCCTCTCAAATTGGAGCTGATACAAACAAAGTAGATATGAATCAATTATTATTATACATTGAAATCAAATATATGTACACACAAAATTAATTATTTTCTTACCACCATCAAATAGTCACTCTGTACATCCACCTCAAAGGCTCATGGATGATTAGGAGTAACAAGGCCCTACAACAATTTAATCAATATAATCACTTGATCATATTTATAAATACCATTTGAAATTTCAATACTAACTATTATAAATAACAACTAAAACTATGAAATGTCTTTCATACCTTAGTTAATGGCTTTGAATTAGCCATTGCACTAGCGAAGATGAGGAGGATTCTCAGATGTCAACAATTGCAAATCATATAATATAATTTACATGTAATATGAAACATGAAACAAATATAATCAAATGAATTAAATTAACATGAAACAAATGTACCTCTATGAAGTTTGTATCATGCCTAGGCTCAAAGTCCCTTGTGAATGTTGATGGTGCAGTACAAAACTGATGCACATGGATAATTTTTTTATTCAATCCTTTATAGGATTACTTAATAAATATATGTATTAATTTAAATGATTAAATTGATACATACCTCTTGACTTGTCGATAGGATGTAAAATGGGGTTGGGGAATCTGTACTAGGGCCATCAACACTCTTACCCTAAATTTTGAACAATGTCAAGACATGCTAATTAATTAGTTATTCACTCTATATATGAAATGCGATAAAATTAGTTTATCATGATTGTAATTTACTTGTGTGTCAATGCCAAATGTGTCACTCAGGAACTCATTAGCGACTAGCCCATCATCCATAGTGTCTCCAATATGACTGCCAAATGTCCATAAGGATCCACATGATGTGCACATGTGACCGTGATGCAAGGAAGGCTCCTCTTCAAATAATTGGCTGGCACAATGAATGAGGGTCTGTGTCAAAGCATTGATAGTCCCTAGAGTATTGGTCTCTACATGTTCCTTTACTACTAAAGGAATAATCACATCTCACCCTGTGGCTTGACAACATGCACCCTATTTACATTAGGGTCACAATGTGCCCCTGACCTCTCAAATGATGACCCCCCATCTCTACCTTGAGAATCTAACATATCATAATAATTGGGGATATCCCCAAGGAAAAATTGACAATACAAGTTCTTTAAGAAATATATTGGAACCTCACAATTATTCCAGGGACGGGCATCAAAGACCATCCACCATCTATCCCAAAATTTATTTCTAATATCATCATGTATGCATCAATGGATGGGGAACCTTTTAGTTGTATGTTTAATAGTGTCTTGTTCTCCAAGTTTTTTAAACAATGCACATATGCTACCTTTTACTATTTCCTTTTTTCTTACATCTTTATAGGATAATTTGTTTGCATAATATCTTCTTTGTTCTTCTTTCTTAACATGCCAAATATTCAACTGACTACTAACAAAAGCTACATGGCTCATAATGGACTCAAGAGAGGAGGCCAATTGTGCTCTCATAGGATTAGTATTCTCACAAGATTTCAACCTACCAATGATTACTTCTAATTCATTTTTCCCTCTTTCTATTTCATTCATTATATTGTCTTGGGTGCTAGGAGGAGGTCTTTGAATCAGTGGATGTTGTGAAAGTTCATTTTGATCTTGTGGAGGGTTTTGATTTTGATCTTTTTTAGGGTTTTTATTTTGATTTTGTTGATCAAGCTGGGGATGTGGTGGTTGATTATTCACATTTCCTAATAAGAAACCAATTGCAATTTAAATAAATAATTTTTTTTGAAGCAAAACTAAAAAAAATACAAAACAATGCAAAATCAAAAGTAGAAAACATACATCATGATCCCTATCTTGATCTTTGATGATGATGAGGCATTTTGTGGAGGAGAGTAAGAAAATTCTTCAAATTCTTGAAATCATGTGCACATTGTTGAAGAGAAAGAAGGCAACAACAAAAAGAAATAAAGTCAAATGGAATGGGCCATGGGTTTGCAACCCATATATAAAAAGTTTTAGGTTTTCAAAGTGCACACACACTATAGCGCGCACACATTTTGGCTTGGGCTTCACAAGCCTAAGGCTTGTGGAGCTCAAGCCCAAGCATGTGCGTACTTTTAGAATTTTAAAAATTGGAGTTGTGTGTCATCTTTTGGGCACCACAACTTGGTTCATTCGCCCATCAAGGATCCAAAAAATCTCAATAAGACTATAAATATAGGATAGGGTAGTTACCACTCTCTAAACAAGACTAGGAAAAAATAAGCAATAATAAAGCAAGGTAATAATACCATAGGAAAGTTCAATTAAAAGAAAATAGAAGATGACTCTATGTTATAAGTATGGTAAGTGTCATTGAATATCCCTCACTCATTGTCTTATCCTATTAGTCTTTGTGGACCCCAATCACCAAGTAGGATTCATGTGGAAAAAAAAAAACCTTTTGTGACAACAAAATAGTTTGATCATGCCTATCTCATTAGGCATCTTCCCCCACTCCCATCCATATCCTACACAAGTAATAAGGGCATGTGAGAGGCACACATAGAATCTTACTAAGATGCATCCTCTCTCCTAGTTCATTCATTAGGTTATCCCTTAATTAATAAGTTTGTCAATGGATTACCCTAAAAGCCACGTATGACCTCGACCCCTATTGAGATTTTCTTACCTACATTGCACTTAGGTTTTTTAACCCTTGAGATCAAAAACATAAAGTAGATGCATATATGAAGAAGAAGAAGAAGAAGAAGAAGTGTGAAACCCCATTTTGAAATGGTATAATATTTTTCTAATGTCCAATTCCCAATGAATAGGGTGACATTTTAGAGAACATGATAAACATTTTATAAGCAATACCCCATTTTAAAAGGATAAAATAAATCCTGCGCCCACCCCCCCCCCCCCCCCCCCCCCCCCCCCCCCCCTCTGCCCGCACAAGTTTTCAATAGGCTTAACTTTGGGAAAGACTTGAAAAAATAGCTCGAGTCATTCCAAGAGCATTCTAAAAATATAATATTTCAACAAAGGAATACATATTTTTAAAATTTTCTTAAAAAAATGAGATTCCAATATTTAGTAGATGATACTAATTTGATGTTACTATTGGAAATAACAATGGGAAAGTAAGTTCTGAGAGGGGGGGCGGGGGTGGGGGTGAATCAACACTTAAAACTTTTGCCTCTTAAAATGTATCACCTACATCCATCTCATAACTTAACATGTAAACTAAAATAAATTAACATGCATGTCATCCATAGCATAAAGTAAATAACACATAACACAATAAATTTGGTTACTTAGAAACCCTCTAATGAGAAGGTAAAATTGGGGTGGGGATGAAACCCACAAATCTTCACTACTACAATTGTAAAGTGTGGTCAATTATGGCTAAAATGTGTTTGATCATAATATATGATCTACCCTATGAGAGGTCTGTCCTATTAAAAGCTTACAAGGACTGTTAGGTCTTACCTTGTTAGAGGATTTAAAATTACAATAAAATAAGCATTAGTTAAGAGATTTACAACAACATGTTAGGACTACTCGATTAAGAGATTTTCTTTGTATCACCAGTTAGAATGATTCAACAGCATGATCATTCGGTTAACACTTTTCTACTTGATGTCAAATCTTCTCCTTACTATTTAAACCTTGATCCTCTTGATCAAATATGTCTCCTCTGTCCTATCACTTCTTTACTCTATTATTCTCAAACTAATTCTGCAATGCAAAGCTCTATCATAGCCATCTAAACCACCATGAATGCCCTCTAAACTCTTAGTATTCATCACATCAAACATTCATAAACCTTTTAGGATTTTCCTTCTTTTATAAACATTGGTGGTGATGGATTATGTAAGAAATAATAGTTGTGGTTGATCCTTATTACTGCCTAATGCTTCCCTCAATCTAATTGGTTACATGTATTGCATAGGGATTCATACTATGACTACATATATATCTCTTATAATAAAAATATGATTATGTTGGCCCAAAAATGGTTTACATAGAATTTTGTGCCATTACAAACATCTATGTCATAAACTATTCACTTGGCATCCAAAGGCACTAATGTTCGACCTTCATTATGCTCTTAATGTCATGACTTAGCTTCTAAATAGCTTGACACACTCTATTTTCTTGATATCTGAATGATTTAGTAGGCACTAAGTGATTGACACCTACTAGTGCTCAACACTAATTGTCATATTAATCGGCATGTACTAATTGAATAATTATGCTTGACAATATTTGATCTTTGTTGAATAATGACTAAGTGTTTTGCCACTACTTTGTCAAAACAAATATGAGATTAATAATCTCCCCCTTTGACATGAGTGGCCAAATTTTTTCGTTATGACATATACATTCTTATCTAATGTATAAATCAGATAATGTTTCTTCATTGCTCGACTTCAATACAAAACTTCAAAATTTCAAAATTTGCAAAATTGTTATCTATCTTTCATACCTTATTACTCCCCCTGAATAAATACTTATTTATGTTTTTTTTCTTCATTCATTACTCCTATTGATTAGATATTTTTCCTTGATGAATTTCTTTCAAAAATTCATATCCCAAAAACTTCATAATCCCCCCCTTTTGACACTTATGTCATTTGGGTTGTACATTGATAGTGTGTTTATTCAGGAGTGGTTTATTAGTTCCATGATAATCTTAATTTGCATCCCAATTATCACATGGTGTATCTAATGAATGAATTTTCATTTCAATATTAGCAACTTTAGGTCAACGAAACCTTCATGTGTAGAAAGTTGAGAATCTTTCTTCATCAAAGTATTTGCAAAGGCTAGTTCCTTGTGTAACACTTCCATGTGAGGTGTTAATATTGACTGGATAATGATCAGAGTAAATCTGATGTTGGTATCTTTTTCTTGCAACTCGGTAAGCCTACTCTAATTCATCAGTAACCTCTAAAAGTGTATTTGACTATTACCAAGAGATATTTTTAAAGTGCTACCTGTGAATTCCAGATCTCCTTATAGCTAGTCAATAGCATATTGATTTTACTTAGTGAATAGATCAACATTGCATAGCTTTGTGTAGAGAGTGAAAATTTTCTCTAAACCTTCTTCACACTTTCCATTATGGTTGCTAAATCAACCCATCTGAGCGCAATAGCACTAGATACTTCTCTAAAACCTTTGTATGAAACTTTCCTTCTAACCATTCTAATAATTTCACATTAGAATCTAGGTCTCCATCCTTTATCTTGTCCACAAGAGTGATAAGTTTCTCTATTATAGGCTTGTCTTCATTCATTTCTGGGAGACTAAAAGCATAAAAAAATATGTCTTTGATTTCATGCAAAACTTTCTTTTGCTTATGCTCCCTCCTTAAGATTTTTTGCCTCTTTTTCCTTTTCAGAGCATCTTGAAGAATGCTCATCTCTTCAATTGTGATTGTATTTTGATCAAAATTTGGTAACTCAATCACTTCATCCAGGCTTACATCCTCAAATGATGTAACTTCAACACTCTTGGGTGTGCTTGAACTCGGCCCTGATATTTGTAATGGTGTGACATGTGTACTCGGCCTCTGAAGAGTGTGACTATTGAGAGCAAATGTAGATACTAGCAATGTAACTAGAGTCTATATTGCAATTTTATCCTCAAGTTCAGTAGTTAGCTTCAACTCTTTAGCCTTGTCTCTTTCCTTCTAGACTTCACCTTGTGATGGTGGAATAGGTACAAGACTTGCTTCCTGAGCCTTATGCACTTTACTTCCATCTTTCTAAATTGTTACTACAACTTGTAAACCTAAACTATTTAGGCTGAGCACTGATGTATCTATAATTGTGCTTTTGCCTCTTTCATCTGAATGACAATTGTGGGCATTGAAAATGGTGTCTCAGTTGTAACATCCTTCTATTCCAATTTTATACTTTGATATCTTTAAAGATGTCGTGATTCCTTTTCTTTTATCTCTGTAGTAGATCGTGTTAGAAATGCTTTAGAATAACTAAGGGGGGGGGGGGGGGGGGTGTGAATCAGTTATTCAAGGTCCAAATGTCCAATTAAAACTTTTTCATCAAGTAAAGTGAGCCTTCAAAACTATTCTTTCATCCAAGCTTAAATTTTCCTACTCAGCAGGTTACTGTAAATCAACATGCAACCATAACACATGTAAGATCAACACATAACACAGTGATTTATGTCGAAAGCAATTTGGTAAAAACCACTAGTAACATGCTACTCAATTCTCACTCTTATGAAGTGATGCCCTGTGAAAGGCCTGCCCTATTAAAGGCTACAACACACTGTTAAATGTGACTTGGTTAAAGGATTTAACCACCCTCTTAGAAGTGGGCTTGGTTAGAGGACTTTTGAACATTCACTTGGAATGCCACCTTGTTAAAGGATTTACAAATGGCTGTTAAACCAACCTAAGTCCATAGGATTTTACCCTAACTGATACAATTGTTAGAGAGTAACAATAAGGGATTTTGACCTGATACAACTCATAAATTAACTTGTAGATTTCAAATCATAGTTTAGCTCTTCACATTGCCCAACTTTCAATCTCTATAGTTCTGACAACTTGTTCCCCTTTTAAAGCTTTGTCTCCTTGAGTCTCCATGCTTGGTGTACCAGTGCAATCTCCTATATGACCACTTATTGAAGTAGAGTCTCTGTGCTCTATTCTTCCTTCTCCTCTTGATGTCTTCTCCTTGACACCTTTCAACCACTTTCCAATTTTGACACACTAGCGGCTCTTACTTCTTGGCCTGTGACTCCTTAAATAGAAGTTTGGAATTGCTTTTCTGCTCAATTCTTCCCTCCTTTAATTTTAGTTTGAATGGATTAGGTAGGATTCATTATATCTAACCCATATTTTGTTCCTTCTAGAAACATCATGAAGAATCCTCTTGAATTCAATCAAAATGGTTTACATAGAATTCCGTGCCACCACCTCATCATCCTTATCCTCCAACTGGTTCACAAAATTCAAGATAACAACTTTGTCAGCTCAAATTTAGTGGGTCTTTGAATTTTCCAATAATGTAATAGCTCAGCACTATTGAAATTTTGGTGCTCAACACATACTATGTTACTCGACATCAACTACATTTTATTGAGGCTCGACACCTATTATAAATTCACTCGTCATCCACTAAGTTTTACTGATGCTTTACATCTGTTGTGGATTCACTCAGCATCCACTAAGTTTTTTAGATGCTTAGCACCTATTACTTTGCTTGGCACTTGAACACACACGAATCCTTTTGTATTACTTGGCACACACTAGTTTTTTCTTTTTCTTGACACTAACTGAAAATTTGCTTGGCTCTAACTAGCTTGCTTGGTACTTACTAATGAACTTAGTTAAGCTTTGTAGTCAACTTTGTTGCAACTTATTCCTCCAGTGTTTATAAGTGTGGCCAGCCTCTGTATCTTCAAGTATATTATCAATACATCATTTAACCATTGTCTTAACTGATCCTTGCACTTCATTACAAAACCATAACTCAACCTTTCCCTTAGGTACTCTTGTTACATCTTCTTGATTAAATCCTCTTCATCAATCAACTAAGTGATAGTATTTGGATCTTATAAGCAAATGTCATTCCAGAAAATTGCTAGTTTGACATCAATGAAAAAAAAATGATTGAAAACATTCTTTATCAACAATCTCCCTCTTCGCAATCAATATTCTTCTTACAATTATCTTTTCAATTAGATTTCCAATAGATGGGGGCACATTTGATGTATCTTTTTGTATCTCCCTTGCAAACGTAACTTCTGCCTATTAAATTTCATCCACTCTCACCATTATAAGATTACTAAATAAAAGTAATGCATTATTAGAGTCTTGCAAAATTTTCTTCAAGTCATCTTCAGTGAAAGGATTGACATTCTACATTATTTTATTAGGAACATCCTTGATGCTCACTAAGTCTTGTTGACTCTCTTGGTCATTATGTGGGGGACTGGCACTTGACATCTGTATATGCTGCACATCTTGCTACTCTTCTTCAACTATTACCTCCATTTTTGTTTCTTTAGTACCCTCCACATTACCTTCCTTGATTAGGTTCACCTCTTTAACTATATCTTCCTCATTTTTCTCAAGTTCTTGCTCTTCTTGCTCACTTTTCTTAGTAATTGCTTGAGTGGCTAACCTATAGATAGATTTCCAAATTGATGTACTTTTGGTTACCACATCTTCTATGTTCTTCTTCAAAATATGGAAAGCTCAGTATTTGGGGGAAAATTTCCCTTTATGCTTCTCCATAGCTTTGGCAATCATCTTTTTATCCAATTTAGGCATAACTTGGGCTAGTGTAGTTTCCCTGATTTGCCTCTCAGTTTGTAAGTTGAATTGCCACTTTTACTCAAATCTATCATAAAGACTTTTGGGTAGAGAGTTGGAAATCTCTAGAGGAGTATTCTTCAAAGTATCCATCATATCATATATGGCCTCTTCAACCTTGTTTTCATCAACATGTGTAAAACTTGATAGATCTACATTGGTTTTAATGTTTTCACACAAGTTGTCAATATCAGAAGAGTGATTGACTCAAGTCATCTGACTCTATCTTATCCTCATCTAAATCTTTCTGAGGTGTGTACTTCTTAATTTCTTGAATATCTTTGGATTAGGCTAGCTCAGCTATGTTGTAGTGCTGGTTCTCTTTCCTTTTTACTTTGTCACTTCTTTAGCCTATACAATGGCTGCCCTTGTGGTTGACTTAGTTATAGGTACAACTAGATTTTGTTGTGAATTCTTCACAACCTTCTCAGGTTTCTCCACTATTTGAGTCTCTTCTTTCCTTTTCCTCTCCTTTTCCTTAGGTGCTTCCTCAACTTCTTCTTTCTCAACACCTTCAACATCTTCACCTAGGCCTTGGGTAAGTTTCAATGGTGCTTGGACCTATTTTTCTTCTTCATCTTCTTCTTCACCTTCACCTCCACCAAATCTCTCCTTAAGATTTTTGAAAAGTTTGTTCTTCTTTCTCAAAACTATAGTTTTTTTTAAGTCAACAATTATTCTAGATTCGGCTTCATCATAGTTTCCAAAAGATGTAGCATCTTTATCAATTTGTTCTACCATTAATGTTGTGATTGCTATAGAGGCTTCATCTACATTGATCTCATATGGAAAGGGTTTTAATCATCTGACCTTGGGTATTGCTGCTTGCACATATGTATGTTCTATATCAAATATGAAACACACATCATTGTAATGTTGTTCCACTAATGATACAAGAATCCTCAATGTTTGTTTCATGGATTTCTTAAAATCCTCAAAATAACTAGTCATGACTGACTCAAAATTGTCTCCAAGTTGCTCAATGAATTCTGAAATCTACTATGTAATTGACCTATTGGTCTTCCAAGAAACTTTTCCAAAGGTGGGGAATATGTTTTTAATATATAAAAATAATCAAACAATCCAAAGAACCAATCTTGCAAGATGCACTTTTGGCTTTCCTAATGGCTTCCAAGTTTTTAGATAACTGTTGTAGTTGTAACTTGGTAAGGTCATAGGAATGATCTCTCTTCACAATTTTGTAACCTAAGTCCACTACCATACATGAAACAATGTTCAGTCAGCTTGACTAAAAGAACTTATGAGTAATGAATCTAACTGCAAAGGCAATAATGGGATCTAAAATAGTATCTATTGATTGACATCCCTCTCTTATTCCACATGACACCTATATTCTTCTCTATAACCTCCTGTGCACCACTCCACATGCTCTATGATCAGTCAAGAGTAGGATACCTTGTTACTCTATACAAAATCTGCTCAAAAATCTTGATTGGTCCACTCTCTAATTACATTTGGATATCATGTATATGACTTAGAAAAATCCAACTCCATTTAGTTTTAAACATTTGAGGAAAGTCTAGGGCACACATTAACCCTTTTCATTCGACAATCTTATTCTCTCCTCTCAAAACACCATTGTTACATAGCTTACTATAAATGTCTCTAATCTTCATATCTCCTACCTCTCCAATATTTCTACTATAGAAACATCTCACATCCTAGATCATGAGAACATTTGGTGGTATCATAGATAGAACACCAGACAGATCTCCCTTGTATGCAATCTTAAGAATTGCTTGAAATGGGGGCTGCCTAACATCATTTCTTATCAAGTGAATGTTGAAAACCTCTTTCCCCTCTTTCCTAACATTTGACAAAGAACTAGCTGCCATTTTACTTTCTTATGGTTTGCGATAAATGAAACAACGTAACTTGACACGAGATAAATACCTCTTGAATCTGTAGAATGGTGTCAAGTAGTAGTTAGATTTGGTCAACAAACACTAGAATCCTCTTTTGCAATTCTCTTTTGTGCACTTCAAACTCTGGTAAATGAAAATGAGTAAAAAATTGACTATATAACCTTCAAATTTGGCAATAAATGGTCAATGCTTATACATCTATAAGCTTGGCTATCATAGGATTTTCAACACACTTGACTAATATAGAATTCCTAGTATTCTCAATATACATAGTGAGCTCATCTCATACTAGCCTTGACTCCATCACTTAGTAATAACTACAATTTCTTCCATGCTCAACAAAAGCATAGAAAATAATATATCTATAGAATAACTCGTACTCTTAACTTCTTCATTGCATCTTGATTCATGCATATTTATTCTTTTCAAATCTTAGATATATGGAACTAATGCATAATATAATTTTTCAAATGTCAGTTCCACACATACCTTTCATTGCCTAGTTGGAGTTGATGTGATCACCTAATCCATTGGATGAAGTGACCTCATCTGAACTTGATGTAGTGCTATCTTCCTTCTTTCTCCATGTCTTGTTCATCTACACCTTTACTTTCTCAACATTGACCTTTCCTTTCCCTTTACTGGATTCATTGCTCAGTATTGGTGACCTAGTTGGACAATTTCTACTAACATGACCAGTCTTGAGACAACTAAAGCATGCAATCTCACTCAACCATCTGTTGTAGTTGTCTCTAAAATGTGTCCTTATGCAATTTTCAATAACATGTCCATATTGTTGACAATAGTGACAAGTATACCTTGAGTTTTAATCCCAATCATAGGAGTTTCCATTTTGATGTACTATTGGAAATAACAATTGGAAAGTAAGTTTGGGGGGGTGAATCAACACTTAAAACTTTTGCCTCTTAAAATGTATCACCTACATCCATCTGTTAACTTAACATGTAAAATGAAATAACTTAACATGTATCACATCCATAGCATAAAGTAAATAACATATAACATAATAAATTTGGTTACCCAAAAACCCTCCAATGAGAAGGTAAAATTGGGTGGGGCTGCCACCCACAAATCTTCACTACTATAGTTGTAAAGTGTGGCCAATTATGGCTACAATATATTTGATCATAATCTATGATATACCCTATGAGAGGCCTACCTTGTTAAAGGCTTACAAAGATTGTTAGGTCTCACCTTGTTAGAGAATTTAAACTTACAATAAAGTAACCATTTGGTTAAGATATCTACAATAGCTTATTAGGATTATTCGATTAAAAGATTTGCTCTATATCACCTGTTAGAATGATTAAACACTGTGATCTTTTGGTTAGCACCTTTCTGCTTGATGCAAAATCTTCTCCTCACTATTTAAACCTTGATCCTCATGATTATATATGTCTCCTCTATCCTTTCCCTTCTTTACAATGTTTTTCTTAAACTGATTCTACAATGTATAGCTCTGGCATAGCCATCTAAACCATTATGAATGCCTTTACAATCTTAGAATTCATCTCCTCACACATTCGTAAATTTTTTAGAGTTTTCCTTCTTTTATAATCATTGGTGGTTATGGATTAGGTGAGACTCAATGACTATCATTGATCCTTATTACAACCTAATGCTTCCCTCAATTTGATTGGTTGCATGTATTGCATAAGGATTCGTACTATGACTCCACACATATCTATTATAAAATATATATGATTATGTCAACCCAAAAATGGTTTACATAAAAGTTTGTGCCATTAAAAACACCTATGTCATAAACTGTTCACTTGACATCCAAAGGCACTAATGCTTGGCCTTTATTGTGCTCTTAATATTATAACTTGGCTTGTAAATAGCTTGACACACTTTATTTTTTTGGCACCAAAATCAATTGGCACATACTATTTACTTGGCTTACTCTGTTGGCTTGGCACCTAAATGACTTGACACACACTAACTACTCGACACCTACTAGTGTTCGACACTAATTGTCATTGTACATGGTACATTCGCATATTAATGAAACCTTAATGCAGAGTGCAGATAGAATGACAAACCTAGACTAAACCCAATAAATCATTGTCAAAATAAAAACTCTACGAATGTCCCATGTTTCCCTAACTATAACTACTAAGAATTCTCTTAGACCAACATCTTAGTGATAGTTCTGGAATGAGAAGTATGCTTAAAATGTAGATCTAACAATATGTATGCAAGATCTAAGATGAAAATGCCAATTATATGCAAGTAACAACTCTTAGAATACTATCAAAATGGACATGCAATGAGCTAAACATGTGTTAAGATGATACTAAATTACATGAAAACAAAGCTAAAATGCAATCAGAATGATATAAACTTACTCGAATAACAATGCTAATATGCCTAATATGACAACTTTGAATATAACTATAATGCAAATGCCTCAAACTTGGGTCCCTTTGCTCTTGAATTATCCTTCTATTTATGAGATTTTAGAAGGGATTGGGGTAAGAATCTTGGTTTTACCTTTAACTGGTGGATAGAAGTGAAATTGAAAATGTCTCATAAGAGACAAAAGGAGGAGCCCAAAAGTCTTGATTTTGAGGATAAATGTGAATTTCTTTTCAACTAAAATGTCTCATAAGAGACAAGAGGAGGAGTTTGAAAGTCTTGATTTTGAGGATAAATGTGGATTTATTTTCAAGTAAAAAGTCTCATAAGAGACAAAAGGAGGAGTCCAGAAGTCTTGATTTTGAGTATAAATGTGGATTTTTTTCAATTCTTCATATAGAAGGAGGATTTTCATTTTGTGAGGATAAATAAATTTATTGATTTAATAAAAGTTTCATTTATTTTAAAAAGTTTGTCTTTTCCCTCTCCCTTTTGAATTTTATTTTATGATTTTGAATTATTTTTCTCCTCTTTTGAAGTTGATTTAGGTCTTATTAATTTGATAGATGATTTAATCAATTAATGACCTGTTGTAATCCTTAATTTGAAAGTTTATTATTTTCCTCTAATTTCCTTCTTAATTTGTGTTGATTGATCCAAATTGCATAATTCAGGTCTTTGCCAATTTTTGGGTGTCTACAAATGCCCCTCTTTGAGCTAATATGAAAAGCATATTAGTTCAAAGACTATCTTGATTTTCTAATTTTAGAACAAATTCTGATGATTGTATGTATGTTCAATGATATTTTGACATTTCAAAGTTATCATGGTGCTTTTTTGTTGATCTCTTGATGTCTGATCATTGATGATTTGATGTTTTGATTATCGTTGATTTTGTCGATTGATGTTGTGATGTTTTTACTTGGATACCCTAGTTTAGGTTGATGTTTGAAATTTTTGGCTGGGGTAGAATGTTTTTTATTTTTCAAAAAATTTTGACATCCCAGTTTGGATGTGGAAATACTGCCCCCTTAGAAATGAAATTTAAAAAAAATGAACGTGTGAAAATTAAGGAGGTTCAAATTTTATTTCTAAAATGTTGGATAATTGACAAATAAAGATGATCAAGTTGATTTAATACAATTCCCAATTCACAAAAGTTAGAAAAAAGGTTACAATGTGATATAAATGCCCTTAAGGAGGGTTAAATAGGTCAAAAGGCTATTTACCCTTGTCATTTTCACACTTTCATTTGACATTTGGCATTTTGGAGCTCTGAGCTAACAAGGATGGTGGTCCCTTTACAAGAGCACATATTCAAGAGGGGTCATAGGTACGAGCATCCAGCGGACTAAGTGCCCCTATAAGTCATCGAGATCGTCCATTGTTAAGATTTTTCATGCATACCTAAGTTTGTTTGAAATTTTGAATCAATTTTTTCATAAATGTTATAGTTTAGGTATTGTAGCACATTTAGGATTGCTTTTAGCGCATATGCATTATTTTAGTGCATTCAAACAATCATTTAGCACATATGTGCAATGAAATAACACATTTAAAACCCTAGGGTAGGAGCAAAATGTGCATTCATTAGGGAAATAGCACATTTGTAGTGTTAAATAGCACATTTGAGTGTTTAGGTGCATTTGAATGATCTTGTAGCACATACGCATTGTGTTTTAGTGCATTTGGTTATAATATCAAGTATACCCTGTTGAAAAGTGCATATGAGCATTTTGAGAGCACTTATGTATCTTATAGTGAATTTGATCTAGGAAATGGTGCATTCAAATATTATAATAGCGTAGATGGATTGCCTGGTGCATTTGATGGATCTTATAGCGCATATGTCTTATGAAATAGCACAAATGAACTATGAAGGGTGGAAACAAATTCTAAAGCCATAATTGAGCGTAAGATAATACAAAATCAACTAGGGATGCATTATAGAAATTAAACAATAGTAATTCAGGTAGTCATGAAGTGATGTCTTAGGATCAGGTTGATTATAGATAGAATGATGCCCTAGCTTAGGATACAGAGTTGGGAAAACAAATAGGTCTAGCTCAAGATAGAGATGGAAAAGTAATAGGTCCAAGATAGATCCCACAGCTAATTGATTAGATATAGATAGTAGATTGATGTATGATGATCACTTAAGATGAAAACTAATGTTGTCATGTGTTTGGTTGATACAAATAGGTACGCGGGCATAAGCTCATGGTGTGAGGATTGTATCCATGACCTCTAGATGCAATAGGAAAATTGTCAAGTGAAGAGCAACAAGTGATTGACAGATGATGGTTTACTTATTTACTATAGATGCCCCAATTCTAAGTGAATAGGGGGCTATTGACAGCTATGGCCATGCAATGGCACTCAAACCACAACACCTTTCATTTGCCGATGGGTGAGACGACAATGACTCTAGAGGATGTATATTGGATATTGTAGATCCCAATAGTAGGGGATTTAGTGTACTATGACCAGACTATAGATGGTACTACTTTCAAAGATTTGTATAGAGATGAAAACATTGGGGATGACAGTGTATCATGGTTCTAGATGCTACAGTATGATCCATTACCAACAATTTTGGCTTGATTGATAGGAGGGTACCAGACCGATGAGGGCGAGGATGTCCAATTGGATGGGGTTAGTTGATATAGGATATGATAGATCCACCATGAAGATTTGTGTGGGGTAGCTTTATATTCTCCCACTTGTATCATGACTTGCATCAAGTTGTATAGTCAAGAGCCTCATCACTATTAGTAGGAGTGATTTTGTTACAACTATGGACATGGGAGCATTTACCCATTACTCATTTAGTATGTGTATGACAGTGGCCTCAAGGTATGCCTTACACACACACACACACATACTCTGGTGTGATAATGCAACCCAATTTGGGCAAGATAGAGTATTGGCAGCGTACGTTGGATGATATTGATTAGGTTGTGTGGAGACCATATAGGTTCATAGAGCCATGAGCTGAGGATGATGATGAGATGGTATATTTCTTTGGTTTGAGATATTTTCTTGGCTAGGTACCCATAGTGATAGAGCAGTTTTATTTCTAGGGGGTGGTGAGATAGTTTGGGTGATGAAAGGGCATGCCATAGGGGTCAACACATTATGCTTGGGTTCAGTTAGAGAGGGTAGTGTGGGGGCTGACCTTGGAGTATGCGGATTTTTTGGAGGCCTTTTTGCAGATGATAAACACACCATAGCCATGGGCTTTGTGAGATGGAGAGGCAGATGCAGGGATGGAGGGGGACTATGCACAATGGTTTCGAGAGCATCCCTTTTTGAGATACATGGATGCAATAGAGCCTATTCTAGGGATTGATGAGCCATCAAGTGGGGGAAGGATGAGGATGATGAGGGTGGTTCGGGGAGAGGGAGACGGAGATGATAGATCAAAGGGAGAGTGAAAGGTGTGGTTAGAGCATGAGGGAGATATGGGGAGCGAGGCTGAGTAGCCGTGGTATTATCGCAAAGGGGTGTAGCATGAGTTCTAGTGTAGAGACTAGTAGGTGCAGGGAGGGCTAGAGGGATCCAAGGATGCATAGGTATGAGGGTGAGAGAGGGGATGGGTGGTGGAGTGGGAGCTAGTTAGTAGGATAAAGGTGTTGAGAAGGGTAGGGCAGAGTAGGTAAGGGCCAAGTTGCTTGATGATATATAGTTTATCTGGTGACAAAGGCCATGATTACAGGCTCTGATGAAAGATCCACTAGATGTATAACCATAGGGACAAAAATAGGTATTTCCAGATGCACAACTACCACTAGAGAGGCTAGGGGGATCCATTAATTTGTAGGCACAGATGAGTGCCATGGAGGCTCGAATGAGTGAGTTGACAAGTACCCTACAGGAATTTATAGCCGCAATGACACCGAGGCCACCACCGCCACCACTGCCACCGAGGACAAATGGGGCATCGATTGGTTAGATGGCCATAGCTAGATAGGTCACACCAATGATAGATGTGACTAAATAGGTGCTGCGAGAGGATACGAGTGCCCTCAATGAGCAGGGACCTTTGGGTCAACTGCCTATGCAGGGATGAGTGAACATTATGTGTTATGGCATTACTCATCATTATGTATGATTATTATTTTGATGTTTAGTTGATATTCATATTGATGTACTTGGTGATATTAGGATATTCACGTGGATAGACATTGTGATCTATTAATGTTCATGTTATTTGATCTTTGCAGTCTATCTTATATTCATGTTGATATTATCCTTTTGATGTATTCTTAGATTTTATGCTTGATGAGATATCTGAGTTGGTTGATTTTTAGAGATGTGCACTTTTTATATCACGGACTCAGGTATGCATGTGATGGTATGATTGGATGGATATAGTAGTAGTAAATATATATATATATATATATATATATATATATGTATATCTGTGTGTGTGTGTGTGTGTGTGTGTGTGTGTGTGTGTGTGTGAATGATTAATGTAGTATGATATGTGGATAATGATTGAAATAATTAAATGACAATAATGATATAATGCATGAAAATCTGATGTGATGGTGTGAATGTAATGAAATGAAATGTGATATAATGCAATTAGATGTAATGGAATAAAGTGCATTGTGAAATGTGATGTATTAAAATGTGATGAAATAAATGTGAATGAAATGTAAATGTGGTAAGATGAAATTTGATGTAATGTGATGTAATGAGACAAATTGTGATGAATTGACCGTGATAAATGGAATGTAATGAAATGAATTTAAATAAAAATGGAGTGAAAGGAATGATATGAAAATGTGATAAAATGTAATGATAATGTAATGAAAATGTGATAGAATGTAATGCAAATGAAATGAGATGTAATGCAACATAATGGGATGATATGAAATGTAGTGGAACAAATGAAATGAATTTTAGAATGTGAGGTAATGAAATGAGATTGGATGTAATGGAATGTAATAAATGAAATTTCATAAATGAAGTGTGATAAATGTAAATGAAATGAGATGCAATGCAACATAATGGGATGATATGAAATGTAGTGAAACAAATGAAATAAAATTTAGAATGTGATGTAATGAAATGAGATTGAATGTAATAAATGAAATGATAATGGGTGTAATGTAACATGATGTAATGATATGAGATGTGATGTGGTGTAGTAAAATGAATTTTAATGTAATGTGTTGTAATGAAATAAACCATGAAAAATGGATTGTGATGAAAGAAACATAATGGAATGAATTTCACAATAATGTAATGTAGTGTAATGAAAATAGATAAAATGACATGGAAAGAATGAAATGTAATGAAAGGTATGAAGGAAATGTAATGGAATGTAAGGTAATAATATGAAATGTAATGAAATAGAATTTTTAATGCAATAAGTTGTAATGAAATAAAATTTGTAAGTGAATCAAAAATGTGATGAAATGGAATGAAAATGTGATAGGAAACAATATGATGTAGTGTGATGAAACATGATATGTGGCATGCTGAAATGGGATGGAATAAAATTTAATGTAATGCAATGTAATGTGATGTGATGAAGTGTGATATGTAATGAAATGAGATTTGGTGTGAGGTGAGGTGGTGAAATGAAATAAGAAATGAGATGAAGGTGTAAATGAAATAAAAAATGTAAATGAATGGAAGTATTAAGTAACAGGATGCATGAATGAAATAAAATGCAAGGAATGAAAATGTGGTAAATATGTGAATGTAATGAAATATGTGGATGTAATGAAATACATGTAAATGAAATGTAATGTGGTGAAATGAAATTTGATGTAATAATATGAAATATAATGAAATGAAATTTAATATAATGAACTATGATAAAATGAGTTGTAATGTGATTAAATGAAACAAAAGGTGGTATGTAAACAAATGAGATTGGGTGTAATGAAATGTGATGTAATGAATTGTGATAAATAAAAGAAGATGGTGGAAATGAAATGTGATGAAATGAAATTTTTTGAGATTCAAAAGCCATGTAATGTGGTAGATGATGTAGTGTAATGAGGAATGAAGTTTAATAAAAGGGAATAGTGACTAGAATTGTTTGAGATTCAAAAAGCCACATAATGTAATAGGTGAAATAGATGATAGGTGAGAATGGAGTGTGATGGAAGGTGGCAGTGTTGTGATGAGACCGAGTCCATAATAGTAAAGTGTTGACCATGCACTAGTATGTTGGGTGGTGACTTGTTGTTGAATAACCTTACTCGTTGTTTGTAGCCTTGTCGTTAAGCATTTTTGATGAGATCCGTGTGTGTTATCTTGACTTAGGTGCTAGCCCTGTGTTCACAAGAGACCCAAGATGAAAATGAAAACTAAATGAATGCAACTAACTGTCACTTTTACTATAAAGAGATTCAAATTAACTATCATTATAGAGCGTTTAATAGAAAGTGACCAAGTACAACCACCACTAGCTCAGCTATGGTGATATGAATACTATGTCACACTAAGAAGTACCACCAATCATAGATAATGTACATGAAAAATATGACAATTTATTGAAAAATAAATGTTATAGCCATAGTAAATAAAAATAGGCACACAAACAATCAAATTCTGATAAAGTCCTCACCTAAGATATCATACAAAATTGGTTGAGGAACACATGTCATTCCAAATGAGTGGAGGTGCTTACAAGTGGACACCAATAATGCATGAAATTAGAGGATCAATGGAATTGAACAATGAAAAATCAAAGGAAAATAAAGTATCATGAGTTCATCCTAGTACCAGTGCAGATAGAATGACAATGAACTAGACTAAACCCAAGAAATCATTGTCAAAATGCAAACTCTACGAACATCTCATGTTTCCCTAACTACAACTACTAAGAATGCTCTCAGACTAGCATCTCAGTGATAGTTCTAGAATGAGAAGTATGCTTAAAATGTAGATTTACCAATCTGTATTCAAGATATAAGATAAAAATGCAGATTACATGCAAGTAACAACTCTTAGAATACTATTAAAATGGACATGCAATGAGCTAAACATGTGTTAAGATGATACTAAATAACATGAAAACAAAGCTAAAATGTTATCAAAATGATATAAATTTTCTAAAATAACAATGCTAATATGCTCAATATGACAACTCTAAATATGCCCATAATGCAGATGCCTAAAACTTGGGTCCCTTTGCTCTTGAATTCTCCTTCTATTTATATGATTTTAGAAGGGGTTGGGTTAAGAATCTGGTTTTTACCTTTAATTGGTGGATAGAGGTAAAATTAAAAATGTTTCATAAGAGACAAGAGGAGGAGTCCAAAAGTCTTGATTTTGAGGATAAATGTGGATTTATTTTCAACTAAAATGTCTCATAAGAGGCAAGAGGAGGAGTCCAAAAGTCTTGATTTTAAGGATAAACGTGGATTTCTTTTCAACTAAAATGTCTCATAAGAGACAAAAGGAGGAGTCCAAAAGTCTTGATTTTGAGGATAAATTTGGATTTTTTTCAATTCTTTATATAAAAGGAGGATTTTCATTTTGTGAGGATAAATGGATTTATTGATTTAATAAAAGTTCCATTTATTTTCAAAAGTTTGTCTTTTCTCTCTCACTTTTGAATTTCATTTTATGATTTTGATTTGTTTTTCTCCTCTTTTGAAGTTGATTTAGGTATTATTAATTTGATAGATGATTTAATCAATTAATGACCTAATGTAATCCTTAACTTGAAAGTTTGTTATTTTCCTCTAATTTCCTCCTTAATTTGTGTTGATTGATCGAAATTATGTAATCCAGGTCTCTACCAATTTTTGGGTGTCTACAAATGCCCCTCTTTAAGGTAATATGAAAAGCATATTAGTTCAAAGACTGTCTTGATTTTATAATTTTAGGTCAAATTTTGATGATTATATGTATGTTAGGATGATATTTTGTCATTTTGAAGTTATCATGGTGTCTGTTTGTTGATGGCTTGATGTCTAATCGTTGATGATTTGATGTTTTGATTGTCATTGATTTTGCTAATTGATGTTGTGATATTTTTAGTTGGATACCCTAGTTTTGATTGATTTAATGATTGAAATTTTTGGCTCGGGTAGAACATTTTTTATTTTTCAAAAAATTTTGACATCCCAGTTTGGGTGACCCAATTTGGATGTGGATATACTATGCCCTCAAAAATGAAATTGAAGAAAAAATGAATTTGTGAACATTAAAGAGGTTCCAATTTTATTTTTGAAATGTTGGATAATTCACAGGTAATGATGATCAAGTTGATTTAATATAATACCCAATTCATGAAAGTGAGCAAAAAGGGTACAATGTTGGCTAAATATAGTGAAAAAGTGATATAAATGCCCCTAGGGAGGGTTAAATAGGTCAAAAGGATATTTACCCTTGTCATTTTCACACTCTCAGTTGACATTTGACATTTTGGAGCTCTGAGGTAATAAGGATGGTGGTCCCTTTACAAGAGCATAGATTTGAGAGGGGTCACAAGTGTGAGTGTCCACTAGACTACAATGCCCCAGTAAGTCATCAAGATCTTCCTTTGTTAAGATTTTTCATGCGTATTTGAGTTTGTTTGGAATTTTGCACAAATTTTGTAATAAATGTGATAGTTTAGGTATTATAGCACATTTAGTGTTGCATATGCATTATTTTAGTGCATTCAAATAGTCATTTAATGCATATGTGCAGAAAAATAGTGTATTCATTAGGGAAATAACACATTTTTAGTGTTAAATAACGCATCAAAGTTTTTAGGTGCATTTGAATGATCTTGTAGCACATATGCATTGTGTTCTAGTGCATTTGGTTATAGTAGTGCGTATGCCAAATTAAAAGCATATATAAGCATTTTTTAGAGCACTCACATATGTTATAGTGCGTTCAATCCAAGAAATAGTGCATTCAAATATTATAATAGAACAAATGGATTGCCTAGCACATTTGATGGATCTTATAGCACATATATCCTAGGAAATAGCATAAATGAACTATTAAGGGTAGAAACAGATTGTAAAGCCATAATTGAGCATAAGATAATGCAAAATCAACCAAGAATACATCATAGCAATTAAACAATAGAAATTTAGGTAATCATGAAGTGATGTCTTAGGATTAGGCTGATGATAGATAGAATGATGCCCTAGCTCAGGATACATAGTAGGGAAAATAAATAGGTCTGGCTCAGGATAAAGAAGGACAAGTAATAGGTTTAAGATAGATCCTATAGGTAATTGGCTAGATATAGAAAGTAAACTCATATATGATGGTCACTTGGGATGAAAAATGACATTGTCATGTGTTTGGTTGATGCAAACAAGTACATGGTACGAGGATTGTATCAATGGCCTCTAGATGCAGTAGGAAGATTGTCAGATGAGGAACAATAGGTGATTGATAGATGTAGGTTTACTTATTTACTATAGATGCCCTAGTTTTGAGTGAATAGGGGGCTATTTATAGTTGTGGCCAAGTGATGGCACTCAGACCACAACACCTTTCATTTACCGTTGGGTGAGATGACGGTGACTCCAGAGGATGTATATTGGATATTGTGGATCCAGACAATAGGGGATTTAGTGTACTATGACTAGACTATAGATGGCACTATTTTTAGAGATTTATTCAAAGATGACAACATTGGGGATGATAGTGTATCATGGTTCCAAATGTTGTAGTATGATCCATTACTAGCAGTTTTGGCTAGATTAATAGGAGGGTTTTTCTTGCCAGACCGATGAGGGCAAGGGTTTCTAGTTGGATGGGGTTAGTTGATATAGGATATGATAGATTAGCCATGAAGATTTGCATGGGGTAGTTGTATAGTGGCCCACCTGTACCATGACTTGCATTAGGCTATATATTTGAGAGCATCATCACTATCAGCAGGAGTGATTTTGTTACAGCTATGGACATGGGAGCATTTACCCATTACTCAACTAGTATGTGTGTGACAATGGCCTTAGGGTATGCCTTAAATGTATACATACTTTGGTGTGATTATGCAACCCCATTTGGGCAAGATAGAGTATTGGTAGTGTATGTTGGATGATATTGATGAGGTTGTGTGGAGACCATATAGGTTCATAGAGTTGTGGGCTGAGGACGATGATGAGATGGTATATTTCTTTGGTCTGAGATATTTACTTGGTTAGGTACCTATAGTTTAGGCAATGATAAGGCATGCCATAAGGGTTATCACATTATGCTTGAGTTCAATCAGAGAGGGTTGTGTGGGGGCTAACCTTGGAGTATGAGGCTTGTCTAGAGGCCTTTTTGTAGATGATAGACACACCATAGCCATGGGATTTGTGGGATGGAGAGGTAGATATAGGGATGGAGGGGGACTATGTATGATGGTTTTGGGAGCATCCCTTTTCGAGATACATGGATTCGATAGAGCCTATTCCAAGGATTGATGAGCTGTCAATTTGGGGGAGGATGAGGATGATGAGGGTGGTCTAGGGAGAGGGAGAGGGAGATGGAAGGTTAGAGGGAGAGCAAGAGGTGTGATTAGAGCATGGGGGAGATATGGAGGGCGAGGTCAAGTAGCTGTGGTATTATCATGGAGGGGTATGGCACGTGGTCCAGTGTAGAGACCAATAGGTTCAAGGAGGGTTGGAGGGATCTGGGGATATAGAGGTGTGAGGGTGAGAGGGGGGATAGGTGGTGGAGTGGGAGTTGCTCAATGGGACAGAGGTGTTGAGCAAGGTAGGAAAAAGTAGGCGAGGGCTAGGTTGCCCAATGATATACAGTTTATTTGGCAATAGAGGCCATGGGTATAGGCTCCAATCAGAGATCCACTAGATGTATAGCCACAAGGACAACAGTAGGTGCTACCAAATGCACAGCCACCACTAGAGAGACTAGGGGGATCCACTGATTTGGAGGCTTGGATTAGTGCCATGGAGGCTCAAATAAGTGAGTTGATGAGTACCTTATAGGAATTTATAGCCGTGATGACACCGAGGCCACCACTACCACCTCTGTCACCGAGGATAGATGGGGCATCGACTAGTTAGATGGCCATAGCTAGATAGGTTGTACCACAATAGATGTTGTAGAGTGAGTTCCATGAGAGGATACGAGTGCCTCCAGTGAGCAAGGACCTTCAAGTCAGCCACCTATGTAGGGATGAGTGGACATTATGTGTTATGGCATTACTCATCATTAGGTATGATTATTCTTTTGATGTTTAGTTGATATTCATGTTGTTGTACTTGGTGATCTTTGGATGCTCATGTGGATAGACATTGTGATCTATTGATGTTCATGTTATTTGATCTTTGTAGTCCATCTTATATTCATGTTGATATTATCCTTTTGATGTATTGTTTGATGTTTTGCTTGATGAGATATCTGAGCTTGTTGATTTTTCAGAGATGTGCACTTGTTATATCATGGACTCAGGTATGCATATGATGGTATGATTGGATGGATATAGTTGTAGTAGATATGTGTGTGTGTGTGTGTGTGTGTGTGTGTGTGTGTGTGTGTGTGTGTGTGTGGATAATGATTAAAATAATTAAATGACAATAATGATGTAATGCAAGAAAATGTGATGTGATGGTGTGAATGTAATAAAATGAAATGAAATGTGGTAAAATGAAATGTGATATAATGCAATTAGATGTAATGAAATGTAATGGAATACAGTGAATTGTGAAATGTGATGAAACAAGCGTGAATGAAATGTAAATGTGGTAAGATGAAATTTGATGTAATGAGACGAATTGTGATGAATGGACGATGATAAATGTAATGCAATGAAATGAATTTAAATAAAAATGGAGCAAAAGGAATGATATGAAAATGTGATAAAATGTAATGGCATGAAATGATGATGTAATGAAAATGTGATAGAATGTAATGCAACATAATGGGATGACATGAAATGTAGTGGAACAAATGAAATGTAATGAAATGAATTTTAGAATGTGAGGTAATGAAATGAGATTGGATGTAATGGAATGTAATAAATGAAATGTGATAAATGAAATTAGATGCAATGCAACATAATAGGATGATATGAAATTTAATGAAATGTAGTGAAACAAATGAAATGTAATGAAATTAAATTTAGAGTGTGATGTAATGAAACGAGATTGGATGTAATGGAATGTAATAAATGAAATGACAATGGGTGTAATGTAACATGATGTAATGATATGAGATGTGATGTGGTGTAGTAAAATGAATTTTAATATAATTTGATGTAATGAAATGAACCATGAAAAATGGATTGTGATGAATGAAATGTAATGGAATAAATTTCACAATAATGTAATGTAGCATAATGAAAATAGATAAAATGACATGGAAAGAATGATATGTAATGAAAGGTATGAAGGAAATGTAATGTAATGAAATGGAATGCAAGGTAACAATATGAAATGTAATGAAATAAAATTTGTAAGTGAATTGGAAATGTGATGAAATGGAATGAAAATGTGATAGGAAACAATATGATGTAGTGTGATGAAATAGGATATGTGGTATGATGAAATCGAATGGAATAAAATTTAATATAATGCAATGTAATGTAATGTGATGAAGTGTGATATGTAATGAAATGAGATTTGGTGTGAGGTGAGGTGGTGAAATGAAATAAGAAATGAAATGAAGGTGTAAATGAAATAAAAAATGTAAATGAATAGAAGTGTTAAGTAACAAGATGCATGAATGAAATAAAATGAAAGGAATGAAAATGTGGTAAATATGTGAATCTAATAAAATATGTGGATGTAATGAAATACATGTAGATGAAATGTAATATGGTGAAATAAAATTTGATGTAATAATATGAAATATAATGAAATGAAATTTAATGTAATGAACTATGATGAAATAAGTTGTAATGTGATTAAATGAAACAAAGGGTGGTATATAAATAAATGAGATTAGGCGTAATGAATTGTGATAAATAAAATGTAATGAAAAGAAAATAAATGTGAAATTTGTAGATGAATGGAAATGTGACAATAAAGGAATGAAAAAGGGGAAATGAAATATAATGAAATGAAATGCATTGTGGCATGCGATGAAATGAAATTGGATGTAATGAATTGTGATAAATGAAAGAAGAGGGGAGGAAATGAGGAGGAATGAACATTTTTTGAGATTCAAAAGCCACGTAATCTAGTAGATGATGTGGTATAATGAGGAATGAAATTTGATAAAAGGGAATAGTGACTAGAATTGTTTGAGATTCAAAAAGCCACATAATAAAATAGGTGAAATAGATGATAGGAAAGAATGGAGTGTGATGCAAGGTGGCCGTGTTATGATGAGATTGAGTCCACAATAGTAGAGTGTTAACCATGCACTAGTATGTTGGGTGGTGACTTGTTGTTGAATAACCTTACTCATTGTTTGTAGCCTTGTTGTTAAGCACTATTGATGAGATTTGTGTGTTTTTTATCCTGACTTAGGTGCCATCCATGTGTCCACAAGAGACCCAAGATGAAAATGCAAACTAACTGAATGCAACTAACTGTCACTTTTATTGTAAAGAGATTCAAATTAACTATCATCATAGAGCGTTTAATAAAAAGTGACCAAGTACAACCATCACTAGCTTAGCTATGGTGATATGAATACTGTGTCACACCAAGAAGTGCCACCAATCATGGATAATGTACATGAAAAGTATGATAATTTATTGAAAAATAAATGCTATAGCTGTAGTAAATAAAAATAGGCACACAAACAATCAAATGTCGAATAAAGTCCTCACCTAAGATATCATACAAAAATGGTCAAGGTACACATGGCTTTCTAAATGAGAGGAGGTGGTTACAAGTGGACACCAATAATACATGAAATCAGAGGATCACTGGAATTGAATAGTGAAAAATCAAAGGAAAATAAAGTATCATGACTTCATCTTGGTACCTCTAGTCAAGTACATCATTGAGGTACTAGAAGTACATAACAATAGAAAAACTAGTAATTGCAGACCAGTTGTATCGACAATTGTGTACAATAGTGTAAAATTTGTTCAAACCATGGATAAAGTGGTTGTAATGGTTAGGTAACAAATTATAAGATGTGTCAACGGAAAGTGGTAGCATCATGCATAGAGTGTGTGTTGGCAGAGAAGGTCAGTAGAAATTTTTTAGGGGTAATTATTGTTAGAGTGGGTTTCCATTGTACCAAAAGACCGATATGTCAATGCCTAATAAAACCACTCAACTTATAGTACACAAGAGGTGGTTAAGCCCTTGTCATAAGTCTCGAGGGGAGTGTTGAGAAAATTTCTAACAATCTCCCCCTCAATGTTACCCAAGGGTCTAAGTATTTGAACCTACGACCAAGCTCTAATACCACTTATTAGAGTGGGGTTGTCATTGCACCAAAAGACCGATCTACCAATGCTCGATACAACCACTCAACTTATAGTACATAAGAGATAGTTAAGCCCTTGTACAAATCCTAAGGGGAGTGCTGAACAAATTTCTAATAATTATGGCATAGGAATGGTGAAAGTGTAGTTGGTATGGGTGCGGTAGGAAGTAGACATGTGGTAAGGTCATTAAAGAGTGAGTCTAGGCGAGTGATGGTCATAAATAGGTGGATAGCATGGGAATGGAATGAAGCAAGGTGAAGAGTAAAACATGGTTGTTAGATTGATTGAGAAGTCTGAGGTAGTGTGTAAGTGAAAGTATGTCAAGCTCACTAGATTAGTCTCAGTAGGAGGGTGATGCTAGCCAGGGAAGGTGGATTAAGAAAGGGTGAAGAGCAAAGTGCATTCGGTTAACCTTTGAGGAGCTGGTGTATCAACTTGAACTACGAGATGAATTAAGTTAAGAGGGATGAGGGTTGGCACAACTTGAAGATGTGGGGATTAGGGCAGAGGAAATGCCCTTGTCAACGTTAATGATGTTGTCAGGGACTACAACACAATAGGAATTGTAGGTGGTATTGGATGATGATGAGGTGATGATGCAGGCAGAGAATAGTCCACCTGAGATGACGAAGAGTATGTCTTGAGAAAAGGAGGAGGTGGGGGAGATAAAATCTCCTAAAAAGTCTACAAAAAAGGTTATGTCGGATGTAGGAGACATTAGTGTGGGTGAGGGGATGAGTGGAGCATGTCAGTTGATTAGCCTTAGAATTTTAGGACAAGGATCAGTAGAAGGGGAAGCAAACAGTGTAAATCTAGAGGAGTCGTGACTAGAGGTGACGGCTAGAGATCAATCATCAAGTGACATGGAAGAATTATGGAGAATGTTGGCTGTAGAGAGAGTTCGAGTAGAGAGTGTCGAATAGGAAGTCAAGTTTCTACTCAGATTGATAAAGAAGGCATAGGAAGATGGAACACATATAAAGGCAAGATGGCTCCAAGTAGTGGTGAATATGGAGTAGGTGCAGGTGCAATCACTAGAAGTGAAACTATGTGTGGATCAATTATGTTTAGAAGGGAATGGCACAAGGATGTAGGTAGAGCGATCACACGCTTAGAGATTGTAGGAACCCCTAAAGATGGCACAAATGGGGTTGGAAAGCACACAAAATGAGTTGGTGTTATTGTAGTTATAGTCCAAGTCATTCAGGGAGGCGATTGCAAAATCAAACTCCTTGTCAATTAAACTATAGGAGCAATTAGCATTGAGTGAGTCAAAGGTGAGACAGTTGTAGCAACAGTTGGGCAAGACAAAAGTGGACATGGAGCATTAGAAATGGCGACTGATCAAATGTAGTAGGAGCAGGATATGACCTAATGAGTGTTCACTATACCAAGAATAAACAAGTTGGTGAAGAATGTGTTCATGGACATGCAATGGATGGTGAAAGTACACCAAGAAGCTACCTATTATATGGGACTTTATCATCAGGCATTCCCGAATGAGAACTGATAAGAGATGCAGTTTGTAGATAGGGAATTTGTACAACTATTAAATGCGCAGATGCATGGTGGTAGGTTTGTGATTCCCATGGATGCAGTGTGGGTATGCAGAGGATTGACACCAAGGGCTTCTTCTTTAGGAGCTGGGTCTGAAGAAATGCCATTGATTGGACAACTTGTCTTGTCACCTCCCCCAGGGAGGCTAGAATAAATGATCTATTGGTGAATAGTTGAATGTAATGTTATCTTTGTAGTCGTAATAAAATAAAATTTATGTTTATTTTGTGGCAAGCAGAAGGATAACTAGTGGAAATTTTGATGTGTTGGATGAACATTATCGTGTTTGTTTTTTATATTTTTGGAATATATTAGGATGTTTTTAGCATTTTTAGGAATTCGTGGATGTTTTTGGAAATTTTGGGAATATTCAAATTTTTTGGGAATATTCAAATATTTTTGGAAGTTTTGGAAATATTCAAATCTTTTTGGAATTTTTGGGAAAAGGTATCAATATTCGCAAAAGTGGAGACAATATGATTTGTAGAGGAAGACAAACCTTTACTTGTATGTGCGGGACTGAATGTCTGTGTGGGCTTCCAATGAAAGATGAGTACAAATTTTTGTAACAGTTGGAGAGCCATGACATTTAATGGTGGAAAAAGTAGGAATTGCTAATCCACAAATTGTGAGACACAAGATTGTATATATCGATTGTCTTTACAAACACACATAAGGCCAAAGTTAGGATTTTCACTAGGTGTGCATTGAGATGGATGCTCACAAGGCCTATGACAAGGTGTTGGGACCTACAAGAGGCTTTAATGGCCAAAAGAGGCCATGAAGGGTCTTGAAAAAGGTGCTCAGGTGTTTGTGAAGGATGCATGGGCTTTGAAAAAACATCTAGGGCCTAAAAAGGCACTTGAGGGCCTAAGAGGTCACTTTGGGGGCTTGAAAAGGCCAAAACAAGGCCTTGAAAAATGCTTTTGGGCCTAAAGGAGCACTTTAGGGGCCTGAAAAGGTATTTGGGCCTAAAAAGGCATCTTGAGGGCCTAAAAAGGGCCAAAACAGGACCTTGAAAAAGGTGTTTGGGGCTAAAAAGGCACTTTGGGGGCCTGAAAAAGGTGTTTTAGGCCTAAAAAGATGTCTCAGGGGCTTGAAAAGGCCAAAACAGGGCCTTGAAAAGGTGTTTGGGCCTAAAAAGGAACTCCAAGGGCCTGAAAAAGGCATTTAGGCATAAAAAGGCAAGGAGACCCCTACAATCTCTCAAACTTACACTTATTATGTGCCCCCTATTAGGGGATGATGAAAGAATACGACGGATATCTGGGCTTTTCGGGATAGCATTGATATATTTGCTAGAGGGGTCTAGATCAATTGTGGCCACTACAACATAAATAAGACTAATAATCTATTAGGAATTATTTTTTCTTGGCTGGAGGAAAGATAAGGGACTCTACTCGATCCTCTTTTACTATTCATGTTGTGCTAGATTTTCCAAAGCCTAGCGAGATTTTTCAAGACATAACTACGCTGCTTCTTAATGTTGTTGAGGCACTTTTTTATTGTTTTTGGTTTTACCTGAGGTAATGGAGCCATAGAATATGCCATAAAATATTTCAATATAATGGACCTCACCATTGATTTCATATAAAACCAATCAAGGTACACAAACCTATCCCGAAGGAGCAGCAATTATAGACGGACACTAGTTTGACATGAAATCAATGGATCCTTGGTCTGAAAAATACATCAATAATTTATGTATAGTTGAATAGCTCATTTCAGTTGAAATGAGCAATGTTTGATAGGGATTTTGGGGTGTTGTTAATTTTTTGGATTTTTCAGCGATTTTTGGCAATTATCACCCCCTTTGGAATGTTTTTGGCAATTTTTGACAATTTTTGAATTTTTTGGATAATTTTTGACAATTTTTGGATTTTTTAAAATAATTTTTGACAATTTTTGAATTTTTTTGATAATTTTTCACAATTTTTGAATTTTTTTTGATAAATTTTGAATTTTTTGATAATTTTTGACAATTTTTGAACTAGTGGGGGTGAAGCGAGGATGTGAGTGAGATTTGTTGGACTGTGGAGATAACCAAGATTGTGTGGAGGCACCAAAAGAGTCAAGGAGACCACAGTGGGCTAGAAGGGCTAAGAGTGGGCTTAGGGAGCTATATTAGAGACAATGAAGGCGAAAATAATCTTTAGAATGGCAAAAGGATCGAATAAAAAGCTAAAATAGATATTGGGAATTGTTGACCATGGTGGATAGTTGAGAGGCGCACTAATTTTTCTTCAATTCATGTCCAAATTATCTTAATACATAATCTAACTCCATGTTTCTCTTGATCCATTGTGCTTCCCTTTGGTGCTGTTATACTAACTATCTCTGTTGCTATGAATTGTGTCTAATACCAAGAAACCACTAAACTAGAACCTACTAGTGTTTCTCAATTGGGTACGTGTAAAATTAACTCAATTGTGCTAGGTAAGCCACAAACAAGAAAAATTTGTCTCTGCGAAAGTTGCTTGAGTTGTGTCTTGAGTGTCTTTCAACATTGAAGGACTTATGTTGTTTAGGGAAGTCCACAGATGCTATCTCTTGCTCCTTTTGAAACCAAAAGTGGCATTTCTCACTAGTTTTTTTTTCTTGTTGTATTTTCCGGTTTTTTTTTTTTTTTGGTATTTTTCGGTGTTTTTTTTTTTTTTTTTTTGGATATTTTCTAGTATTTTTAAATTTTTTTGGTATTATTGGTGATGATATAGCTCCTCAAAGTCTTGGACATAGAACCTTTTGAGATGGATGTTGTTGATGGCTTCTACTAGATTGGTACCATCACAATCCACAAGTCTATATCTACCAGTCCCAAAAGAATTTGTGATAATGTAAGGACCATCCAATTGGTGTCCTATTTTCCTTTATTTTCTCTAGCAGCTTGGTTTTTAGTTTTCTCAGAGCACTAGGTCACCAATCTGAAAGACATAGGGTTTGACCTTTTTGTTGTAATGTCTTGATAATATATTCTAATATACTTTGAGGTGTTCATGTGTTGTATGTTGATGTTCTTCTAATAACTCCAACTGCTCTAGACAAACCACTCTATAGTCCTCATCTAATAGGATATCACGAAGAGTAACACTCAAAGATGGAATCTCAACCTCTAAGGGAAGAATGGCTTCACAATCATAAACCAAAGAGAAGGTTTTTATGCCTATAGGTGTCCTAACACTCATACTATAGGCCCAAAGGGCGAGATTCAGCTATATATGCCAATCTCTACCAATATCCTTGACATTTCTCTTGAGAATGTTGCTAATGGTCTTGTTGGTGCCTCTACTTGATTGTTTCCTTGGGGGTAATAAATTGACAAGGAGTGGTGTATAATGTGAAATTTCTCACATAATTCATCAATTATTTGATTCTTAAAGTACAAGGCATTGTTAGTGAGAATGGCATGAGGTATTCCAAACCAACAGATGATATGGTTTAGGATGAAGGAAAATATCTTTTTTCTCGTAGAGTTAGCAAGTACTACCGCTTCAACCCACTTGGTGAAGTATTCTGTGGTAGTAATAATCCATTTATGTCCATTGAAGGAAGGCAGGTGGATGGCTCCAATTAAATCAAAACCCCACTAATAAAAAGGCCATGGTGTGGCCAAAGGGTTGAGTTCTTGGGTTGGTGCATGAACAAGATTACCATGGATTGACATTTTTTCAAGTCTTAACATAGTCGATAGAATCCTTTTCCATGGTTGGCCAAAAATAACCCATCCTAAGAATCTTCTTTGATAATATAAAACCACTGGAGTGTGACCCACAAATCCTTGCATGGACTTCTTCCACAACAACTCTCGACTCATCCTTCTCAAGATATCTTAACAAAGTACTGTCAAGACCCTTCCTATACAACATATCAACCACCAAAGTGTTGCACGAGGTCTTTTGAATGAGATTATGTTTTTGGTTGCATGAAGGGTCAGAGGGGATGGTGTTATCATAGAGGTAAGCAATGATGGGATTATACCAGAGGGAATTAGGAGCATCTAAATGATAAATGATAAGGGAATCAAGTTGAGTATATGCGGGTTGAACCACCTCTTCTACTAAGAACATATACCACTCGTATTGCTCCAGTAACTAAAGCAAGGAGGCCAAGGTGGCCATGGCATCTGCTGCTCTATTTTTGTCTCTAGGAATTTTTTCAAAAGTAATATGAGCAAAACATGCCTTAAGTGTGTCAACCATATGTTTGTAAGGTAATAAATTTTCATCCTTGGTCTAATATGTGTCGATGACTTGATTGATGATCGATTGAGAGTCTCCATGAACCTCTAGCGCTATTAGTTTCCATTCTAAAGCTAGCTTAAGGTATAAGACCAAGGCTTCATATTCTGCCATGTTGTTGGTGTAGGGGAAAAGTATTTTGTAGGATTTGGGGATGGTAACACCTAGTAGTGTGATGAACAAAACACCAGTGCCTAAACCATGCTGTGTGTAAGAACCATCAAGATAGAACTTCCAAGTTACTAGCTCTATTTGAAGAATGTGCATATCTAAAAAATCAGCTAAGATAGGATTTGAGCTCTATATAGGTGCATCTATCAATTGGTCAGTGATGGCCTATCCTTTTATTGCTTTTCTATCATGACATACTTGATATCAAATTCACTTAGGATCATCACCCATTTGGCCAACTCACCTGTTAACACTATTTTTCTAAGAAGATATTTGAGGGGATCAATCTTGGAGATTAGCTTGACCTTATGTGTTAAAAGATAATGGCATAGCTTTTGGGAAGCAAAAACTATGGCCAAACATGCCTTTTCAATAAAGGAGTAATTTAGCTCATAGTTGATTAGGGTGCGACTGATGTAATAAATGGCCCTTTCCTTTCCTTGGTCATTTTATTGTGCTAAGAGGGCTCCAATTGATTTCTCAATTAGTAAAATATATAGTAGTAATGATTTTTGTGACACTAGAGGCACCAACACTGGTGGATTCATCAAGTAGGTTTTGAGTAAATCAAAAGCTTTCTAACACTAATTATCCCATTTGAAAAGTATGTCTTTGTATAATAAGTGGGTGAAAGGTACACATTTCTTTGCTAACTGGGAAATGAAATGATGGAATAATTGAAGCCTTCCTTGGAGAGAATGTAGTTAACTTAGGTTCTTCAGTGCTTGCATGGCAACTATGGTTTGTACCTTTCCTAGATCAACTTCTATCCCTTTGGTTGAGACAATGTATACTAGAAGCTTGCCAAATTTGAAGCCAAAAGCACATTTTTTGGATTTAGCCTAACTTTGAATGCTTCTAATTGGGTAAATATCTTTTCCAAAATGGGGAGATGTTCTTCTTGAGTATGGGATTTGGAAAGGATATCATCTACGTAGTCTTCCATAAAGATGTGCATCACGTCATGAAAGATAGTATTCATGGCCCACTAATAGGTGGCCCCTGCATTTTTCAACCCAAAGGGCATCAAATTCCAACAAAATGTGCCCCATGCACAAGTAAAAGTTGTTTTCTCTTGCTCTTCTGGAGCTATCCTAATCTGATTATACCCTAAAAACTATCCATAAGTGAAAACATGGAATGGCTTGCTATTAGATTTACAATGGTGTGAATGTTGGGAAGGGGAAAATCATCTTTAGGACATGCTTTATTTACATCCTAAAAATCAATGTAGATGTGTATGCTACCATCCTTCTTTGATATAGGCACAATGTTTGATATCCATGACGCATATGCTAGGGACTGGATGAAGTTGGTATTGATCAATTTTGCCAATTCTTCTTTGACTAGCAAAGCTACGTGGGGATGCATTTTCTTGAGTTTTTGTTTGACTAGTTTGATCTTTGGAGAAATGTTGAGGTGATGGAGGATTAAAGTTGGGTCTAATCCTAGAATTTCTATGTAAGACCATGCAAAGTCTATTTGTCTCTCTTCAAAGAAGTGAATGAATTTAGTTCTTTCCTCTGTGCTTAAAGATTGCACTAAATAGATGATCCTTGGTTCCTGCTCTCTACTGATGTTGATTTTTTTGATTGGTTCAATTAAGATGGACTATCTTTCCTCAAAGTGCATAGGTAAGGTATCAATCATCTCATCTATGAGTGCCATAGTTGGGTTTTCCCCATTGGATGTGTCACTTCTATTTATTTCCAATTTTTTATCAAGATTAGCTACAACTTGGTAGTGATCCTCGAGGCCATGAACTACTCAGCCTATTCTAGTATGACTGAGGTGATTGATATTAGACCTAGCTATGAGTATTTCTTCAATTCTTCATGGATGAGATGGTTCAACTTCATTAAGGTAGATGAATACATTGTAGTTAGTGTCAAAATGGGGAATATGGTGAGGCTCAGTTGTAGCCCAACTAATGAGTTTGGGATGGACTACGGAGAGTGATTCATAATATGGAAATGGTTTTGTGGGGTTCAAAGACATGACCTTGTTAGATGGATCATACACTATATCAGTTAGGTCTATGGCATGTGCTTCTTCTAAAGTGTCATGAAAAGTAGAGCTTGTGAGAGGCTTGTAGTAGTCATCTCTGACTTCTATTGGAAAGAAGTTAGGAAATAGTGATTAAAACTACAACCCTTCAATATGTTCACCATCCTCATATGATTCAATGTGAAATTTCTATTCCATAGTAGCCCCTAAGTTATTCTATTGCATTCTAACTCTTGGTGAAGTAAGATCTAGACGAGAGGTTGATCCTTGAGTAGTGAAATCATTAGATACAAGAATGTGAACAACATCACATTCTTTGTCATGGATGGACTCTTTAGGAAATAGGGATTAAAACTAGAACCCTTCAATATGTTCACCATCCTCATATGATTCAATGTGACATTTCTATTCCATAGTAGCCCCTAAGTTAGTCTATTGAATTCTAACTCTTGGTGAAGTAAGATCTAGACGAGAGGTTGATCCTTGAGTAGTGAAATCATTAGATACAAGAATTTGAACAACATCACATTCTTTGTCATGGATGGACTCTTCAGGTAATGATTCAAACTCCTACTTAGTGTAGTCATTATCATCTTCATTATTGGAGGTGTCCATGAGTAGTTCTCTTCTGTGGTGTGAAATAGGGAGGGAAAGATTTATATTTATTATATCAGTTTCCTTCTTGCTATTACCACCTCTTTCTTTTGGTACCCATGCCAGAACAAGAGAGGCAAATTCACCGTGCTTGAGATGAGACTCGGGGGTGATGTGTTTCTTGCCTTGTTTGTTGTACCCTATCCCTATTTTAGATTTGTTAGATCAAAACAATGCTACAAGAGGTTTGAAAATGCCTTTCCCTTTCCCTAAGGGAACATCTCCTGTATATCCCATTTTTTCATTAAATCAAAACCTTTTCTGTGTAGATGGAGGAGATGTCAATTTTTTTTTACTAATTTCTTCAGCATTTCTTGGGGGTACTCCACTTGTCTTAACAAAATGTACATTATATGGTCTAGTGGTGGATGATGATTTGCCATGAGATCTTGGAGAGAGTGGGGAATCAAAAAAGGAGATTGAGTACTCACCTACCCCTCTACATTGTAGTTTGTACTTCCTATCAAACTCCTTCATCAACCTATCCATTTCTTGATAATGTGTTTATTTAGGGTCCTTTGATGATGATGGTGAAGGAAGGGAAGAAATTGAACAACCAAAATTCTCTTTACCCTTAGTCGATGTAGATGAGTGGTCATTATTTTGGCTAGTAGAACATGAAGTGTCTATTGATGCAGATTGGTTGATGTCATCTGTCGGGGTGCTTGTGTCTTCCCTGTTATGAGGAACAAGGGAGTTACAATATTGTGCGAAGTTTTTCTCCCTAGGTATGGTCACCTCTTGACCCATGTATGGAAATTTAAGACGTTGATGGTAAGTGGAGGGAACAGCTTGCATGTCATGAATCCATGGTCTTCCTAATAGGATGTTATAAATTAATTGCAAGTCTAAGACTTGACAAATGGTTTCTTTCATAAGTGGTCCAACGCTGATTGGTAGAATAACCATGCCTTTGGAGGATCTCTCCTTGTCATCATAAGCTTTGATGGTGATTTTCTTCCTTGGATCAACAACATCTTTTGTATATCTTAGGGCTTTCACTAAATTTAGTGTGTAAATGTTGAGACCTACCCCAACATCAACCAATGCTCTCTTAACTCTATTTTTGTGGATAAAGACTTCAATATGTAGGGGGGATTTTTGTGGCTGGATGACAAACATGTCATCTTAGGCTAAAAAGGAGACACAATGAGGAGCCACAATATTGCTAACCATGTTTTGGAATCTACTCACATCTAGGTCATTTGGCGCTAAGGCTTTGGTGAGGATTTCTTTATGCTCTAGCAAGATTTGCAACAACTCAAAAATGGAGATATGAGTAGGAGTCTTAAGTAACTAGTTTACCAAGCTGTATTTAGGCAAGGAGAAACTCATAGTTGTATGATTAGAATTTGTCACTGGTCTTGGTAAAATGACTTTAGAGGCCTAGCCTCGGGTAATAGCATTTGATGATTATTTCTTATTTTTATCCTTCATTATGATGACATTGATGTTGTCATCAAATCCAAAAATCATGTTGATGGTATTATCATAGTGATGTGCATAATTAACCTTATCGAAGGAGGTGTCTTCTTATTAGCTCTAGAGGATTCACCCTTTTCATGACTCATGAAAGGGTTTTTGAAGGTCGTATGGTCTTCATTGTTGCTAAGGTTATTCATTTTGATAGTTTCATCATTGATTAATTTTTGTATGGCCCCCTTAAGGGTGAAATAATTATTTGTTAAGTGCCCCAAGTTTCAGTGATAGGCATAAATGTGCTTCTCATTCCACCACTTTGATTTGACTTGGGGTTTATAGGGTTTGGCCTCATGTAGCACAATGAGTTCATCAGCCAAGAGGGTTTGCAAAGCACTCTCATAAGACACACTGATAAGTTTATACTCCTTGGGTATATCAAAAGACTGATATCTTTGTGGGAGAGGAGCTTGATTATATACAACTTGTTGATTAGATGTAAAGGGAGTTGTCGTATTACGTCAGTAAAATAGACGGCCATTATCTTGTTGAGGTGTATTTGGATTGGTGTTGTTCATGATAGAACTCAGTTGATTTAGAGGGGGTTGATTTTGAGGTTTGACATGGTTGGCTTCAACCACCCCATCATTGCTGGTGTTTTGTTATTGTTTCTCCACAACAACTTTTGTTTGTCAGTGGACCGATTAGAGGAATTGTGATTCTGTGTGGAATTGTTGGAGAAACCCTTACCATCTTTAGATAATTTAATAATGTTATTATTTATCAAGGTTTCTTCTACCTTAGTGACATTTTCTAAGGTAGTCTTAAAATCTTTAGGTTCTTGGAGTCGCAACCATTAATTCATGGGTTTTGAGAGACTATTGATGAAGATGCTTGTCTTCTCTTTGTCTAGTATGTCTCTATGATAATTGGAAAATGTGTGTCTCCACCATTATAGGAAGACCTTGAATGATTCTCTAGGATGTTTTTTGTTACAAAAATCGATCATTGTAACTTCACTTTTGATGTTATAGAGATATTGGGTGATAAAAATGGAAGCCAATTGATCAAAGATTTTAATGTTGGAGGATAGCTTGGAGAACCACTCCATTGCTTGCCCACCAAGGTTCCTAGGAAACAGATGCATTAGATAAGTCATGTCATGGGAAAACTCCATACTTAGGGTATAGAATTGTCTAAGGTGATCTTGTGGATCTAATGTACCAAAATATTTATCATATTTTTATACTTGCACATTTTGAGGGAAAGGTGTGAAGGTAATGTTTTTATCAAATAGAAGAGGGCATACCTTTTCGAGGCTAAATTTTCCGGGTTGCATTTTCCTCACTTCATCCTTACCATTTCCAATTGTAAGTCTTCTAATTTTTGTGTGACAATATCTAAGGGTGACTTCTTCATCTTGTTTTAGATTGGTCACATCAAAGTTGGATGACAATTTTGCACCTTGTTGTGCTAATGCCAATATGTAGTGTTCTTTGTATTTCTCAAGTATCTTGTCCATGATATTGACAAGTTTAGGATTTTTTTGAAAGTCTTCAATTTTAGTTTCAATGCTTTTTTCATCCCATATGTTAGATGAACCCAATTTGGCAAAGGGTTCTAGACTTTAGTTGAACAGGGGTGACACGTGAGTAACTATGCTTGGTGAACAATTTATTGGGATAGTAGGTTCAATGAGATCTAAAGGTTTCATGTGTTTGATGGTTCTACTGGATATTCTAGCACTCATCCACATAGGTGATTATTTTGGCTTTGCGATTACACTAGTTTTGCATAGTGGCATGAGAAGTGAATAAGATTCCTCTAACTCTTGCAAAATTTCACAATATGACAATTTTTATTGACCATGATTTGTTAGGAGTAACAAGCTAGGTTGCACAAGGTGTTTGGAAATATTGATAGGATAAGTTCACTCTCACAAAGTTGGATAAGGAATGAATGTGTTTCTCCAGAAAGTTTTGGCTTGATGTGCAAAATGAAGCAATGAGGGCTATTGGATTAATAATAACATTTGTAGATTTTCTTGTTTCAAAAATGGTTTTGGTCATGTTCAGCATCTCTTAGTCTAGAAAATATCAATGGGAAAAAGGGTATCTAAATCCAATGTTCATTTGCAAGTGTCGTGTACTCAAGTAGCCTCTGTTTTGGATTTTTCCTCATATGCATCATAGGATTTATCAAATGCATTAGTTTATTGATCATATGCACTATTTCACTGATCATATGTGCTATTTAAATGTTCAAATGCACTATTTTATCTATCATATGCATTGTTTTGTAGGGAAAATACACTATTTAAAGCTTTAGATGTGGTGTTTTGTAGTTATATGTGTTATAATAGAATGAAAATGCATTACAAGATTATCCAAATGCACTCTTTGGAGTTGTAAATGTGTTGTTTGAGAGTCATTCAATGATGTTCTAGTTTTGAACTCAATTTCTCGCTATTAGTTTATAGTCACGTCTTTTGAAAGGACAATGATTCAAACTGGAGTTTTGCTATTAAATTTTTAAAACACATCCAATCATAATAGTAGAAGCCACCATAAAATATAAAGCTACACACCCTTAGAAAATGGAAGAAAATGGCTTCCTAACAAGGTTATCTAGAGCTAGTACCTAGTGGTTTTTAGTTTTTAACCATCAATGTTTGAATTTACCTCTCTTGTAATAGAGAGCTTCCCACCAATGCTAAGGAGGTTTAGTGCAATCCCTTACAGGACTACTAGAGGTAGGCTATATTTTGAACACAAGTGGCTTACATTCGATTGGGAATGCAAGATTGGGAGACATTCCCTCTCATTGGTCCTGCTAAGGAAAGTTGGGAGGTAGCCTTTCTATGGCTGAGTAACCCTACCTAGTAGAAAGTAGGAAATGGAAATCATAAACATGTCCAAGAATTTGATCACTCAAGGAGAGTGAGAGCATATCCCTACTGTTCTAACCTCCCAAACAAAAAAAACAAGTTTTGTTCAATTCCAAGCCCTTAACTATAATAGACAAAGGGGCTCCTAGTTAAACTATGTGTTTGTTCTTTCCTTGTTTGACTATTACTAACCCTCATAGAAGGTTTGACATTTTGATCAACTCTCATGAGGCAAGAGCATAGGCCTACTTCTAATTAGATCTGTAAGCGCACTACTTAGAGTAGATTATGGACTTAAAAGAAAATACCACAATCTAATTCATGAGGGTTTTGATCTATTAACCTATTTTAGAGCTAGCAAAGGCTAGGCACATTTTTGAGGGTCTTCATTCTCATTGCACATTTTGAGTAGCTTGAGAATTCTTGTCAGCTTAGATGAGGTTTACAAATAACCAAAAATTAGATCTAAACATTAGATGTAAAGGTTAATAGCTCAGATTAGATGTATAATAGAAAACACCATATGCATCATAGAAAGTGGTATATGCGCTATAAGAATCTTCAAATGCACTATAAAACTAAGAAAATGCACTATAAAAGTAAGCAAATGTGCTATAAAAATGATCTAATTCACTATAAGAATGATCAAATGCACTATAAGGATGAATAAATGCATAGTAGAATGCTTCAAATGCATTTAAAGACTGGGTGGAAGCATTAAAATGGTGTGTAAAAGCATTGTTGCATCAGAGGAGTAGCAGATCTAATATTTGTAAGCTTGGAAATGCCTTTGAAAGTTTTTTGATCTTGTTATGAAGCTTCTCACATGCTATAAAACCTAAAAATGATCAAATCTGCACCAAAAACCAGAGAAAAAGAAGATCTAAAAGAAAAAGAATGATAGATCTAAAAGAAAAATAATAGATTAGCAAGAAAACTTGAAGAATAGAGAGGCTTTAATGTGAAGCCCCATGATGGGCGCCATTTTGTACATGGTACATTTGTGTATTCATGAAACCCTAATGCAAAGTGTAGATAGAATGACAACGAAGTAGACTAAACACAAGAAATCATTGTATGAATGCAAACTCTACTAATTTCCTATGTTTTCCTAACTACAACCGCTAAGAATGCTCTCATACCAACATCTCAGTGACAATTCTAGAATGAGAAGTATGCTTAAAATGTAGATCTACCAATATGCGTGCAAGATCTAAGATGAAAATACAGATTACATGTGAGTAACAACTCTTAGAATACTATCAAAATGGACATGCAATGAGCTAAAAATGTGTTAAGATGATACTAAATAACATGAAAAAAAAGCTAAAATTCTATTAGAATGATATAAACTTGCTAGAATAACAATGCTAATATGCTCAATATGACAACTCTAAATATGCCTATAATGCAGATGCCTAAAACTTGGGTCCCTTTGCTCTTGAATTCTCCTTCTATTTATAGAATTTTAGAAGGGGTTGGGGTAAGAATATTGGTTTTACCTTCAACTGGTGGATAGAGGTGAAATTGAAAATGTGGATTTCTTTCCAACTAAAATGTCTCATAAGAGACAAGAGGAGGAGTCCAAAAGTCTTGATTTTGAGGATAAATGTGGATTTTTTTCAATTCTTTATATAAAAGGAGGATTTTCATTTTGTGAGGATAAATGGATTTATTGATTTAATAAAAGTTCCATTTATTTTCAAAAGTTTGTCTTTTTCCTCTCCTGTTTGAATTTCATTTTATTAGTTTGAACTGTTTTTCTCCTCTTTTGAAGTTGATTTAGGTCTTAATAATTTTATAGATGATTTAATCAATTAATACCCTGATGTAATCCTTAATTTGAAAGTTTGTTGCTTTCTTTTGATTTCCTCCTTAATTTGCGTTGATTGATCAAAATTGCGTAATTCTAGTCTTTGCTAATTTTTGGGTGTCTACAGTCATATTGCTTAGCATTTACTAACTGAATAATTATGCTCGATAATCTTTGATCTTTGTTAAATAATAACTATGTGCTTTGTCACTACTTTGTCAAAGCCAATATGAGATTAATAGTTATAATTAAGATATTTTTGTACACAGTGATTTATTCAACCTTTCCTAGATTTAACCTTACAAATCTAACCAAAATTAGTAAATATAGGATAATTTTTCAATAATGAATGAAGATTTTTTCCTTTATCTTCTTGGTCAAGTTTTTTTTGGCATACTTAGGATCTTTTCCATCATTTCATCTTGAAAATCATTTGATTGACTCTTAAACATGCAATAGAATATGGTGATAATTGACTTATTCTATTGATATATATGTCATATTTGTTAAGTATTCTTCATGAACATAAATCATCATAATATTCATAATAAATGAATGTTATAGTTGTACATCCTCATCACAACTTTCATTCTCAAGATAAGAGGCCATGTTTTGTGATGTGCCTAAAATATGTTATGGTTCCTTAAGGGTATTGGATAAGGATCTTAGCATGCCCTGATTGTTGGAATTATCTCTACTTTTTCATTTTTTGAAATCATTCTTAACATGTTTCCTTTCCACACTCCATTAATCTTTAAGTTATATTTGATGTTAATAATTTAACTTGAGGTTTCCATTAAAAAGTAGCAATCATTTTCCCTTTTAATCTGCCTTGACTATCTTCCTCTAACATGGTTGTGTCAAGTCTAAAATTTTATGTAAAAATTGAATAAATAGCTAAAGTAACTTTTTGATTTATTATTACCCATAAACCTTTCCACACCTTTACTATCAAGATAGACCCTTATCAATAATTAGTCATTGTTGGGCATTCACCATTTTCTTGTCCACTATCTTTCTTACATACCTCTACCCATCCATCAATATCTCAATTTTTATAGATTTTTTTGGTAATTTTCATTATTGTCTCATGCACTACTAAGTATTTTCATAATTACTAAGGACCATATTCTTAAAATTTAAAACATGAACAAGAATAACCAGATTGATTAATCCACTTGTCCTCATGTTTGGTACCATCTAAGCCCTCTTACGTAAATATTGAGAAGTCCCTCTACAATTTCCTTTGAGATTCTAATGATAGGAATCATGGCTTCCATAAAAAAAAATTGCGGTTTTTATTTCCTTCTCCAAGATGATAAGGGACTTGGTATAATTTTTATTCATTTAAAAGGTATTTCCATTTTCACCAAATGTATTATTAGATTGTTTGATGGTAATAGAGCTAGGAGAATTATTGTCTAAAATAGTATTAGTTCCAACATCATACCTCTATGTATCACTTGGAGAAGCCTAGAATTTGGAACCCTTCTTACTATGAAAGATTCCATTAATATTTATGGAATTTTTATTTTTGACCATCATCAATCGAAAACAAGGGTGTTGTCCCTATGTTTGAATAACTCAATCTCATTATTGATATCTTCATTTTTCTCTTAAGACTCAGAATTGTTAATTTTAATGCATTTTGTTCTATTTTATTAGAACCTAAGTGGTCCAACATTACATAGTGCATTCTTTATCAAGGTCATTCAATGGGAACAACTAGTTCCAAATTGGCATCTCTTCCCTATTGTCATTTTTGTGAACACGTGGAGAACCTCAAGTTGTTCTCCCTCGAGATCAAGAAGGTTATAATTAGATCCATAATGTATCTATATGCTTTTATCCTCTCAATTCTCTTAGAATATGGTCTTTCAAATAGATTGACCTTTTTCTCTCCATAAATGCACTTAGTTTTGAAACACTCTTACTATGGACATTTGTCCTACATTTGGAATGACAAGAACTTTATGATTTTTTCTAACTGTATTACTAATTTTTATTTCTCTTTGTATACCATGTGTATTAGCTATGATTTTCTCCAAAACTTTCTTATAGATTTCAATTAAAGCTTGCAATTTAACTACCCTTAAGGTTTCTCACATCCATAATATTCTAGATCACAAAGGGGATGTAGACTATATACTATTGCCAATGTGTAATTAAAAATTTCCTCTCATTTGTGAGATCATAGGTGTGGAAGTCATTGTTTTTCTCATATTTTGTTCCCTATATTCCCCTCTTTGTAGAGATGTGTGGAGGCTAGATGGTGATATTGTGACAAGTTTTCTCATTTGCAGCCTTTCATCTCTTTAGTTCATCCATAGTAACATATATAAAGAAAACTCTTATAGAGGAAGATATTATCATTAGTTGGGAACCTCTTGATGACAACACCCTCAATTATTCATAAATTTTTACTCTTGAGGATTTAGATCCACCTTACACTAATATAGTAATAGCTACTTAATGCTATTACTATGGTCTTTGTTATAGAATCTATTCTACTACACTTTTTGGGTGTACCTCTCTACCTTCTAATTATTGAACTATTTTATTTGAGCATAAATTAAAGTAAGTATATTGAAAACAAAGAAAATGAATACAAACAAATTCAACATTCTAAAATGAGTTTTACCATGATAATATTTATTTAGATGATATTATAGAAAAGTAAATAATATCTGGAAAAAATGCAATAGGTTCACCCTCAATTAATTGAAAAGTAGTTAAATTTAAAGATTTGTTATTATTTCATTAGTTATGCATAAATTTATCATGTGGTAAAATAATAACCCCTTAAAAAAATGCTCATGTATTTTATATTAAATTAATTATTAATTATATATTTAAAGACAAGTATACCATATTTAGTGAACTAATAATAATCAATTTAATAAAATTGTATTAAAATAAATGATAATAGTACACATTTATATGACAAACTTATAATTTATTTGGTGTATAATTACTACTGATTACTTAATAAAGTTTACTAGAACAAGTACAAGTATAATGGTACTCGGAGATGAAGTGCTATTAGAGGTGTAGAAATCCAAACTATATAGGGGAAATAGTCGAATACTTTAGCATGTTCCAATATTTGTTATAACAATTTTTGTTCAGCCCCTAACAATGGCATCATATGTGTAATAATTTGTGCATTCATATCGTTTGAATTCTTCCTATCTATTGAGATGAACTTTTTTAAGGCCGAATGACATAGTATGTGTTTAGAGATATACATTATATAATGTATTTATATGGATAGAAATTTTGGCATTTGGCACACATCTATTAATTAGTTATCTTAGACAATATTTCTATATTTAATGATATTTGGATATGAATAAACCTTCATTAGGACCATATAAAGAAGGTGATTATTATAAGGGTATGTGTGAAGTATGATGTATTCAAAATCTTGTGAATATATAGTATGAAGTGACCTATTCAACTAAACAATATTGTAGGCTATTACCTTATGTCAAAGATTTGCTCTATTTCTACATATATTAGATATTAAGAAACCTTGATGACAAGAGTGTTGTGTGAAATATATCTAATCAAACAAAAAATTGAATGTTTCACAATGAAATTTTAGCTTTCTAATTTTTCAAATATAATACTTTGGCCCAGACCATATGAGAAGCTCTCTGACCTCCACTCGAACGATTTTATATGGAGATCTGAAAGGGAATGTCACTGTTACTTCTTCAATCCTCTTGGGATGACATTGATAGATTATCTCTACTTTCTATTTGGATCCATTTTAATCTTATTTAAAAATTTTGTTTTCTTTATGTGTGTTATCTTTCAATGCAAACAATGGATGTTGACAGCCAACCAAGGAACATGGGCTTGCAGATTTAATAACAAAGAAGAGAATGCATAGAAAGCCTTTTAAACTTGAAAATAAATGCAACACAAGGAGTGTTTGCAGTCTTCAACAACAACACAAAATTAGAAATTAATCCATATGTAGGAAAAGTATAAGGCATGAGAATTCAAAAACTGAATTCAAATTAAAGTGCAACCGACACTGTTTAGAGTCAGTGATTCATGATTGTTACTTAGACAAATTATAGTTTGGAAAAAAAATATGAAAACAAAAATATTTAAGGGCCCCACAATAGTCACTAAGAGAGTGTACCAATTAATTTGGGCCCCAAAAACCCCCTCTTACACTTCTGCAATATGCATCTTCGACAAAGGAGGTAGAGAAGCTCTCTAATTTTGAAAGAGTATGAAAGATGGGACATGGTAGCGAAGGAATTGTTTTGAAGGTCTTTCACCCAAAATCCTCCACTAATTATGTCCTCAAAGTCATCTGCATGGACCATGATTTTTCCTTCACTTCCCACATTACCAAAGAGATGGACATCCCATGAAAATAGACTATCTATGTTGTCAAATGTGAGTGTGACTCTCACAAGGGAGGGTACATAAATTTTATGTTAGAATACATGGATGAAGAATCCCTTGTAGAGTTGTTAAAGTAGAGGACATGGATAAGAAAGTCCTACCTCACAAAGGTTGCACAACAAGTGTTGGAGGGACTGAAATACCTTTAAAGATAGGTAATTGTTCACATATACATCAAGCCCGCCAATCTCCTAATTAGCAAGAATAACTAGCTAATAAAAATTATGAACTTTGGAGTTAGTAAGATAGTATTAGACACCATAGATTCCTATTGCACCTCCTAAGTGGGTACTTGGGAGATTTGATCTAGAGTTTAGGACTAACATTGTTCAAATATTGTGTGGTTCATTTCCCCTTTGTAGTATTTGGAGAACATGTGGATTGGGTTGCACTGATATGTGTCATTTGTTTTTGAGAGCCTCCCTTTGCACCTGCCACTGCATGTGAAAAGTTCCAAAGTTTTATCAGATGTTGTCTTGAGAAGGATGCAGGAAAGAGATGGACAACCTCATAGATTTTGAAGAATCCATTAGTGAAAAAAAAGTTCATAGTTACAAAATCCTTGCAATGTGAAAGTTCCCTTCCAGTGCCTCAACATCTCTTAGAGTGTGTGAAGTATGGATTTAAAGGAAAATTGATAGATTAAGCTTTATACCACCATTGCATTCCTTCTCTTGATTAGGGTAAAACTCCAAAAAAAATAGAAATCAGCCATCTATAACAAGAATTTTGTTAGTTCAATAGTTGATATAAAAAGAGGCAATCATGCAAGTGATCAAGATGTACCTATCCTGCAAATGCAACACCCAATTCATAAACTACTCAATAGAGCTCTTGAACTAGTTTTAAATTATATATATATATATATATATATCAGTGGCTTGTCCACTTTGCCAAAAAAAAAATTTAATTTAATTTAATAATAATATATATTTAGAGTTTATTTTTAAATAAATGCTAAATAATATTATTATTTAAGTTAACAAATAGTTATCAAATTTAATGTTCAAAAATAAATTTAGAAGTGGAAAAAGAAATTAATTTGTTAAAATTTCCATGATTGCGTGATACGTACATGAGATTAAATTTAACAAATTAACTTAAAATGAGTCAAGTGAAAATTAAATAAAGTAATTTAGTTAATTAATGAATGTGCATGGAAAAGATAAAAGAAAGATAAATAAAAGTTAATTTAGAGTTGAAGTCAGGTGAGCAAGGAGTTCTCTCAGGTGAACGCACAATTAGTGCCCCAATTTTTGGGAGAGAACTCCATATCCCAACTTGGGGGTTCATTTTTTGAATCACTACGAATTTTGGAGAGGGAAAGAATTTTTAGAAAAGGAGAAGGTTCTAAGAGGAGGTATATTCTCTACAGTTTCTAGGTCATAGCGATTAGCATCAGTGTCTACGTAGATGCTTGTGATTTTCACATATTTTAATACGCTCTTTTCTTTCCTATCTTCATCATGTCTATTAAATGGTTGTCTGGATAATTTTTTGATGAATGTATCTTATTAAGAATTTTTGGTACTTTTATTAATTCTTCTGTATATGGGGCCTTCTTATTTTGTACATTTATGGCTCACCAACATCTAGAAACTTGAACAATGATAGGGACTATAGTGTCACTATTGTGTTAGATTTTGTCTACCCCCAAGTCTTGCTTCTTAC